>CM074722.1:398071649-398540723 GCA_037306005.1 Rhinophrynus dorsalis
GCCCGTCTCCAGACCTTAATCCCACAGAAAATCTGTGGAGGGAGCTGAAGGTTTGAGTTGCCAAACGTCAGACTCGAAACCTTAATGACTTGGAGAGGATCTGCAAAGAGGAGTGGGACAAAATCCTTCCTGAGATGTGTGCAAACCTGGAGGCCAGCTACATGAAACGTCTGACCTCTGTGATTGCCAACAAGGGTTTTGCCACCAAGTACTAAGTTATGTTTTGCAAAGGGTTCAAATACTTATTTCACTCAGTAATATGGAAATCAATTTAAAACTGTTTTGAAATGCGTTTTTCTAGATTTTTTGTTATTCTGTCTCTCACTGTTCAAATAAACCTACCATTAAAATTATAGACTGATCATTTGTCAGTGGGCAAACGTACAAAATCAGCAGGGGATCAAATAATTTTTTCTCTAACTGTACAAGATTGGCATAATTGCCTTTATTTAAGAAGGAAAATAAAACAGAATATTGGTTTTTGGACGTGCACCTTGATTCAACCTTTCTGGGTCGATGTCCTCAAGGAGATCTGCTCAGTCACAGGGATCTCTTTACACATGGACACCCTAGTGTGCTTTATTCACTACCTCCTGGGTCAGAAATTTCCTTCGTCTAGTGCCTCCACCTCCCTGACCCGATTTATGCTTATGGTTGCCCGTTACTTGAATCCAACTACCTTGAAATCTACTTCTGCCCCTTCACTTCAACTTTGGAAGAATAAAGTACACATTGACTGGGAAATCGAGCGCTTGCATGTCCTTTCTATGTATACCTTAGCTGCCTCTATGCCATTGTGGTCTCGGCTGACTTGCTTTAAGCCTTCAGCATGATTCTTTACAGTTCCCGCTACCTCTTCATACGATCCCCTCGCGTTGGTGGTTCCTCTGCTTGATGGGGGCAGAAGTCTGAGTTTCTGCTTATCCCTAGTCCCCCATCCACCTGGTCACCCCCCCCAACTTACCTTCTGCCTTCCTCTTGTAGTCTGTTTTCCCCACTCGATATTGGTTTCCCTGCTTATGAAATCAAATATGTGTGCCTCCCTCTTTCTAGCATTTTCACTCCTTCCTCTTTGCTGCTTCTTTTATGCAGCTCCTCCTCTCTCACCCCTTGCTGCTCCTAATACTGCAGTTACTTTCTGAATGAGACTTGTTTTGTTTTTGTTTTTTTTACCATGCCTAGTTTTGGTTTTGAGCCCTACATGCAATGTGTTGACTTTCTCAATATGACACTTCAGGTGTAACCCCTACCAAATACGTTGTCACGTTATTTGTGGCTCTGTATCACTTTTGCTTACTGTACTGTTCATTATAGCTTGTGATACCTAAATAAAGCTTGTTATTAAATAAAAACAACAGAATATTGGAATTTTAAACTGGGAAGTTTGATCTCCGTAGCGGAAAACTGTTAGAGCGAATAATAAGCATTACACTGCAAAAAATACAATTATTAGCAGGAATCAACATGGTTTATGAGGAATAGATCTTGCCAAACATTTTTTTTTTAAACTTCTAAGTAGCAACCTATATAATTGTAAAGCAGTAGATGTAGTGTATCTAGATTTTTGCAAAAACATAGTAACGTAGATGATAAGACTGAAAAAATGTGTGCGTCCTTCAAGTCCAACCCATACCAAATCACCCATAGGAAGGAGAAAGAAAAGTTGAGGCCATTTCCAATAAAGCCCCAAGTGGGTAAAAAAATCCTTCCTGACTCCAAATGGCAGTCAGATAATTCCCTTGATCAACAACCTATCTGCATTGAAGCCATCTGTCATAATTCTCAATATTGTTCTGTGCTAGATAGGCATCCATTACATTTTTGAAAGCAGTTACAGTATCTGCAAGCACAGAATCCTGAGGCAAAGAATTCCATAGCTTTACCGCCCTTACTGTAAAAAAATCCCTGCCTTTGATTTAGTCTAAAGTCCTTTCCTCTAGTCTTAATGGATTACCTCTCATTCTTGGCTCAGCTATTTGAGTAAATAATTAATTGGATAGTTCTATGTTTTGACCTTGAATATATTTGTAAATGGTAATCATATCACCCTTTAGATGTCTCTTCTCTAATGTAAATTAACCCAGTTTGGCTGATCTCACTTTATAACTCAGATCTTCTAATCCCTTTACCAGTTTTGTTGCACGTCTCTGCACTTTAAATGTCATCTGACATGTTTCTGCCCATTCTCTCAGTTTCTCTAAATCCTTCTGCAGAAAACAAAATCCAGCCCTGCATGTATTTCCTTACACAGCTTAGTGTCATCAGCAAAAATTGAGACAATGCTTTCATTCCACTTCTATATAATTAATAAACAATTTAAAAAGCATTGGGCCAAGGACTGAACCATGGGGCACCCCACTTACAACTTTAGACCAACTTGAGAAGTTTCCATTTACAACAAATCTGCCATCTATCATCTAACCATTTTTTAATCCATGTACATATATCACCTCCTAAACCGAAGCCTTTTAATTTATGCAGTAATGTTGTGAGGCACTGTATCAAAGGCTTTTGCAAACTCCAATTATTGTACATCAACAGCAATTCCCTTGTTCAAATTACTACTTAAATGTTCATAAAATGAAAGTAAATTAGTCTGACATCTATTCTTCATAAAACCATGCAGACTCCTACTAATTTGATACAATGAAACATTAGAGATTGCTGCATAAAATCCAGGTAACCTTTGAAACTAGATAGGGGACCGTGTGTTGTTGTAAATGGAACATTCTCCAATACAGTTACAGTTGAATACCTTAGGGTCCAGTACTTAGTCCACTGCTTTTTAACATTTGGGTAAAAAAAAATCAGAATGCTACTTATGAATTTAATGGAAATAGTAGAATTCCTTGCCCAAGCATGTGATAATGGCAAATACAATGGTTACATTTAAGAGAAGATTAGATACATTTGTAGCAGAAGGGAACATACAGGATTATACTGTGTATTAGTTGTTAAAATAGGAAGTTCTATTAATCAGACTAATACCCATTTGGGGGATGGGATGGATTATATAATTCTCATTTTCTGTGGTAAAGGTTGAACTTGATGGAATTGTGTCTTTATTTCAACCTAATTTACTATATAACTATGCAACTAGATATGCATATTTCTCTTACGTCTGGTATGGAACACAGGAATCATGGGGCTGAGGTCCCCTCCCCAGAGGGTAAGACAGAAAAAATCAAAAAACAAAACTGGGTTTTTGAAGCTATGACTCCCTCCACTTCTTCCAGTTCAAACCCCCACCACCACCACCAACAAGATTCAAGTGGCCGGTTCAACAAGAGAAGTAAGCATACACTGGTCTTAGTTTTATGGACTACTATTTTATTTTTTATCTTAAATATGGAGCTGCATAATTACTCATTAGATGGGCTCCCATTACTGGATTCCCTGGAGTTGGATTGCCAAGTTCACAGAAGTACTTCAGTACCATTTCCCTGTGGAGGCTGACTTTATGACAAGTATATTCTTCATATCTGAGCTTCTTTGAAGTTTTTGCAATTTTAAATGGGAGATGGAAAAATTAAGACTGCTAAGTTAATTAAATAGGACCATGGCACTCAAATTATTATGTCCCACAACACTTTGGCATCCACTTACAGTGGAATTATAAGTAGACCATTAGGTTTTACTGATCATTTGGGAAGGATGCCACACAGACTTCAGGTTCCTTCCACCTCAAAGCTTCTTTTTATCAAGGGTTTCTTGGAACCCGGAGTGAGAGAGTTTCACTTTCTTTATAGGTGCTGTCTCACCTATAAAGAAATAGGTTACTTGGTTATTCTGTTATTTCACAAGCTCGTTTCTGTCTGTTAGCGCTGTGTATGAACTTTGCTACAAGAATGATTTCTTCTGCCCGCATATATAGACTGTCAATTACAGCTGACTGTGAAAGACATTGACGTCCTGCTCTACAAAGGCTCTGCCCGCTTACATCAGCCTTTGTAGTTTAGTGACCCTGTGTTACATCAGAGGGGAAGCTCTGGGCATTAACCCAGTGAATGCTAAAAACATTAGAGTGGTCACTACCGGAGGGGCACCCCCAAAGTTCATCCAGTATTCGGGGAGACTTGTTTTTCCCACACAAGGAGGGCAAGACACAGTGAGTGCCTTTCAGTCGTGTGAGCAAGGAGCCACAGGTTTATATTTATATTTACAGTCGGGAGAGGACACATCAAGCTATATCCAGAACTGGATCATCCATTATGGCACCCTAGGCTACTGCCTAGGGCCCATGGCAATATGAGGGGGCCTGGCTGCAAGTGACAGGCCACAGACAGAGGCCCTGTTGTTCTTGCAGCTAATATCTTGTGTCAGATGACCTTATAATTGAATGAGACCAGCATCATCCAGTTGCTCCCACTTCCATTAGACCCACAGTCCAGTACCTGCTAGCAGCACTCGGTGTCAGATGAGATATGGGGCCCCAAATTAGTACCTTGCCTAGGGCCCCATGGACCCTTAATCCATCTCTGGCTATATCAAGCACCTTCTGTATGTATGCTACCTACAGCTTTGGGCGATTTAGATGTTTACAATTGTATCAAATGTATTGAGGACTTTTAGTTACATTCTAGTGGTGTCACTAGAAGACTTTTAATTATTATACTAATGTGATTATAACTATTGTCTCTTGATATGTATATTTATAGATTTATGTTTGTTTTTTATTAATTAAACATTCTGTACCTATTCTGTCCATCAGGGGGATAAGATAGATTTGTAGGTTATCTTATTTAATTATTTATATATTTCTTAGCGCTCTCCCTATTAAATGTTTTTTTTTTGTACGTTGTTTGCAGACTATACACACCTGTCTTGGGATTGAAGCTGCTATTTAAAGAGACATCTCTGGGAATAGCTACTCTGGTATCCAATATTAATTAGCTTTTATATTAATATAGGGGTTTTTTGTATTATTTTTGGTAATTTATATATGTGAGTGTTGCCAGCAAGAGCGCCTTTCTCTACATTTTTTTTTTTTTGATACATTTTTATTTTTTTTTCCCATGAGGTTTGACACTGTATGGGGAGTGTTTTTACCAAAAGACAAGATTCAGTTCTTGTTTTATTTTATGAGTTTTGATATGGCCCTCTGTGACAATAACGGATTACATGAGAGCGCCTTTCTCTACATTTTTTTTTTGATAATTTTTTTTTTCCCCATGAGGTTTGACACTGTATGGGGAGTGTTTTTACCAAAAGACAAGATTCAGTTCTTGTTTTATTTTATGAGTTTTGATATGGCCCTCTGTGACAATAACGGATTACATGAGAGTCCTGGCACACCTATTGTTCATCCTCAAAGTGCTCCCTTATGCTCAGTTTCACACGAACTTCAACTGGATATCCTCAGAAGCTGGTCCCAACAGCACTCCTATTTGTCTCACTCTGTGACTCTATCCTCTCAGATGAGGGAGGACCTACTTTGGTGACTACATCATCCTCATCTGTAGCACAAAGTGCAATGTGCAGCAACAGATAAAGCTGATAACCTACCAGAGAATCTGGGGGCATCAAATGCTGCTTCAGTAAGATATGTGTGTGGGCCTACAAAATATTGGCAAACATAACAAGAAGTTCTTCCTTAGGACCATCCCCCATGGATAGCCTCTGAGAGTTGTTCGCCCCAGACAGCCATCACTCTGCTGACCCAGGCCATTGCAAAGATGGGTCGCAAGGCAATCCCAGTGGCTGCAAAGTTCACATTTAATAAGGAATCCAGCCGTTTGTCAGACTGATTCTTAAGGGCTGCAGCATCTGCCAATGGCAGAGCTATGCTTTTGGCTAGGTGAGAAAGTGGAATCAGCTGCATGTGGAGAAGCCCACTGTGCTAAAACCTCAGCAGAAAAAGGATATAATTTGGTAATACGTCAATTAACGAAGAGCCTCTTGTCTGACGTCTTCCATTCCTCCAGAAGAATCTGCTCTAAGGTGTTGTTGGGAGGAAAAATGGGAGAATCTTTCTTGCTCCAGAAGCCTCAGTGACCCGTGGGGCCTCCAACACTACTCTGATGAGCCTCTGCACTTGGGAGAATGGTCAGCCTCTTCTGTCTCTCATCAAAGGAATCACCAACTGAGTGGCCCCTAGTGATGGAAGCAACATGTCTAATGGGGGGCATGGGATGCCATGAGTGGAGAATCTGAGGGGATTGTTTCCAGGGCAGGCATGCATGTAGTCTCTTATCATGGCCGAGGGCCCCTCTAGCACCCCCAACAGAGACAGGAGCTGGATCTTCTCCTTCGTGAGAAACACCCTCCCCTGGAAGACTGTTGAATTCCTTCTCAGAAATATCAGGACCTGGGATGGGATAAGAGAGGCCTTTGTAGGTTGATGATGCATTGTAATGCAGGCACATTTTTGGATATGGAGAGCCAAGATTTCTTCTGAAGGAGCCTTGATCAGCAGATCATCCAAATACAGTGTCAGAGAAATGCCTTGAGCATAGATGAATGCGACCAGGGCTGTCTTGATCTTAGTGAAGATTCTGTGCACCAGTGCCAAGCCAAATTGCAGTGCAGTGAACTGGCAGTGATTGTGTGTGAAACCAAAATGCAGGGAGTGTTGCTGAAAACTTTCCCTGAGCAAATATTCTATCTTGAAGTGCATAGCGACCACATATAGTGGAGACATTTCAGGTCCAGAAAAGGCCAGTATCCGCCGACCTTTTGGGGGACCACAACAAGGTTGGAATAAAAACCTGAAAAGCACTCTTGGGCTGAGACCGGAACCAGAATTTGTTTGTCTGGTAGAGAAGAGACAGCATCTGTGAATAGATATGCTTGCACTGGGTCCAACGGAACCTTATCTAAAAAGAAGCAATAAGGAGGAATGGAAATGAAATTTATGCAGCAATCTTACAATACCACTTGTAAAACCAACTAGTCCATTACAGGGGATGGCCAGCTGTCTCAAAAAAGGCAGAGATGGATCTCAACAGTCAACGATGGACCAGGAATCCCTGAGTAATGCGGAGGTTGGCTTGTCAGACATAGACTTTGCAGAATATTTTTTGTGCTGCCAAGTCTGTCTGGGCTGTGCGGCAGGGCACGCTTGGGAGACATGAGGAATTTGTGCCCTCTGCACCCTGGATTGACAGAAAAATGAAATCCACACATCTTTCTTGCAAGAAAGGACCATTTAGTTGAAAGGCAGAAGGGTACACTTTCCACCAGTGGCATCACTAATGACCTGCTTCAGGTCAGGCCCAAATATGGCCTTGCCCTGAAAGGACAAGAACACAGTGGCTTCTTATAATATTGATCCACAGACCAAATATTGAGCCAAATGGTGCGGCCTGCAGCCACAGAGAAGGCTGAAAATATGCCTGAAAACCTAGCTACGTTAAAGAGGGCTTCAGTAATGAAGGCATTAGCTTCCCTAATTGCCTGGTCCTTCAGCCAGCAGCATCCACAAGGGGAAGGGCTGTTTTTTAAAATAGGGTGGTTGACCTCTGGGAAGAAGCCCACTGCATTTGCTTCTCAACAGTAAAAGGACAAAGTATAGAAACATGTTTATTGAGGAAAATTCTGGAGTTTTCCATTATTCCAGATTTGGTTAAGAGTACTATTGGGGAGAAAGACAGGGGAGTCTTTCTTGTGCCACTGGATAATATCTGGAGAAGCAGACCCCACCTAGAGGCCTCAAGAGTCTCCAACACCGTTCTGATGAGCCCCTCAACAGCGGGGACTGGGTCAGCCTGACAAGAATACCCAAAGGAGAAGGAAGAGTCCATATCCTCATCATCTACTGAATCTATTTCCTCCTCAGAATATGCCCCAGTAACTAGAGTATGCTCTTTAAGAATAGGTTCAACTTGCTTAATAGTGGGCAAAGGTTTCAAGGAATGGAGAACCACCTGAACGGAAGATAGCATAGCAGCCACAGGTGACAACAGGTGTTTTTTACCCAAGCAGGTTCTTGGTCAGTGCTGGATGGTCCCGGGGGAGTATAGAGACCCAGCATATTCCCTTGGAAGAACACCATGGCATGAGGAATAATAAGTGAAGGGTTAAGGGAAGTCCCTGAATTGTTAGTCTTGAATATCCCCATATACTCCTTAGGGTCAGTCATGTCCTTGAGAAAGTGTCTAAAACTAGTAAAACTAGTTGAAAATATCCCCAGTGTAAGGCAAAGCCCTCAGAAAAACCCAAAAAATACTTATCTGACATGCAAAGAGTTAAATTGGAGAAGAGAGCAGGAGACTCTCCAATGTTGAACTATCAGGTAGAATGCCTCCAGATAGAGCTGACAGTTTTGTCTTGATGACTGAGAAAGTCTGCAGTATGTTTTCCACCCCTGTATATGGCTGAGATGGCTGGAACGTGAGCTTCCATCCAAGTGAGAATATCCCTCACATCCCTCCATGCTGTCTTGCTGTGGGTTCCTCCTTGGTGGTTTATGTATGCCACTGCCATGACGCGGACTGATTGCACTCTCACCAGAATCCCAATGAGTACCTGGGTCCATTGAAAGACAGCCAGACAAATTGCTCTGAGCTCCAGAATGTTGGTGTACAGTAGACTCTCCTCCCCATCCACCTGATCTTCACATGCTAATGCCCCAAAATTGCACCCCAGCCTGTCAGGCTGCCATCCGTCATCACCAAGGTCCATCCTGGAATGACAAAGGGCCTCCCTCTCTCTAGATGTGGCTGATGGAGCTCCCACTGAAGGTCCTCCCTGGCCTCCAGAGACAGGGTCACCTGAAGGGAGAGATGCTCCAGATTCCGGGACCACTCTGACCACTATGTAGGCCTTGATTGTGGCTGACTGCCACTCCAGTGCCTGAGACATGTTCTGGGACAGAAACTGAATCTTCTCCTCTGCGATAGAAACCCTCATGCCAAGGAACACCAGCACCTGGGATGGGATGGGAGAATGTTTCTTGAGACTGAGAATCTGTCATGGATACAAGCAAAACAGGAGTCAGACGGTATAGTAATAGCCTTTATTAGAAGTATAATAACATCAAATATCACAGCAAGTGTGAGGAAGGAGCAGAGGGTAATCAAAGAAGCGTCACCTCTATCAGAAATAGGAGGTCGCCCCTAGGTTCCCAAACTGCAGAGACTAGGCCGAAGCCAGTGGTAGTCTCAAATGCAAGATATGCAACAACATGATCCAAAGGATCTCCCCAAGGATGGAAGAGAGGATGAAACTGACTCACACCTGCAATCAGTAATCGCAAGGTTGTATCCCGCAACTGAAGGCAACAGGGAAGACTACTGACTCACGCCTGCAGTCAGAGATGGAATGGCCGTCTCCCGCAACTGAAGGCAACAGGGAGACTACTGACTCACCCCTGCAGTCAGTTATGCTACAGTCTACCAGAGCCCCAGGTCTGCACCAGATTGGTTATCAGACTAAGCCAGGGTCATACACGGAACTGATAGTTAGACAGATCCACAGGTCAGCACCAGAATGGGTAGTTAGGCAAACCAGGTCATACACTGAGCACACAACTGAAACAAAGAACTGCACTGGACACTAACAATAGAGTGAATGAGTTCAGTGTCCAGGCGGTTTAAGAAGGCCAGCCCCTAGGAAGGAGGAGCACCAAATTGGTGGGGCTCTTTTAAATGGTGCGCACGTCCATGCCCTTGGACGTGCACCCGAAATTACGTCACCTGCTGCTGCCGGATGGAACCTTGCCCAGAATCGGCTGGAGGTGCGAGGTGGATAGAGCGCAGCTGAGCCACGTGGAGGACAGAAAGCAGCTGAGCCGCGAGAGCAGAATCCTGCAAGTGTAGGTAAGGATGCGGCTGGCTAGAGCAGCCACCGCACTCTGACAGAATCCAACCGTGATGCACAGAATGCAAACACACTCTTGGATATGACAAGCCAAGAGATCTTCTAAATGTGCTTTGAGCAGGACATTGTCCAAATATGGAGTTATAGAAATGCCTTCGGCATGGATGTACGTGACAAAGGCTGCTAAGATCTTTGTGAAGATTCTGGGCACTGAAGCCAGGACAAACAGCAGAGTTGTGAACTGATATTGATTGGAGCCTAAAGCAAAACACAGGTAGAGTTGGCTGTCTGAGTGGATCAGAATATGTAGGTAGGAGTCCTGAAGATCCAGAGAGGCAAAGAACTCCCCTGGGCACATTGCTGAGATGATAGAATGCAAAGATTCCATCTTAAAGCAAGTAGCAACCATGTATTATTATTATTAGTAATATCCTTTATTTATATAGCATCAATTTATTCAGCAGCGCTGTACAGTAGGGAGTAGACATACAGAGGTATTAAATAGAACAACTGGAACATGGAAAACAAAAGACTCAGAGGGCCCTGCTCGTGAGAACTTAGAGTCTACAGGAAGTTAGGTGGGACATAGGAGGAGTAAGTGCTATGGGGTTTAAGTGCCTCCTGCTACATGAATTGCCAATCAGTGGCTGGGAAAAATAAGTGTTTTAGAGTGCAGTGGTCCAGGCAAGTAGTGGTTCTGTTTGGGAGAAAAAAAATATGTGAGTAATTAGGTTGTAATGGGGTAAGAGGGATAAGAGCGTCTAGTGAGTAGATGCTGGACAGGCTGTTGGTCTGGTCTTGCTTATAATGGTCATGTAGGTAATTGATAGTCTTCCCTGAAAAGGTGAGTTTTCAGGGAGCATCTGAATGCTCGGGGAGAGTCTGATGAGATGAAGGAGGGAATTCCAGAGCTCAGGTGTAGCACAGGAAACCTTCTGTAGGCGGGAATCGGAGGATGTAATAAGAGATGCAGAGAGAAGGTGGTTCTGTGCAGAGTGAAGATGGTGAGTGGGAGTGTATTTGGAAACAAGAGATGAAATATACAGGGTTGCAGTGTTAGTAAGGGCTGTGTAAGTTAGCATACAGAATGAAATTCAAAATGCTGGTGCTAATGGGAGCCAGTGTAGGGATTGGCAAAGAGGAGTGGTATTAGAGGAGCGATGTGTGAGGTAGATTAGTCTGGCGGCAGAGTTCATTATGGTCTGTAGTGGTGGTAGTGGGGTGAGAATACGGCCAGTTAGGAGTGAGTTACAGTAGCTAAAACAGATATGAGTGTTTGGATTAGAATTTTAGCAGTATCATGTGGGACAAAAAGGTTGAATTCTAGAGATGTTATGGAGATCTAGACAACATGAGTTGAAGATTGACTGAAGGTGTGATAGTTGTGCTGTTAAGGGTGAGGGCAATATCTGGGTTAAGGCTGGGTGGAGAGGGAGGAAAAAATATGAGTTTGTTTTGCTTAGGTTAAGTTTTAGGTGATCGGAGGACATCCAGAAGGACAAAACAGAAAGACAATTAGATACCAGGGAAGGAGGGGAGGTTGTGTGGGGAGGAAAAGCAGATTTGATTGTCATCAGCATAGAGATGATGGTGAAACCCAAATGAGTTTATTAGTTTGGTAAGGGACGAGGTGTAGATTGAAAAGAGTAAGGGGACCAGGACTGAACCTTGTGGTACTCTGACAGACAGTGGGAGGGGTGAAGAAGTGGTACCAGAGTAGGATACACTGAAGGAACAGTTGCAAATATATGATGAGAGACAAGAGAGGGTGGTGTCACAGAGGTCTAGGTAGTGGAGAGCTTGGGGGAGGATTGGGTGATCCACTATGTCAAAAGGCAGCTGACAGGTCCATGAGAATAAATAGATAGTAATGGCCTTCTGACTTAGCGGAGAACAAGTCATTGGCCACTTTAGCGATGACAGTCTCAGTCGAGTGATTAGGGTTGAATCCAGCCTGCATGCATTCTAACAAGGAATAGGAGTACAGGAATCCTGGGAGCTGGTTTAGGAACTTGGAGGTGAATTGGAGAAGAAAAATGGGCTGGTGGTTTGAGAGTGAGTTTGTGTCCAGAAAGGGTTTCTTTAAGATGGGTGTGTTTAGTGCATACTTGAAAGAGGATGAGAAGCTGCCAGTATTCAGAGAGAGGTTGAATAAGTGAGTAAGGGTTGGAGTTGTTATAGGAAAAAGTTTTTGAACGAGCAGAGATGGGATTGGGTCAAGAGGGCATGTGGTTAAGTGTGAGCATGTAAGGAGAAGGGTAACTTCATTCTCTGTCATGGGTGAAAAGGAGGTAAGTGTGTATGGGAGGGGAGGGGTGACAGGGATAAGCATGCTGGGTAGGGAGGGGGTACAAGTGAAGAGATTTCATGTCTGATAGATCTTGTCTTTGAAGTGGATAGCTAGACCTTAGGCAGAGAAGTTAGTAGAAGGTGTTGGTGTTGATGGGTGTAGAAGATATTTCTCATTTTTCTGGGTTATGAATGACCTAATTTCTCTGGGTTATGAGGCAAAGGTTGAACTTGATGGATGTGTCTTTTACAACCTAATTTACTTTGTGGTCGGGGCTAGGAGAGATTATGATGATAAGGTGTATGTCGGATGCCTATTGCCCATTCCGACCTGAAAGGTAGGCCTAAGAGTGGGCCCACATGTATAAGAAAAAGAGTTAAATTGATAGAGCTGAGAAAAGGGGTATGGGTTGGGTGGGTAACACAGAGCTCAGTCGGAGCTCTGCACAGTCCCGAAGAAAGGATTGAGGTTGGTATAAATGTCTCCAACCGGCCCTCCCACAACTCCAGGCTAACCAATAGCCTTACATATGTTGAGAAAAAGATGTTTCGGAAAGATTAGAAATTAGGGAGGAAAAATATGACTGTTTGGCCAGGATATGACACAACTTTAAGAATGGAAAATTAATTTGTAAAGTAAAAAGTCAGTTGGTGAGCGTGATTTCCTCTGGTGCCTTTACGCTGTGTGCAATCACTTTTGGAGGTATATGTTTTGCATTAGGTGCCAAGGATGTAATGGGTTTCTGCGAGAGTGGCGTAGAGTTGCAGGTGCAACTCTGTCAATGGCTATTGTGAGAGGGCTGTTGTAGATATCAGTAGTTTGGGGCAAGTAAATGTAAGAATGGGGTTAAGAAGAGGCTGCAGAAATGTGGAAAATTGTTGCATATCAAGAACATGCAGATTTCTCTGAATGCTCTTGATCATTGACATGGTGTTGGATTTGCACGGTATAAAGAGATTGCCAGTTAGGAGATGAGAGAGGAAAGGGAACATTAGAAAAGTTAGGGAAAGAGCAGAGGTTTTTGAAGACCATGTTAAGGGAGTGACCTCACTGCGTGTGTGTGGGAGAACTGGTCCATTGTGACCAGAGGAGGTTGTAAGGAGAAGAGTTTAAGGGCAGAGGATGTGTTGAGGTTATCTACAGGGGTATTGAAGTCACTCCAGGATGAGAGTAGGGACATCAAAGGACATAATATGACGGAGTCAAGAAGCAAAGGGGTCAGGGAACTGTGTAGTAGGACCAGGTGGTCTGTTAATGACAGCAACACACAAGGGGAAGGGGGAGAGGAGATGTAGTGTATGAGTTTAAAAGGTAGGGAAGGAGAGAGAGAGGGAAAAGAGGTGGATTGACTGAAATGTGTAGTTAAAGGATAGCAGGATGCCTACTCCACCCCCTGTCTGTTAAAAGGCCTAGGGTTTTGGGTGAATTGTAGGCTGCCATATGAAAATGTAGGAGTGGAGGCAGTGTCTGATGATCTAAGCCATTTTAGGAGGTTTAGAGAGTTTGAGATGAACAAATCATGAGGAACAGTTTGTTTAAAAAGCAGAAGGGAGGGGAGAAGATTAGGTGACGTGGTACAGTTATTAGGTTACAGATGTTGAATTTGTGATCATGGATCACCTGCAGCAAAAAGGGAAAGGGACAGAAGGTGGTAGTGAGACAAATCAGCAGGGCATTTTTTCAGGGGTAGGACTGGGTGGCAATAGAGAATGGAGAAATTAGAAAAGTTCATGGGAACAGAGAGGTGATGAGGGAAGAAGTGAGGGTGCAATTTGAATGGAGTGACAGTTAATGTGGACACAGGAGGTGATGTATGGTGATGAAAAATCAAAGAGCCAAATTGGACATGGTAAGGTTAAGGCATGGGACAGTAGAATCTGTGCAACAGTTGGTTTGTGTTTCAATAGTACTGATGAGATGGATAATAAGGCTCATTCCAAGATAGTAAAGGGTAAAGAAGGTGCAGGTGGAAAATATGGTGAAGAGAGTCAGTTATAGGACTCCCAGTTGTCTGGTGAAGGTAGAAGTCAATGACAGGAAGATGAGGCAGCTGAGATTTTAAAGGGTTAAAGAATATAATCATTTGATGTTAGAGAGTGACATTGTGATGGGTAATAGGAGTTGCTGAAGAGTTAGATTTTTGTTCAGTCAGCGGTTTAAAGGTCAACTGAGCAGAATGTAAACTCAGTTCTGGTAACCCTGGTTTCTCGCATCAGGTCTTCAGCAGTTTTGACAAAAGATGCAAATGTCAGTGCTCGTCAGGCCTTAGTCCATCCTCTGTCCAACTTTCTGTCTAAATCTCATAAGAAGACTTAAAACCAGACTTTAAAACAAACACACTGCTTGTCCTGAGAGATTATGAAGGGAGGCTGGGATATGTGATCAGAACAAATGGGCCGGTATCTTTTTTAAAAGGTCGCATGTAAACATTGTGCGGCTACACTCCACATTAACCCCTTAAGGACTGGCCGCGCATGGACGTGGACGACACTTAATCCCTTCAGTGCCAGAGGCTTGGGCCATTTCCTGTACAGTGCAGGCCAGACACTTTTTCAGCATTTTTGCTATCCTTTATTTACTCTGGTGATTTTAGTTTCATATGGAAAACTATATATTGTTTTTTTCAGAACAAATTGAGCTTTCTTGTGGTACCTTACATGAAGAGAATTTGACATTGTGCAAAAAGCTATGATGTCATAATGACAAAAAAAGTGAACATTTACTCATTTTGCTAAAATCCAATCCCAATGAGGTCTTGCAAAAAAAAAAAAAATCCCCAAAAGAAGTGACCCTGTGAGTGCCACAGGGGTCTCCAGCACAGGGTTACCTTTATTATTATTTTTTTTTTTTAAGTTGCTCAGACCTCGTGGGGGACATCAGGACCCCTCCAGGGGTCCCCTCAGTTATTGATCTCTCAACCGATCGGCTGGGAGATCAATAAGGCAACTGCAGGAGAGCAAAAGCTCTCCTGCCCTTCTCTCCTACCACCGGTAGGAGTGAATGGGAACGGAGAAACTTCCCTAACGTCATAGGTGAACATGTCACCGATGACGCTGGAAGGCTTCCCCCGGTCTCACCCACTCCTACCCGGAAGTTCGGGTAGGAGAGAGGAGGAAGGAGAAGCTCTGCTTCTCCTTCTTAGATATTGATCTCCCAGCATGATTGGCTGGGAGATCAATAACTGGGGAGGCATGAGGAGTGATCCTCATGCTCCCCAAGAGTGCAAGGCTGCATTTCAGCTGAAATGCGGCCACTGCAAGCCAGTTATACCGACTTATGCAGTGACTGCATTTTAGCTGTACAATGTATGAGTGTGGCACAGCAGGTACAGCTGTGTCCACTCATACATTGTACCCACCTATAGCAAATCCGATTCCGGACTCCCTGAATGGCGGGAGTCATGGACCGTCATGGGTCCTTAAGGGGTTAAGCATGCTGCTGTGATTAAAAGGGCAACCTGAGAATCTCGCCCTGCATAATAGCGCAAGATTCTCATGTAGAGTCTTTAAAAGGATAGTAATACTTAAAATGTAAAAAAAATATGTTGTAGGGTTTATCCCCCTGAGTAAAACAAGAGTACTCCCACTGCTGAAAGGTGTTTCATTCAAAAGTTAATAATTTTCAAAGTTGAATTTTTTAGGTGCAATATCACAGTGGCCTGAAATTGTACAGTGGCGCTGTTGCTACACGATCCTATGGACAGCTCTGGTCCCGGGACCATAAATCTCCATAGGATGGTGTAGCAACAGCTCCACTGTACAATTTCAGGCCACTGTGATATTGCACCTAAAAAAAAAGTTAAAAAATCTACTTTTGAATGAAACACCTTTCAGCAGTGGGAGTACTCTTGTTTTACTCAGGGGGATAAACCCTACAACATATTTTTTTTTACATTTTAAGTATTACTATCCCTTTAAATGGAGCTTCAAACCCGCAGCATATTAGAGATTTGTACTACAATCCTGGCATAAATGTCTCCTGTGCGCACAGAAATAAATTTTTGGAGTATAGAGCAGCAAAATCATTTACCTTTCTGATTTAACCCTGTTTAGTGTGCAACACATTCCAAGGCAACTCTCTGCACAGCTCTTTGGTCCTTAACCCTGTGGGTGCCTGAGAGGTATCTTAACGCATTGCACTCCAATACATTACATAGCTCCCTGGCACTCAAGAAGTCAGCCTCCACTTGGGATAAGCAAGGTAGAAGATGGATACCAGTAAATGAGCCAGCCAGTCGGAAGAAAGCCTGGGAAATAGGGCATTATGGGAACTGTAGTCTTCTCCCTTGCTTGGGGCCTAGCAAAGCCTGTTAGCTCTGTCCGTGGAATGTGGCATGTCCTCTGGACACTCAGAAAGCGGACTACATGAAAGAGCACAAGGAGACAAGAAGATAGAACCCTTTATGGCCACTGTAACTCAAATGGTTACAGAAGTTTCTCCCACAGAAGTCAATGTAGCAAAGATGGTCACAGGTAGGCTCCGGTTCTTAAAGGAGCCACTGCATAGAAATTGATCCACCTTGAAGAGAAAAAAAATGAATGTTCTATTAGTAGGGGGGAGCAGAGATAAGCCCCCAAAAGGAAGATACACTCACTATACACAGAAATGTCAGTGAAAGGGTTAACTGCCAGAAAGAACAGCAGCCATCTGTACTTCCAGACCCCCATGAAGAAAATAGAATAATTAAGGAGTGTATAATAATAATAATAATAATATATGTACACAAAGTGCAAGATATCTCAGTATGGAACATACAGAGAACCAAGGCACAAAATTAAGGGAACCTGCCTAATGGGGGACTATACAGCTCCATATTGAAAGAAAAAAAATAATAAAAACCTAAGAAAAATTATCAGGATGGCCACTGCACATCCAACTACTTTACAATACACACAAATTCTGGGAAGTAGGTGTGGTGTTGAGCTAGAGGAATGAGTCTCTACCCCAAAGACCCTCTCTTTTGTGATGTGCCCTGCCCTCCAGGAGGAGGGATTCAAGTCCATTGCAAGAAAAGGATCCAGCCTATATAATAGGATTTTAGTGTTCTTATGTGTTAAAAACTTTTTTGTTTAATACATATGGAACACAGGTACCATGGGGTTTGGGTCCCTCCTCCTGGAAGGCAGGGCACATCACAAAAGGCAGGGTGTACCGGGACTACGTCCGTTACTGGGGACTCTTTGTAGTTATTCCTGGACTGTGGTCTAAAAGACTGAGATTCACAAATGACACCATCTGGCCACCCTAGACAGTGGAGACCAATTTGAAAGGTAGGCGGCACAGGGATTAGCTGTCGCCAGTCCCCAGGTAAAACAGAGCAGTGTGTATTCGACAGTTAGGCAGTCTTCTCATTGGTCACTACCTGTCCCCATCTTGTCACTTCTGCTCCCATTGGCTGGTGAGCTGGCACAACAAGATTGAATTAGTCTGGGCCTGAATTGGTTGCCCCCATCATTGTCCCTTGATGGTCTGATCCTTATTGGTTGGTGATCAGAGAGGGAAGACTGAAGTGTGTTCTTTGTGTTTTTACATTAAGTGTGTTCGTTTTGGAACTACAAGAGCATGCTATCCTATACTTTATGAATGGTTTAAAGGGTCCCCTTTGACCCCCATTCACAGAAAATTTGTTGCAGGAAGACTGGCACGGCTACCCTCCTGTTGCTGCTTCAGGGAGAGGGAAACACGGCACGACGGCCAAGGACAACCCGGCTTCCTTGGTTTCTGTTACAGAGGGTCTTTGGGGTAAAGCTTTTCACTTCCTCGTCCAGCTCAAACCCCCCACCTCCTACCTACCAACTTCCAGAATTAACGTGACTAAAGTCACACAAAAAGAAGGCAATCATGGAAGAAGAGAAGAAAATCTCCCAAGTCTAAGATCGTAAGAGGACTCCTCTCTGGGTTGGAGACCTATGTTCCGTATGAACTAAAGACAAAAGGATTTAATGGGTAACAATACTAAAATCCTAAAATGGAACGGTATCCTATTGAAATTTCGCCCCCATGTGGCTACCAGCAAAAGGGCTAAATCATAATGTCACATGAATGAAAAGGGTGAGATCAGAATCTCACCCACATCAAAAGGGGGAGATTCTGATCTTGCATGCTTAATGGTTGCTTCTCCATGCTCTTCGCCACATAGAGAGCGACATGTTTCTTCATTGCTGCCCATCTCGCCATCCCGTTCACTGTGGAGGAGTACCTGTTGGCTCAGACAATCTACACATCTTCCTTCTGTGGTACTGTATTTATTATGCCTTTGAGTGCCAGAGGGGTGCACAATGCGTTTTACACCCCTCTGGCACTCAAAGGGTTATTGATGGAAGATTTTGACATAGTGTATGATCATTCTTGCATAATCAGGGAATTAAAGAGAAATGAGTACAAGTAGGACTTTTAACACATTGACAGGTGTTTGTTAACCATTTGATGTCAGATGGGTGTGTAACCCATATAATGGACCACTATATTGAGACTAATAGTGTCTCCAATGTATAGATATAATGAAGTGAAAGTCTATATGGAGAAATAAAATAACTGGAATCAATGTCAATGTGAGATAGGGTTCCTCCTCCTGTCTCCGAGTGAGATACTATTACAGAAGCTTCACTGATAGGTGATGGAATCAGTCTTTATTAAGCAAGGTGCTGTAGATGTGTTTCCTTGCAATATGCATCTTTCCCATAGATGTATAAAATGTCGCTGTGAGTGTTCAGTAGACCGGGATCCAATCTTAATACACAGCAGATATACCACCTCCAATATATACAAAAGTAACTTATCATGCAGTTTCAGTTCGAACGCTTTTCATATTATTATAATACTTCAGTGAATAATTTTTATTATTATTCTCTGAAGAAGTATGCAATAATATGAAATGCATTGGAACTGAAGCTACACATTATAACAGCTGCTTGTTAAGTTACTTTTATATATATATTGATGGAGGTATATCTGTTGTGCTGTGTATGAAGACTGGATCCGCACAACATCTATATTTGATTCAGCATTAAGACTAGTGGATGTTGCAACTACAAGGTTGGATCCCAGCCTACCAAACGCTCACAGCGGCATTCCATAAATGTTCTCTCTTCTCCGGCTGCCATTCTGTTCTCTTCCAGCTCTCCTAGGTTGTCTGATCTCACAGTCAGCATGGAGAAGCGGATCGGGCACCACGTGCCACCATAGTGAACGGGATGACAGGATGGGCAGCAGTGAAGACGAATGTTGCCCTTTATGTGGCAACCAGCATGGAGAAGAGACCATTAAGCATGCAAGATCAGAATCTCGCCCTTTTGATGCAGGAAAGTTTCTGATCTCACCCTTTTCGTTCATGCGACTTTATGACTTTGCCCCCTTTTGCTGGTCTCCACATAGAAGGCGACATTTCAATAGTGAACCATAAATAATACAGGTACCATGGGGATATATTAAAGCTAGGATTCCCAAGGAGGAAAAGGAAGAAAGACCTCTCACACATCCCCATAATACAGAGTTCTCTAGGACTACTTAGCATCTGTATATCCCAGAAAAAACAAATGTCAACAGACACTAAAACAGCACAGAAAACTAAACAAGAGGGGATCCGAAACTACTGAACAAAAAAAAAAAAAAAAAAAAAAAAAGACAGACCCTTAAGCAAGCAGAACTGCCTGCAGGACCTTCCAGCCAAATCTGGTCTCAGCCGAGGTTAAGACATTCATACAGTTTGTTGAAGGTATGCAAGGAGGACCAAGTTGCAGCATTACACAGCTTTTTTGCCGAGGCCTGGTTTTTGTAGGCCCAGGAAGCACACACAAATCTTGTGGAATGTGTTGTGACCTTAAAGGTTTCTTCCTAGACTTGCCGACTTAAAAAGCCCGCCAGCACTTTTTTTATACCCCTGGAATGTGAACGACCGGAACATGGGACTCAGCCCAGCTGAGGAGATCCTTCATCTCCATCCATGCTACCACACTGTGAGTTCCTCTCTGATGAATGATGTACTCCACAGCCATTGTTTTGTCTAACTCCACCTTTACTGGAACCCCCAAGAGAAATGGGGACTAATGAATGAGAACCAGCCAGATTGCCTGAAGCTCCAGAATGTTGATGGACAATAGGCTCTTGTCCCATATCCACCTTCCTTGGACAGCCGGGTTCCTTGGACTGCACCTCAGCCGCTCAGGCTGGCATCTGAGGTGACTATAGCCCACTCTGGGATCACAAAACTTGGCCCCCTTCACCAGAGATTCTCTCCTGGTATGGAACCACTTCCAGGGCTGACAGCAAACAACCTAACACCCTCACCCGAAAACTACTCCAGCACCTGACACATGTCCTGGAACAGAACCAGAATCTTCTCCTCCAGGAGAAAGACCTTCCCATGTAGTGTGTCGAACCTCCTGTCCAAGAAAACCAAAACCTGGGAGGATATTGGAGAGGACTTCTGCAGGTTCAAGATCCATCCAATGTGCACCAGGATATGGGCACAGTCTTAGACATAGGAAGCCGAAAGCTCCCCTGAAGGAGCCTTGGTGAGGAAGTCATCTAGATATGGGGCCAGGGAGATGCCCTGGACATGAAAAAGGCAAGGGCTGCCATGATCTTTGTGAAGATTTATAGCACTGAAGCCAGGCAAAATGGAAGAGCAGTGAAATGGTAATGATTGGAACCAAAAGCAAAACACAAGTAGTGTTGACTGTTTGGGTGTATAGAGACATGTAAATACACACCCTGAAGATCAAGGCTAGGCCAAGTACTCCCTATTGTGGCACATTGGCACAATAACAGAACACAAAGATTCTGTGTTGAAGTGCGTAGCGACCACATACTTGTTGAGGATCTTGGGAACCAGAATGGGGTGGCATCCACAGTCCTTTTTAGGAACCACAAGCAGGTTGAAGTAGAAACCTGAAGAGCGCTCGGGGACTGGGACCAGCATTTGGTTTTCCAGCAGAGAGTTCATGGTTCTCTTGCTTTCTCCAGGTCATTTGGAACTTTTGATAAAAAGAACTGAAGGGATTTTAAATCTATGCAGAACCCTTTTAATGCCACTTGCAAAACCCACTGGTCCATCACGGAGGATGGCCAGGTATCTCAAAGGATGGAGATGGCCCCTTACAGGCAACAATGGACCAGATTCCACGAGTCATGCAGGTACGTTTGTCAGTCTTAGCCTTTGAAACTGGTCTCTTGGGCTCCTAGGCTTGTCTGTGTTTTGCTGTGGGGTGTACTTAAGAGGTTAGTGAACTTTGGGCCCTCTGCGCCCCTGTTTGGAGGGTAAGATGAAAAACATGTTGGCCATCAGAACCAATAAGTTCTGTTTTGCAACATTAACACACAGAGCATCAGAAAATTGCTGCCTCCAAACTACTACTGCCCTGTTAACCCAGGCAGAGTGATGCCCTGGTAGCCATGAAAGAGGTCTGGAGAAGAGGATCAAGCCTTTTATCTCCTTGATCTTTAAGGTCAGCGAAGTCCGCAAGCGGGAGGGCAGTGTTCTTCACTAGCCGCAAAATAGGTGGATCCACGCGGGGGAGAAGCCCACAGCACACCAAAGCCCCAGCCAAAAAATGGCTTAGCTTAGAAGAGAGTTAAATGGGGAAAAGCCTCTTATCAGGGATTTTCCACTCATCCATAAAGATCTGATCAAGAGTGTTACTGGGGAACACAGGATAAGAACTTTTTATGCCTTTGGAAAATATTCAGAGAGTGAGTTCCCCCATAAGAGGAGTCAGAGAATTGGAAGCTGTCCATGACTGCCTTGATAAGCCCCCATAGGAATCTCCATAAGAGTAGGAAGAATCCATGTCCTCATATTACCCATCATCATCATCGTCCTCTGAGGGCAATGCTTCTTCAGAGGATACTTTAATAACCGGAGAATGACCCCTGGATATAGGGGCAATCTATTTAAATGTGGGCACAGGCTTCCAGGAGTGAAGTACCCCCTGGACTGTGGAAGAAGTTTGGGCAGTGTCTTAACCCAGTCAGGCTCATGATCGATGATAGAGGGGCCCTGCGGAGTAGTAGCGGCCACTGCATGAGGGGTATAGAGACCCTGAATATTCTCTAGGTAGCTATCACGGTGCCCGTGCTTTCCTATTCTGAACGGCGACATTGTTATCACTGCTGCTCTCTGATTGGCTGGGTTTAATTGCTACCACTAGGGCTTGCCTTTATATACCCTGGGATGTCCTCCCTTAGGCGCCCTTTCGTGGTGTACGAGTTCCTGAGTTTGTTCTGTGTTGATACTGATTCGTGTATGACCTGGCCTGCCTGACTACGATTCTGTTCCTGAGTTCCTGTTGCTACGCTCCATTGCTGACCGTATCCTGGCTGAGAACCCGCTCCGTTGCTGACTGTATCCTGGCTGAGAACCCGCTCCGTTGCTGACCGTATCCTGGCTGAGAACCCACTCCGTTGCTGACTGTATCCTGGCTGAAGAACCCGCTCCGTCACTGACTGTATCCTGGCTGAGAACCCGCTCCGTTGCTGACTGTATCCTGGCTGAGAACCCGTTCCGTCGCTGACTGTAACCTGGCTGAAGAACCTGCTCCGTCGCTGACTGTATCCTGGCTGAAGAACCCGCTCCGTCGCTGACTGTATCCTGGCTGAAGAACCCGCTCCGTCGCTGACTGTATCCTGGCTGAAGAACCGCTCCGTTACTGACTGTATCCTGGCTGAGAACCCGTTCCGTCGCTGACTGTAACCTGGCTGAAGAACCCGCTCCGTCGCTGACTGTATCCTGGCTGAAGAACCCGCTCCGTCGCTGACTGTATCCTGGCTGAAGAACCGCTCCGTTGCTGACTGTATCCTGGCTGAGAACCCACTCCGTTGCTGACAGTATCCTGGCTGAGAACCCGCTCCGTTGCTGACAGTATCCTGGCTGTAGAACCCGCTCCGTTGCTGACCGTTGTTTGCTGCTTTCCACGCTGTGGCCGTTGTCCGGCGTGGATTCCCATCCACGTGGTTACCATGTCTAGTCTAAGCCTCTAGATGACCCCGTGAGGTCACCGGTTTCCAATACCTTGCAGCAATTTTCGGTGTGTGCCGCGGGGTGCTGTTTTCTGTCGACCTAAGGCTGAGCTGTGTGCTCAAGCTGCTCTACTGCCATCCGGTGGTGTGTACAATCAAAGTACCGGTGCGGTGTTATACACACCGACTGAGTTACTCTGATCACTCTCTGTGTCTGCCTCCCTAGTATCGCTGGGCTCACTCCCTATGGGAGTTGCAGTTAAGTTGGGCGTTGTCATTTAACCCTGTATGTACCTGGGGATTCCAGGTATAAGAGCTCTACCGTTTCTGACTGCAGAGTCTTGGGCTCAAGAGCCAGCATTGCATTTCCAGCTTGCAGGCTGAGAGACACTGGTTGCGTTCCTGTACTTACCTCTTCTCGATCGACCCCTAGCGTTCTAGGGCTTTCCAGTAGCAGCTGCCTAGGTCTCCGTTAACCCTTTTAGGGTTGGTCTGCATGTACACGGTTGTCTCCTGCCAGTGGGCTAGGGCCTTGGTCAGTGTTGCCTCGCTCCAATTGGGTCAGTACCCAGGAGTCTGGGTTGTGCCAGTCCTCTACTGTGGGCTCCATGCCACTGTAGTCCTGTTGCCATTCCAGGACTGTGTACTCATTTCCTTGCCGGTTCTTCCAGAGTTCTGAATTGTCAGCAAGCACCAGTTCTCTCCATTTGTCCGTACGGGTTCCAGTACCCAGGCGTCTGGGTCAGTCTGTCCTATTCGTGTACCTCCTGTGTTGGCACCCTACCATCTGCTTTGGGACTGTACGTTACCTCACCTGGGTTGCCAGATCCTGTTTGATGTATTGTTAATATCCTACTGTCTAGTGCAGATCTTTTTACTATTCTCCTGGTATATCCTCCTGTTCTGTTTGTAGGTCTAGAGCCTACACCCTTGTATGCACTTTATTTTAATAAAATTATTTTAACCTTACCGTTCTGTCTGAGTGTTCATCTAAAACCGTGACAGTAGCCTTGTGTGGCAAGAGAATAAATGCATGAGGGTGTAAGGGAAGCCACTGAATCCCTTGCATTAGATTTAACCCCATGACTCTTAGAGCCCAACATATTCTGAAAAAGTTTACACTCAAAGGGTTACTCACCATCTTTCTTTGAATTACAACCATAGGAGAAGGACAGATTCTCAAGAGACTATTGTGAGGGAAAGCTTGGAAGCAAGATTCCCTCTACAGGGCAGAATAGGTCCACAGAGCACCTGTGACCTGAGAAATCCAACTCCAGGGAAGCCCAATGATGGTAATCCTTCCAGTGGGGATTATATATCCCCATGTCTAAGCAGAAAAATAAGAAATGTCTAATAAAATCTAAGAGGATGGCCTTGCTGTCCAGCTTGCTTGCAGGACACGAATTCTGGGTGTTGGTAAGCAGCAGGGGGGGGGGGGGAGTTGAGCTGGAAGAAGAGGAGGGAGTCTCCACCCCAAAGACCCTGCCTTTTGCGACATGCCCTCAACCCCATGATACCTGTGTTCCATATCGGACATAAGAGAAATAAATATAAACAAAACTATAAATTTGCCTCAATCCTTCATACATAGACTGCACATAAAGTGCAAGCAGCTGGTCATGCCAGCACTAAAACCAATTATGTCACCACCACTAAGTCAGTGGTAGAGAAGTAATGCCTCTAATGGACAAAGACGATTCTAGTATAAAAAGCTGGCCATAATGCTAACACACCATCCACAGTGTATGTATGGAAGATGAATGCAAAGCACACCATCTTTTTAAATATCTATAAAGTTTGTGTGTAACGAGTCCCACAAAAGTGTGGCTACAAACAAAGTATATTATTGGCAAGGCATAGATACACACTAATATGTTTAGTCTATGGATACATAATCAAATACAAAATTACTATAACAACCAAATAACCGTATTTAAATACTATAAATCATTAAAGAAATCTAATAATCAGTATCAAATGTAAGGTAAATTATATCTATCTTCTTCATAAAATGATTATGAAATAAACATGACTGTATATATAGTGAGAAAACTGTATCCAGTGAATTGCTGAATATCAGTGAAAGTCTGAATAAAAATATACAGCCAATCAACATATGATAAAACTAGTGTAAAAGTAGGTCCCATTAAACAGTGAAAGCACATCCATGGGAAGCTAGGACCGGGCGTGAGTGAGCATAACAAGTCCAAAGGCACAGGACAATGTAAAGCAACACTAGTAGAGTCTCTTCAAGCCAGAAAAGTAGGCTCCATCCAGTCCTCCACACTACGGCTCCTGACTGTTCCAGCTGGGATAGTCATCCAGCATTCGCAATAGGCCTTTGGGGGGTCCTCCCTGGGATGGAAGGAACAGCAGGTCAGTGGGAGGGATCCCTGGGGAAGTGCAGAAAGAGGTGATTTTAGAAGCATCCTTTTGCTTGAAGCAGACCCTGTTGAGTTGTGCAGACCAGGAGAAGGGGAAGCCCCACTTATAAGTGATATGCAAATGGTCTACCAAGGGCTTTAGCTCCCTCCGGAGCTGGAGAGTATGAGGAGACAAGTCATTATAGAATTGGAGATCAACCCCACATATTGAACGGCTCCCAACTCTCTGCTTTTCTGCATGATCTTGTCTTTGTCTGCATAATAGTGGACACAGCAAATTACATCCCTGGAAGAACTTCCCGGTGGGCCTCTAGGCCGCAGGGCTCTATGTCAGTATTGGAGCTTCCTGGGAGAAGGAAAGTATTGTTGTGAACAAGGATTGTAACAAGGTTAAGAGATTATTCTGCAGAACAGATTGAGACAGGTTTCAAATACGGATATTGCAGAGTCTGCTGCGGTTCTCAAGATCATCCATGTGAAGCATAAGAGCTGCTTCCACCTGGCCCAACAGTTGTTGTTTCATATTATGGACATAGGTGATACCCAGCACACAGCACTCTTCCAGGTTACTTACTCATTGGCTCAACTGCGAGAGATCTCGATTAAGGTCTGCCACATCAGCACGGAGGGTTTGTTTGACTTGGTCGACAGGTGGGAGATGTCAGCCTTAGTATAGCCATGTCACAGTCAGGAGGCAAAGCAAAGAAACACTGGTGACAGGGAGGCTGTAGGGCAGTATTATAGCGGGAGGCAGCGAGGTCACAAACATGAGAGCGTCCAACGCAATGGCACCGGGATCTGTGCACTAGGGCCTGCCCGGCCTGGCCCACTTGGAGCAAAGAGGAGAGTTTGCCATCAGATGCAGTTAGAGGGTAAGGGAGGAACATTTTGGAGAAAAACAAAAAAGAAAAAGGCCCAATTATATAGGAGTGTGTATAGAGCTCACGTGCTAAGCAGCCATTTTTGTTGTGGGCAAGCTCCACCCCATGTTTTGTTTTTTTTAATTCAGCCCCCTAACAAGATATGAATAATAATTTAAAAAAAAAAAAAAAAAAAAAAAAAAAAAAAAAAAACCTTCTGCTTTGCAATGCATTGGACCCCCTGTGGAAAACAGAGGGTTATTATACTTTTTTTTTTGTATTCAGCCCTCATTGGGGGGCCATCAGAAGGGGTCCTGATGCCCCCCAAAGAGGTCTAAATAAAATATAATGAAAAAACTCTATGTGTAATAAAAATTGTTTTATTCAGACCTTATTGGGAGATATCGGGAGTCTTGATGCCCCCCCCCCAAAGAGGTATGAACAAAAACTAGTAAGAAAAAATAATTAACAGGGCATCCAGTGCATTGATTTGCATTGAATTGGATACCCATCTGACATGTACACGAAATGCCTCCAATCCCTCCCACAGGTACCCTAACCCCCCCCCAGCCTGGTTTCACAGCTTACTGGCAGTCCCATTCCCCTAGCCTGACTACCCAGCCTTGTTCTACTGCCTACTGGTAGACACAAATTACCAGTGTGCACTGGATTCCACTGGTAGACATACCCATGTGCACTGCCTGAATCCCCCCCAACCCCCATCTGGTTCCACTGGCAGTCACAGGTGCACACATACACTGGCCAGCACCCTAGCCCGTTTCATCTGATAGCCCTAGAATTCCTGGGTGGGAGATGTGTTCCATATGGACTAAAGAGAAAAGGACTTAACAGGTAGAACACAAAACTTCTGTATTCTCTTACATCTAATATGGAAAAAAAAAACAGGTACTATGTGGATATATCAACTCGAGGCTCCCAGTGGTGGGAAAGGAGAAAGGTCATCACACATGTCCACGTGATACTGGAGTTCTCTAAGACTATCCACTTATGAAAAACCCAGTAAATTACATAGCACAAAAGAGCCAACACGGCTCAGAATCTACTGAACAACAACTGGAGTGTGCAGGTCCATAAACAGGCAGAACCACCTTCCGGACCTTTCAGCCAAAGCTTGTAGGCCCAAGAAAACCCACAAACCTGGTGGGGTGTGCTGTGATCTTAAAGTAAACAGGATTCTTCCAGATCTCATATGCCTGCCATATGGTAGCCTTGATCTAAGAGGCAATGGTGACCTAGGAAGCAGCCAGACCAGCTCTGGTACCCTCTGGGATGATTATATATATATATAGCCTTGCAAAAAGGCTTAGTACAGTGCACATAAAACTTAAGGCAATGCTCCAACAAATGGAGATCCCTCTCCTTGTCAGATGTAGGGTCAGGAGAAAAGGAAGGCATGATGAACTCCTGGTTAATGTGAAGCTCAGAGACCACTTTAACATGATGGAATACCAGGTCAGCTTGTAACTCAGCGACTTGCCACACCAAGACAACTGCCAAATGGAAAATCATCTTGGGCGTCAATTGGCGCAAGGAGATGGAAGCAAGAGACTTTAAATGAGCCCCCTGCAAAACTCCCAGAACCAGGTTAAGGTCCAATGGGGGAGTGGGATACTTGAAGGAAGGCATGAACCACCCCTTGAAGAAAAACTTTACTTCTGGAATGATGGCAATACATCTGTGAAAATGCACAGAGAGCTCCAAGCACAGACAGCTGGTCTTCCGAATCACCCTGGTTAGGAGAGAATCGGGGGAAACACATAGGACAAGTAGAAACTCTGAGGAATTTGCATTGCACTGTAGCAAAAGTCAGAGGCTCCCTAAGTGACCCAGAAGAGCTCCCCAGCCCCTCAGTGTGGAATCCGTGGCATTCATAAATCTGTTAACTAAATACTCCTCCGCTAGCACTCTTGCCAAGATAGCGGGTACGGCTGACAATTGTACCTAAAAATATGCAGCTCTAAAGCCTTTCATAAACCCATCATGAAGAAATACAAGAGTTGTTCCAACTGAAATCCTGTCTCTGGGAATCTATTTAGAATGACACCACTTTATATAAATTGACCATAATCTGTACTAGATTAAGCATTCCTACCTGCTGTGATGGTTTTGCCCACTTCCTTAGAGACTCCTCTAGACATTCGAGCGTTCTGTTCAGCCTGATTAAAAAATGCTGTGTCTGGATGACAAACTGATACCTGGCTCAAAAGGTGTCCGATTCTCTGGAGGAGAATTGGAGATGACAAAGACATCCTTATAAAGCCCGTGAACCAGGCCTTCCTCGGCCACCAAGAGGTTATCAGAATAATGTTTACCCTTTCCTTTCTTATTTTCCTCACCACCTCCCTTAGTATAGGGGGAGAAATGTACATTAGAGGAAAATATCATACCATCTTTAATTTATCTTGAGCTATGGCCTTGCTGTCCTTACAATGAGAGATGAACTTCTGACATTTTGTGTTCTCTGATGAAGCCAGCAGGACCATTACTGGTATTCCCATTGCCTGATTATCTCATGGAAAACCTGCTTGTTCAGAGACCACTCTCCCTACTCCATTGTTCTGCTTAGAAAATCTGCCTGCTTGTTGTGGCTGACCAACTTAAAATTTTGATTACTTGATGGTTTAAAGGATGAGCTCCTTTTAAACCCCGACTGGAGATGTACATCACTATAGCCGTGTAGTACGATCTTACTTGAATAGTATTTCCTTTTATCTGAAGACCTAGTTGCTTTAACACATTCCATTCTGCCTTTAATTCTAAGGTACTGATATGAAGCTTCTTTTCTCACCTTGACCATTCTCTGTGGATTAATCTATCTTTCCACAAATCTCCCCATCCTGTGAGGTCAGTATCTGTCCACTCATCTCCAAAGAATGTTCCTCCAGGTTCTTCCTCTTGGACACGCTGTTTTGGTCCAACCAGTACTTTAATTCCTCCCCCATGCTGAGGGTAAAAGAGGGATTGTAACAGACCACGGGCCATTACTAAGGGCTCTTGTAAGAGCCAGGCAAGAAAGCCCTAAAGACTGAACTTTCACAGAGAAAGTAGGAGGCGCCTCTCTGATTGGCAAGAACCTGTTAAAACCATGGGGGAAAGTAGGCAGCCCAGGGATTGGTCGGTTGGCTTCCCGCCCACAGAGTCTGATTGGCTAAAGACTGCTGTGACACCGGCAATCAGGATTGGCCACAGGTTTACCAGCTCCAGATTGGTCAGGGGGTAAAGCAGAATATTCAAAGATGCTTCAACCCTGCTGGCATTGTGTGAAGTGTTGTGTATTCCAGCCACTCACCTTTGTTTCATTGTCTGTCCCCAGTCCAAGCCCTTTGTATAGTAATTCAAATCATATCTGGCCCTTTGTATCATGTCCCCACTGAATGTTTACCCTTATTGTACTCTTTGTTGAACCTTGTGACTTAACCTGGTTATGTGTGTGTATAAAAAGAGCTGTTCTGCCACAATAAACTTGTATTAGTTTTGGAGTAAGGAGTCATCCTGTCTCTTTACTACAGAATGGTGTCAATGAGCTTCTCTTGCTCCCCATTCTAGGAAGAATCTCTGCAGCAGTACCAGCACGGCTACCACTCTATAGCCTACCTCAGGAGGGAGAGACCCTGGAGCGACTGCTAAGGACAACCTGGCATCCTTAGCTTCCATTACACGGATTCTTTGAGAAAAGTTGCTGGAACCCTTCTTCCAAAACATAAGAAAATTGTCGAGCATTCCTCATATGAAAGTTTGCCCATGGGTATGGACCATCATTATAACAAAGACATGCACTATTTCCAGTATTCATGTTCTCCTGTCTTCAAACAGAAAAACCTTCACCACTTGAGTGTCAAACCATGCGACCAGGAAGAGATGATTCTGAGATGGTGTCAACTGACTCTTGCAAAGGTTTATTGACAATCCCATATCTTAACAGCTTTATATGCCTTTGTGTGATGCTTACAGCCCTGTATTCTGTCTCTTCTATGAGAATGTCATCCAAATAAGGAATCACTCTGATTCTTTCCTTCCTCAAAGCTGCCATAGAGATATCCAGGACCTTTATGAAGACTCTCGGTGCAGATGCCAGACCAAATGGAATTACCCTGAAATTATAATGCTTGCTCAGAATGGTAAACCATAGACATTTCTGATGACTCTCTCTAATCAGGATCTGATAGCATGAATCCTATAAATCTATGATGGTCACGAATGCCACTGGAAACACTGATTTGATCACAGAAGCTATGGATTCCATCTTGAATTTCCTTGGCCTGTTGAAGCAGTTCAGTTGCTTCAGATCCAGGATCAAACTTATTGCCCTGAAAGATTTTGGTACTGAGAATAGAACACAGTAAATTATGCAGCCTCTCTGATTCTGAGGTACTGGTTTTATGACTCATTTTTTGAATAGCCCCCATAACATTCTTGGCTTTCTTTTGGACAGGATGATACTCTTCAAATTGATTATCTTGGGATATTGGTGAATTCCAGTGTATACCTCATCTCCACTACATGAAACACCCATCTGTCTGCTCCTAGAGTTCTCCATACCTATGTGAACTGCTTCAGTCTGGCACCCCCGGAGCTGAAGCCCACTGCTCTTCATTGGATTTTTTTTCTAAAAGCCTTCCTAGGTAAATCCTTTCTAAGACCTGATCATGTACACTGCTTTCACTGCTCATAATGCCTTCCGGTTGATAACCCCTTGTTGTGAAAGGGCTTCCTCCTGGCTCAAAAGGCTGTGGATCTTGAAGGGGACTGTCCTCTGTCCCATTTTTCTTGTGGTAGAAAAATAGGATTTTAGTCTTACCTGTTAAATCCTTTTCACTTAGTCCATACAGGTCACTGGTACAATGGGAGGCGATCTGCCCCTTTAATAGGCAGGAACATTCATTCAAATGTATGCAGGGGGTGGAGCCTCCCCTCCTACTTAAGTTGCCTTCAGGCCAGAGCTAAGCTAGATTGATTTGAGACACTAAACTGACCAGAGGTAAGAAGAAAAGGAAGACTCCTGTGAGCATGCCCCGAAGGTCCCCCACTGAATGCCACAGGAGAGCCAAGCTTGGTCCCTTGCCAGGGTGGGAGACCAGTGACCTGTATGGACTAAGTGAAAAGGATTTAACAGGTAAGACTAAAATCCTATTTTCACTGTCGTCCAATACAGGTCACTGGTACAATGGGATGTACAAACATTGAGCTGTCCCTGAGGCGGGAAGTAAGGCAAGGACCAGGCGCAAGGCCCAAGTCACTTAGAACTGCTATGAACCAATTAATCATAGAGCCCAACAACAGAAGTGTCAACTGACACCAACCAGGGGAAAAACGAACCCCCGAACTAACACAGCACACTGAACTAGAGAGAACAGGGCTCAACAGCAAAGAAGCACTAAGAACCACAGAGTAGAAAGTCCTAAACAGGCAAGACTGCCTCCAGGACCTTCCTCCCAAAGCTGGCATCAGGCGAGGCCAGTACATCAACTCGATAGTGCTTCGAGAATGTGTGCACAGAGGACCAAGTGGCCGCTCTGCACAGTTGATCAGCAGACGCCTGATTCTTACAGGCCCAAGAGGCCTCAATTGATCTGGTGGAATGAGCAGTAACCCTGAAGGGGACATGCTTATTCCGCAGTTTGTAGGCTTCACGAATGGTAGATTTTATCCAAGAGGCAATAGTTACCTTGGATGCCGGTCTCCCTGCCCTAGGCCCCTCAGGAATGACGAACAAGGCGTCAGACTTCCTGATAGACTCAGTGCGATGAACATAAAATTTAAGACAATGCACAACATCCAACAAATGGAGATCTCTTTCCTTGTCAGAGGAAGGGTTAGGGCAGAAAGAGGGAACCACAATCTCCTGATTGATGTGAAATTCGGAGACAACCTTGGGTAAAAACTCCTTGGAAGTGCGAAGCACTGCCTTATCCTTGTGAAACACCAAGTAAGGAGGGTTTACAAGACAGAGCTTGTAACTCCGCTACCTGGCGAACTGAGACAATAGCCAAAAGAAAAGCCATCTTCCAGGCCAAGAGACGCAAAGAAATAGAAGCCAAGGATTCAAACGGGGGTCTCTGGAGAACCCCCAGCACCAAATTGAGGTCCCACTGGGGAGTAGGACTCTTGAAGGCAGGCCAAACATGAGCCACGCCTTGGAAGGAAACCTTAACATCAGGAAGAATAGCAATTCTTTCCTGGAAAAACACAGACAGAGCAGAAGTCTGAACCTTGAGAGAACTCAGGCTGAGTCCCTTCTCAACCCCATCCTGTAAAAAGGCTAGGACTGTGGGAAGATGGAAATCTAGAGACAGATCTTTATCAGTACACCATGCTACAAAGGTGGACCATATGCGATGATAGATCTTGGAAGACACAGGCTTGCGAGCTCTAAGCATCGTGGACACCACTGAAGAGGAAAACCCTTTCTTCTTTAGAATTGAGGATTCAACCTCCAAGCCATCAAATGGAGATGCTGAACATCCTCCTTCCACAGATATCCCTGAAGAAGTAGATCTGGACGTGCAGGAAGCGGAACAGGATCCGTCACAGACATGGCTAGCAGTTCCGGATACCAGGACTGACGAGGCCAATTTGGAGTGATCAGGATGACAGGACAACGCTCCACCTTCAGCTTCTGGATGACTCGGATCAACAGAGGAAGAGGAGGGAAGATGTAAGCCAGAGGAAACGTCCAAGGGATTGACAAAGCATCCACTGCCAGAGCAAGAGGGTCCCTCCACCGGGAGCAAAACACTGGCACCTTCCTGTTGTGTCTGGTAGCCATCAGATGCACTACTGGCACCCCCCACATCTGGGTGAGAAGGTGAAACACTTCTGGATGAAGCGCCCATTCTCCACTGACGACTGTGTGACGACTGAGAAAATCTGCCATGACGTTGTCTACGCCTGGAATGTGTACCGCTGAGATGACTGGCACATGAGCTTCTGCCCAAGATAAAATGGCCTTGACCTCTAACCAAGCGGTGAGACTTTTTGTGCCGCCTTGTGTGTTGATGTAAGCCACGGCGGTGGTGTTGTCGGACTCCACTCTGACTGGACAACCTGCCAGCTGAGATTCCCAGTGTCTCAGGGCAAGAAAGATGGCACGAAGTTCCAGAACATTGATGGAAAGAAGAGATTCTTCCAGTCCCCATTTCCCCTGAGCACTGAAACGACCCAGTACTGCCCCCCATCCCCGAAGGCTGGCATCCGTCGTGACTGTAGTCCAATAAGGAACCCGAAAGGACCTCCCTTTCAGGAGATGAGACAGGTCCAACCACCACTCTAGGCTCAGCTCGACATGAGGGGGCAGAGATACGGAGAGATGCTGATGATCTGGATGAGATCTGCAAGTCTGAATCACAAACCTCTGAAGTTCCCTGGTGTGTGCCATGACAAAAGGCACTGCCTCTATCGTGGAAATAAACTTCCCCACCAGAGAGGACAACTTTGGTACTGGAACCCTGTCAAGTTCCAGGATCCCGGCCACCCGGATAGCAATCTGATGAGCCACGTCCTCCGGTAAAAACACCATGCACTGCTGAGTGTCGAACAGGAGACCCAGGAAGAGGAGCTGTTGAGATGGAACCAAGTCTGACTTGTCCAGATTCACAATCCATTCGTGGCGATTGAGTGTCTGTATGCACAACTGCAGCTGCTGGTGAAGGATCTCCGCAGATGAGGCTTTCAGGAGCAGATCGTCCATGTAAGGAGTCACCCTGACTCCATCTCTATGAAGCACAGCTATCAAAGCTCCCAATACCCTCTGAAAGACCTGAGGAGCTGAAGTCAGACCAAAGGGAAGAGCTGAAAACTGAAAGTGGCCTTTGTGACAGGCAAATCTGAGATACCGTCTGCTCTCTGGATGAATAGGGATGTGAAGGTATGCATCCTGCAGGTCCAGGGAGACATTGCTGCTATCACAGAACGCAGAGATTCCTGACGAAAGTGGGAACTCACAACAAAGGAATTGAGATCCTTGAGATCCAAAATAGGACGAGCACCTCCGTCCTTTTTGGCCACAACGAACAGGTTGGAATAGAATCCTGAACCTGTGTCCTCTGGTGGAACCAATTCCAGGATCTATTTGTCCAAAAGATCCTGAATAGCGTCGTCGAACAGACGTCTTTTTGTAGGCTCCTGAGAAGGACAAGTAAAATGGAACCGAAAAGGAGGAAGAGAAGAGAAAGGGATCCTGTATCCCTCTGATACCACCTGAACAACCCAAGGGTCCGCCACTGACTCCTCCCAAACCCGGCGAAAGATGTGGAGACGTCCACCTACAGCCGGATGCGGACCCGGGTTCGGCGAGTCATGCCGAAGCAGTCTTGGAGGTCTTGGCCTTGGGGGCAACTTTGGGCTTCCAGGACTGTTTAGGCTTGGAGGAGGAGCGCGTGAAGGACGGACCTGTCTGGGACGTGGAGCGTGTCTCAGTTTGGAAAGAACGAAAGGACCGATTGCGTTTGGCTGGAAACTTCTTTTTGAATACCGATGGCAGAAGAGTACTTTTGCCACCAGTGGCCTCGCTAATCATCTCCTTAAAGGGATAGTAATACTTAAAACGTAAAAAAAAATATGTTGTAGGGTTTATCTCCCTGAGTAAAACAAGAGTACTCCCACTGCTGAGAGGTGTTTTATTCAAAAGTTATTAATTTTCAAAGTTGAATTTTTTAGGTGCAATATCACAGTGGCCTGAAATTGTACAGTGGCGCTGTTGCTACACGATCCTATGGACAACTCTGGTCAGTTGACCATAAATCTCCATAGGATGGTGTAGCAACAGCGCCACTGTACAATTTCAGGCCACTGTGATATTGCACCTAAAAAATTCAACTTTGAAAATTAATAACTTTTGAATGAAAGACCTCTCAGCAGTGGGAGTACTCTTGTTTTACTCAGGGGGATAAACCCTACAACATATTTTTTTTACATTTTAAGTATTACTATCCCTTTAAGTTCAGATCCAAACAGTAAGGACCCCTGAAAAGGCAAAGAAAGCAAGGCTTTCTTAGAGGCAGTGTCAGCAGACCAAATTTTCAACCAAAGAGCACGTCTAGCTACTACAGAGGAAGTAGAGGCCCTCACCATCATGCGCACAGCATCAAAAGCAGCGTCAGAAACATAATTTTGAGCTTCTAATATATTAGCAAGAAGCTGTAACTGCTCAGACACTGGTGCATCCTGGCAAACCGCCTCAGCCAGTTGTTCAGTCCAGGCCGCAATGGCCCTATTAACCCACGCCACCACAAAGGTTGGACGCATGGCAGTGCCAATAGAGTCAAAAATGGATTTAAGGCAAATCTCTAACTTTTTGTCTGTCCAATCCTGCAGGGCCGAAGCATCTGACACAGCTAAGGCAGTAGATTTGGATAACCTACAAATAGGAGCATCCACTTTAGGAGGATGAACCCATTTTGCCAGTTCAGCCTCAGGAAAAGGATAAAGTTTAGCAAACTTTTTGGACACAGAAGAGGATTTTTCAGGATTCCTCCACGCATCAGAGACTAAACGGGCAAGAGTAGGGTTATTAGGAAAACAAACCACAGCCTTAGATGGTTTTTGGAAAACATCAGTTGGATCATGAGTAGATTCCTGAGTCAGAGGAAGGTTGAGCGTAGTTAACACAGCTCTGATCAAACCCTCAGCAGAAACTTCAGGGTCACATTCATAAGGGTCACCAATGGACCTATTAGATTCTATAACAGTGCCTTCCTCAGCATCAGAATCCTGCAAAAGTTCTTCCTCAGAAGAATCAGACACATCAGGAGCCCCCTGTGGCTTAGGCAGGGAGGTCCTGATTGTGGAGGGGGTCTGCCAGACTTGCAGAGCCCCCTGAACCTGAGAGGGAAAGAGTTGAAGAGTGGATCTGAGATTCCTAGTGGCAGCTTTAAACTCTTTTACTCAAGTTGGCTCAATAGCGTGGCTGGGAAGCCCAGGGTTGCTATCCTGACTTCCTGCACATTTTGGGCATAAATGACCTGAAAATTCTCTAGGCAGCCCAGAGTGACAAGAGGAGCAAAACGCAATGGGGGAAATGGTCACCCCAGCCTCTTTAGTCTTGGGTCTAGCCCCTGACTCCAGTGGAGTAGACATGCTCACAGCGTCAGATATACTCCACTAAGAAAAATCACCCAGTAAAAGTGTGAAAGATTAAGGTTTCACCCCAGAAATGCCTAAAATCGGACTTATCTGGCCAGCAAAGGGTTAATCTGCTGAGAGGAGAGAAGGCTTGGTCCCTGCGTAGTATACTCGCTGAGAAAAACACCACAAAATGGCTGCCGCGACGGATGATAGAGCAGGGGAAGACCAACAAAATGAGCCCTCTCTGAAGTTGCTATGACAAGCGGTTCCAGAGATACGTCCCACACTGTGTAAACCCATAGAGAGTAAAGGAGCAATCAATCAGAAAACTAGCGTGAAACAGGCGCTCATGGGAATCGTAGTTTTCCCAACCCAAAGCTCCAAAACCCAGGGAATACCACAGACATTGCATAAATACAAGCAATAGAAATAAAAACACCCTATGAGTGCTGGAGTGCATAATGAGAACCCTCAAATACATGCCCAAAGAAGGGGCACTGTGGGACAAGTGGACCTTCAGCACTCAAAGGGTGGCTCACCTTTCTGCATGTTCTCCACCTGGTGTGCACAGCACACAGGAACAAATCAATCTAGCTTGGTTCTGGCCTGAAGGCAGCTTAAGTAGGAGAGGAGGCTCCACCCCCTGCATACATTTTAATGAATGTTCCTGCCTATTAAAGGGGCGGATCGCCTCCCATTGTACCAGTGACCTGTATTGGACGACAGTGTAATAACTTTTTCCACCTGAAGACTTTTTATTACTTCTTCCAGCTGTTCCCAAAATATTGTATTACCAGCGAATGGAAGGGACATCTGCTTCCCATGCTTTAATCCAGAGTGCCCTTCTGGTTGTGACTGAAAGAGCCGTTGATCTGGCCAACAACTTGATGTTATCTAATGAGGTATTGCATGAATGCTTCTATCAAGCAGGCAGTGAAGTTATCTCCTTCAAAAGTCTACATCTTGAGACTGATGAGCCAGATTCAGGCAAGGAAAAATACAGGCCAACTATGTAGAGGTTTTAAGATTATATCCTATAATAGACAATTGCTTTTATTTTAATGCATTGTCAGCCCTCTTCTCCATTGAATCACAATCACGAAGTGGAGTACCATCCTGAAGTAGGATAGTAGTCCTTCTGAAAATCTGTGCCATGGCAGCATCTACTTTAGGTGGCGTAATCCATGATTCAACCTCCTCTTCTTGAAAAGGATACATCCTCTATAGGCGTTTTGTTATTGTAGTTTTTCAGTCTTGCTTCCATTCTTTCTTTATGTCTCTTGAAACAAATTAGGTGTTTGTTTCTTTTGTCCAATAAAAGCCATATCCATGATGATACCCATGTCCTTATGGGTCTCTGATAAACCCAAAGTTTTACTTATGGACTTAATAAGGGGTTCCAACTTATCCAAACAGAGCTCTCAAATCCTCCACTAGCTCTCCTTCCTCAGCTGAAGAGATTGATGATACTACATGAATAGAGGATGTTCCTTCTTCTGCATGACATTAAAAGTCTCCTGCATTCAAGGAATTCCTTAAACTGAGAGTGAGCATTGGCTCCTGTGGCTTTCTTCATGCACTCTAGGCATACCTTAGCAGGATTTGAGGCATTTAACTTGGCCTTGCATCCTGCACATAGCTTAGACTTTGGACCTGTATTGTCCTCTCCTTGGCAGGTGTAGTATCAGAGGGCTTAGCTTTTTTTTTATGCTTGGCAGACTTGGAAGCCATAGACAAAAACAAGAAATTGTGCACTGAATAATCACAAATCTATTAGAACACAGCATGAATAAGGACATTTTTTTAAAGTTAATACCGCTTTAAGCTGTTCCATATATTTTTGTATATATATATATATATATATATATATATATATATATATATATATATATATATATAAAGCTTCCATCTCGTGTCCCGGACACGTGCGCTCCAACCATGGAAAACATGCCACCCTCACTTCTGGTTTTGATTGTAGAAAAGTGGACGTCATTTACAGGTGCCATATTGGAGCTCCCAAGTGCAGTGCACCATGAAAGCACATCTGAACAAGATTCACAGCATAAGCCCATGAAAGAGGAAAAAGTTAACCTCTCTCTGTTTAGTCATAGATTGCCCCATCTGATCCTCCACTATTGTAGGGTTTGTGGGCTGCCAAAACTGTATGCCGCTATGCACCACCACTGTTCGTGGAACTAAAAACAAGAGATCTTAGTAAGGAGGTACCAACACCTCTGTCTCCCAGCTTGGACCAATACTGGACAGAGGAGTTTTTTTTTTTTTTTTTTTTTTTTAAATTATAGAGATTGCGTTTGGTCCTACCAGATGGGAGGCAGAGTTAAGACCAATTATGTTGCCATGGAGGGGACAAGGAAGAAAATGCTCTCTCTTCTAGTGCCACCTTCTGGAATCATTTGTGTTCCAAGTTTGTGTTCAGTGGTATGTTTAATTGCGTTCAATTCAAATTTACTCAGCCTGGAATACTCCCAGCCTCATACAAGACAGCACACTGGAACAAGAGGTTTAAGCAAAACAGGGTTAATGCATTGCATTATTTTATTTATTGCATTGTCACATGACTTAATTTGTGTCTTCCTCAAGAGAAAAACACACCCAGGGCCAGCAATAAGGAGTTATGCAAAACTCCTTTATACTGCCTGTCCTACTGGTACAGCATGGGGCGTGATTTTCACACACCCCTCCCATTCACCTCCTATATGTCTTCAGCCTGCATCACAATACAACTACTCCTTTTACACCCTCCCTCACCTTCACCTGATTGACTCACACTCCACTTTACCTCCTCACTCTACACCATCCCTCACCTTCAACACATCGCCTCACATTCACCTTCGACTGTTCAACCCACATTCAGGACCTTAGGTTGCATAGTGTCCAGGGTGAAAATCCTCTTAGGGTCCATCCTGGACATTACAGCAATATAATAATCCCCACACTCCAGGTTCTACTAATCCTTACAATACATTCAAATTTTAAACATTTTGGGTCTGAATTGTGAATTCTTTACAGTGTGATCATATACTTTTTCCAAATAATTTTTCTATATTTTTTATATGTTCATAAATTGAGTTTTCTCTTAGTTTGACCTATATATTGTTTCTAAAGGCAACATTCTAAAACAAATGTTAATAAAATCACAAAATATAAATTTTTTTTTTTTTTATTGTTTTACCTGTACTGTTTTCTTTGAGTACCAATTTTATTTTTTTGCAACAAACATCTACCACATCAGTGCAATCCTAATGTGTTGTAAACAAGTTAAATTATTGTTTTAAATGTTTTTTGTTTTGTACTGTGAGTGCTATAATGTTACCTACATTTTCTGCTTTCTTGTATATTATTTTTGGTTTAGAGGGAAGTAGTGTAGCTAAAATGTTATCTTCCTGCAAAATATGGCAATGTTTATTGATTTTAGAAAAATATTTGCTACCATTATTATATTTGTTGATTAAAGTTAAATCATAAATATTATCTATGTCTTTGTTTTCTCTTTTAATAATTCCTGTCTTTCTATACATTAATCTTATTTAATGCCTGACTGAAATCGGCTTGCGGATACTATTTCCAAAATCTTTTATTGATACTAGGAATTTCTTCTTGAAATACTCTTTCTTCAGTGCAATTTCTTTTTGATCATTTTAGTTCTCCAAATAGAATATTCATAAGCAATTTTAAAAAGTGATAGCTGTCTGAAAGTTACATCTTTCGTATCTACTGTTTTTGATTAGTTTATTATTTTTGACATATACCGTGACAGAGAAAAAATACATGCCTATACATTGCCTTTGTCAGTGTTCTTTGCATCTCTATAACTTATGGCCACAGTTAGGAAGAAAGAGGCAAATAACAGAGCTGCAAATCATTAAAATGGCCAAGGGGGGGGCAGTTTTATTTAAACTGTGTTGGTGACCTATTGCCACGCCACCCCTTTGTGTAACTAAATAAGCTGTTTAGAGAAAGACCAAAGCATTTATTTACACAGACTGTTTAAAATTAAACAGGTTTTTAATTAAACATTCATGCGAGTTTTATTGCTGTGGAGCAATGTAATACATTTATATACAAACCACAAAGTCTGATCTCCAAAAAGTGGGACACCATGGAGGGAAAGATGGACATAGGGATTTTCGCCTTTGAGGGAAAATACCCCCTACAATAAAGGACATTTGGGAGGTATTAACGAATGTTCATACCTTTTCTCCAGTCCCTGTTAAAAATACACTAACTGAGCACTAAACATCTCAGGAAAACCTATACATACTGTATATATATATATATATATATATATATATATATATATATATATATATATATTTACCTGTTAGATCTATAAGCATGGCCATCAAAAGAAACCCCTATTTATCCTTTAAAATTCTTTTTTTTTTTTTTTTTTTGTCTTACTTGTTAAATTCTTTTCTTAGTCCATACAGGTTACTGGTAACTTTGGGTAGGCGATCCGCCCCTTTAATTGTAGGCAGGAACAATTCTAGAATTGTATGCAGGGGGTGGAGCCTACCTTCCCTCCTTGGCTGCAGCTAGCCAACCAGCTCCAGAAAGAGTTGAGACACTAACTATGGACTAGATAGTGGAAGGGAAAGAAGACTCCTGTAAGCATGACCCCGAAGGACCCCCACGGTCTGCCACAGGAGAGCCAAGCATGGTCCCTTGACAGGATGGGGAGACCAATAACCTGTATGGACTAAGAGAAAAGGATTTAACAGGTAAGACTAAAATCCTCTTTTCTCTGTCGTCCAATACAGGTTACTGGTAACTTTGGGATGTCCAACCATTGAGTTTCATTAAGGCTGGAAGTAAGGCAAGGACCAGACGCAAGGCCCCCAAAGTCACCAGAGCAGATATGAACCATCAGATCAGAGATAGCCCAACAAAACAATGAAGTGTCAACGGACACTGAACAGGGCCAACAACAACCCAACTGTTATACAGTACACTGAACTAGAGCCAACGGAGCTCAAGTGAAGGAAGCACCAAGAACCGAAGAAAATCCTAGACAGGCAAGACTGCTTCCAGGATTTTCCTCCCAAAGCTGGCGTCAGCTGATGCCAGCACATCAACACGGTAGTGCTTCAAAAAGGTGTGCACAGATGACCAAGTGGCAGCCTTGCACAACTGATCAGCAGAGGCCTGATTCTTGTAAGCCCAAGAAGCCCCAATAGATCTTGTAGAATGAGCCGTGACCCGAAAGGGGACAGGCTTCTTTCTCAGCTTGTAAGCCTTACGAATAGTGGACTTGATCCAAGAAGCAATAGTCACTTTGGATGCAGGTCTTCCTGCCCTGGGACCCTCAGGAATGATAAACAGCGCATCAGATTGCCTGATAGACTCAGTGAGATGCACATAAAACTTGAGACAATGCACCACGTCTAACAAGTGGAGATCCCTCTCCTGGTCAGAGGTGGGCTCAGGGCAGAAAGAAGGCACCACAATCTCCTGATTGATGTGGAACTCCGAAACCACCTTCCAGAGAAACTCCTGAGAAGTGTGAAGCACCTCCTTGTCCTTGTGAAACACCAAATAGGGTGGTTTACAGGACAGAGCATGTAACTCCGTGACGTGGCGAACAGACACGATCGCCAGGAGAAAAGCCATTTTTCACATCAGCAGGCGTACAGGAAAAGTAGCCAAGGACTCAAACAGAGGGTGCTGAAGAACACCCAAAACCAAGTTAAGATCCCACGGAGAAGTGGGATTCTTGAAGGCAGGACAAGCATGAGCAACGCCCTGGAAGAAAACCTTGACATCAGGAAGGATCGCAATGCACCTCTGAAAAAAAAAAACAGAGGGCAGACGTCTGAACCTTAAGGGAACTCAAACCCTTATCCACACCGTCCTGCAAGAAGGTCAGCACCATAGGCAGATAAACTTCCTGAGACAGGTCCTTATCAGAGCACCAAGACAGAAAGGTCGACCAGACACTGTGGTAGATCTTAGAAGAAACAGGTTTGCGGGCACTGAGCATAGTAGCCACCACCCCAGAAGAAAAACCTTTCTTCAATATTGAGGATTCAACTTCCAAGCCGTCAAAGTTAGCCAGTGAACATCCTCCTTCCACAGGTAACACTGTAGAAGAAGATCCGGATGACAAGGGAGCTGGAATGGCTCCGCCACTGACAGATCCAGAAGCTCCGGAAACCAACCTTGGCAAGGCCAGTACGGAGCAATCAGAATGACTGGACAGCATTCCAGTCACAATTTCCATAACACCCTGTGCAACATTAGGAGGGGAGGAAAGATGTAGGCCAGAGGAAATAACCAAGGAACAGACATTGCATCCACCACCAGGGCTAGAGGGTCCCTCCACCGAAAGCAGAACCACGGAACCTTCCTGTTATGTCTTGTCGCCATCAGGTCAATGTAAAGAAGACCCCACTTCTGAACAATAAGGGTGAACACCTCTGGGTACAGCTCCCACTCTCAGCTGTCCACTGTGTCAACTGAGGAAATCCGCCATGGTGTTGTCTACACCAGGAATGTGCACTGCGGATATGGCAGGAATGTGTTCTTCCGCCCAGGACAAAATTGCCTTGACCTCTAACCAAGCGGCGAGACGTCTTGTTCCGCCCTGCTTGTTGATGTAAGCCACGGCCGTGGCATTGTCGAACTGTACCGTCTTCCAGCTGAGATGTCCAATGACGAAGGGCATGAAATATAGCCCGAAGCTCCAACACGTTGATGGGAAGGAGAGATTCCTCCAGAGACCGCCAACCCTGAGCACTCAGGTGACCCAGGATCGCTCCCCAGCCGAAAAGGCTGGCATCCGTTGTCACCGTGGTCCAGAAGGGTACCAGGAAGGACTTGCCTTTCTGCAGATTGGAGAGGTCGAGCCACCATGACAAACTCAGTTCCACATGAAGAGGGAGGGACACTGACATCTACAGAAGGTCCGGCTGACCCCTGCACACCTGGATCACAAACCTCTGGAGTTCCCTGGTGTGCGCCATGGCAAACGGGACCGCTTCTATGGTGGCGATGAAACCCTGTGGGTGATCTGGCGAGGTACCTCGTCCGTGAGAAACACCATGCTCTTCTGAGTATCGAAGAGAAGGCCCAGGAAGACCAGAAGCTGGAAGGGGACAAGATCCGACTTGTCCATGTTGATGATCCACCCGTGATGGGTGAGAGCATGAACCTGCTGATGAAGTTCCACAAAGGGGGCTTTCAGAAGCAGGTAGTCCATGTATGGAGTAACACTGATGCCGTCCTGGTGGACGATGGACACTAATGCTCCTAGGACACGGTCAGACCAAAGGGAAGAGCTGAAAACTGAAAATGCCCTCGGTCGCAGGCAAATCTGAGATACTGCCAGCTCTCTGGATGAATGTCGATGTGTAAACACGCATCCTGAAGATCCATGCAAGGAATTCCCATGGGGACATAGCAGCAATCACCGTACGTAGAGACTCCTGGTGATAATGGGTCCGGATCACAAAGGAATGGAGATCCTTCAAATCCAAAATGGAGCGACATCCGCCGTCCTTTTTGCAGACCAAAAAGAGGTTTGAGTAAAAACCCATACCTCTGTCCTTAACTGAAACCGGCTCTAGAACATCCTTGTCCAGAAGAGCCTGACTAGCGTCGTTGAACAGCTGGCTTTCCCCACGCCCTGAGGCATATGAAAAGGAAAGAAGCGAAAGGGAGGAAGAGAGACAAAATGGATCCTGTACCCTTCTGTCACCACCCACGGCTCCGCCACTGAATCCTCCCAGATGCTGTGGTAGTGACGCAGATGACCACCTACAGCAGAGTGAGGACCTGGGTTCGGTAAGTCATGCCGAAGGCGGCTTGGAAGAAACCTTGGGCTTCCATTGTTGTTTGGGCTTGGAGGAGGCACACTGAGCTGAGGGAGCAGTCTGGTTGGTGGCATGTGTCTCAGTCTGAAAGGAACGAAAATACTAATTACGCTTAAGTGGCGTTTTCTTCCTGGGGACCAAGGGCAGAAGTGCACTCTTACCCCCTGTGGCCTCACTGATCAGATCTTTATGATCTGACCCAAACAAAGAAGTACCTTGAAAAGGTAAGGAGAGCAATGCTTTCTTGGAAACTGTGTCAGCAGACCAGATCTTGAGCCAAAGAGCCTGTCTGGCAACCACAGACATGGTGGAAACCCTAACCACTAAACGTATGGCATCAAATAAGGCAGCAGAAACACAGTGCTGTGCCTCAGAAATGTTGGCAAGAAGGCGTAACATATCCAAAGTAGGAGCACCTTGATGGACAGCCAGGGTGAGCTGTTCAATCCAGACCGCAATGGCCCGGTTCACCCATGCTGCAGTGAATGCTGGACGCATGGCAGTACCAGAAGTGGGAGACCTTAAGTTTCTTGTCAGCCCAGTCTTTCAGAGCGGACGCATCAGAAACTGGCAAGGCAGTAGACTTAGATAGCCTGGAGATAGGAGCTTCCACTTTGGGAAGATGAACCCACTAAGCAAGCTCTGCCTCAGAGAAGGGATAAAGCTTGGCAAATTTCTTGGACACAGAAGGTTTCTTGTCCGGAGATTTCCACACTTCAGATATAAGGCGGTCAAGAGTAGGGTTAGGTGGAAAGCAAGTAAGGGTCTTTTTAGGCTCCTGAAACACATCAGAGGAATCAGAAGGAACCTCCTGAACTAAGGGAATGTTAAGGGTATGCAAAACAGCCCTGAATCAGGCCCTCAGTCGACGGCTCGGGATAAGCCTCAAAAGGATCCCCAAAAAACTGAGAGGAGCCCAAAGCAGAACATTCCTCAACATCTGAATCCACCAGCAGTTCCTCCTCAGAAGAATCTGATGTCAGGTACTCCCTGAGGTTTTGGCAGGGAAGACTTGATGGAGGAGGGGGTCTACCAAGAATGGAAGACCACCTGTACCTGGGATGGAAAGAGTTGCAATGTAGATCTAAGGTCCCTGGTAGCAGCCTTGAACTCTTGCACCCAAACTGGCTCTAATGCATGGCTGGAGGTCCCTGGGAGACTCTCAGGGACATCAGAACATGCTGGGCATAAATGACCTGAGAATTCTCTAGGTAATCCTGAATGACAGGAACAGCAATGCGCAATAGGGGATACAGAGACCCCAGCATCCTTAGTCTTAGGTCTGGCCCCAAGCTCCAACGGTATAGACATTCTCACAGTGTCAAATAACCTTACAGTATAAGAAATCACCCAAGTACAGTGTGAAGGATTAAGGTTTCACCCCAGAAATCGCTAAAATAGACCTACCTGGCAGGCGAAGGGTTAATCAGCAGAGGAGAGAAGGAGAGTCCAAGCCCTGCGTAGGATACATGTTCTGGAAATGGCACAAAATGGCTGCCGCGGCGGGAGCCAATCAGAAATGAGCACACAAAGCAACTGCTCATGGGAAATGTTTTCCCAGAAAAAGTACCCCAACAGTGCCCGAAGCCCCCCCGAGTCCCCCAACACACTGGAAACATGAACTGGATGATAGAGCAAGGGCAGACAAGAAAAATGAGCCATCTCTGAAGTCGCTAGGTTAAGCTGTTGCAGAGGTATGTCCCAAACTGTACAGTCCCATAGTAGTGAATGGAGCAATGGTGCCTATGCGGTAAATAGCGCCTTTAACTCAAATTTTACAAAGTTGAAACAGTAAAATAAAAATGCATGACACATCACTAGAACATGTAGGATACCCAAAGAACACTGAACCAGTAGGAAAAGTGTCAGAAACCCCCCCGAAAGATGCAAAACCAGCAGCTAAAGGGTTAAAGTACCATATAAACCTGCTACAAAACACCCAACAGACATACAGATAGACCCAATGAGTGCAGGAGTGTGTAATAGGAACTCCATAGGTAAACCCCTGTGCAGAGGGGCACTGTGGGACATGTGGATCTGCAGCATTCAAAGGGTTGCTCACCTTTCCTGCAGATCTTCTGTCTTCAGATTACCATGTTTTAAGAAGCAGCCTCGGTGGGCAACCCCCGAGGAAAGAACTTGTAGCCAAGATTTTCCCCCCAGGGCTTAAGGTCCACAAAAAGCACCTGGTTACTGAGCTAGCCACATCTAAGGGCATTGTCAGTTATGGTAATCCGCCTAATGGTGGTATTCCATTTCTAAACAGAAAAAATAAAAAAAAATTCTAAAACTATAGCAGAACTGTTCTCTTGCCTGTGTCTTCACCAAGGAACAAATCTTTCTGGAGCTGGTTGGCTAGCTGCAGCCAAGGAGGGAAGGTAGGCTCCACCCCCTGCATACAATTCTAGAATTGTTCCTGCCTACAATTAAAGGGGCAGATCGCCTACCCAAAGTTACCAGTAACCTGTATTGGACGACAGAGAAATACAAATTAAGTGAGCCCAGCTATCTAGCCGACTGCAGGGGAATCCTTTCCCTGAACAAGAGGTGGCTCTGTAGCAGAGCCGAGATCGCATTATAGAAACAGAAATCCTTCACTGAAATGGTCTTCTACGTGTGCTTGGTTTGCAAGCACACATAGAAGACTGTTTCAGTTAAAGCAGAACTACCACCCAATAAGAATATTGCCCCATATAATTGCCCATCTGGCGACTAGCTGCTCAGTAGCGCTAGTCGCCTGAATTATTACCAGATTAAATAGAAATCGATATTCAGTCCCTTTTGGAGCAGCGCTCCGTCCTGCTGTCAGTCTGGGAAGAATAGCCATTTCTCTTTAATCTGGTAGTAATTCTGCTACTGAGCAGCTAGTCGCCAGCTGGGCAATTATGTGGGGCAATATTCTTATTGGGTGGTACTCTTTAACCCTTTAAGTGCCAGAAAGGCATCCAACATGCCTCTCTAGCACTCAAAGGGTTAAGGATTTCTATTTCTATATTGCAATCCCGGCTCTGCTAGAACGCTGACGTCAGGGAAGTGGGAACTTTGAAAGAGGCTATCTTTCAACCCATACAGGTTTGAGAGATGCCGCTGGGCTAATTTAATTTGTATTTTTAAGGGCTACAATATGAACTAAAGTTGTTTTTAAGTATTACTATCCCTTTAAGGGGTTAATCTCCAACCTTTATTTTCTTCCACTGGCCTTCTTTCATATTCCCAGTTCCGCTTCTTTCTTTCCCTATCCATATTGTACCACTAATCTCACATCCCCCCATCTCCATTTCATTATTTACATCTCTTAGCCATCATACATCCTTCCCTCCTTTTCCAGATTATGTTTCAGTCTATGGGCCAGTTTATATGTACATGGTAAGTTTTGCGGGTCAGTTTCTAAATTGTAAAGCACTGTTAATGAACCCTTTGAATGCCAGAGGGAGTGCAAATTGGACTGCATACCTCTCTGCATGAAGCAATGTACAAAGCAATGGACTACATACCACTCTGGCACTCAAAGGGTTAAGTCATATATATATATATATATATATATATATATATATATATATATATATATAAATAAAACATTCATTCACATAAATAACATGCTGTACTTGCATTCTGTTGACTGCAAGCTGTGTCTATCAGTTTCCATAACTATATCTGTAGTTTCCAACTTCTATGCACCATTTTGATTGCTTTAAAGTAAAATTTGGGAAAAGTGTTGGTCAGGGCAGAAATGAGAACAGATGGAAGACCGGCCTCTTTTAGCTTTTTCTTAAAAACCGTAGATGTAACCTGCATTTAAAAATGATAACCAGAAGCAAGCATGTTAGAATAGAAAAATGCAGGAACATACTCAGTGTTTGTTTTCATAAATTAGTGCAAGATGAGATAACAAATGGATCCTTCCTCCTAGTGCAGAATGCACAGTTGATACACTGGCTATCAAAAAAAAAAAAAAAAGTACTTTTGACATGTTGATTACAACTTCTTGGCACAGATGTTTTTAAACCTTGTTTCAATGTGCCACCCTTCATGGTAGGTGGAAAAACAAACCTTTTCACAGTGAAAACTGCCCATCTACCATAAGTGTAGAGTTGTCTTCGTAGTGGCTCCCATCCGAGATCTGACTTCCCTTCCTACACTCAAGCCACTGAATGTATAATTAACTTGATACAGAAAGATACACACCACACATTTGTATAAAACCCATGTTTATTTTAGCATATTGCAGACACATAAAATATCACATTTTGAGTCTGACATAATGAACAATGCATAGAGGGAATTTGGCTCTTTCAAAATGTTGTATTATTCCCGCGTCTGCAATGATGAATTTAAGTCTCCTGGATAGTGCATCTGCAACACAGAACAGATCAGGTGCAGTAATGCAGCTTGGGAAACTTCAAAGTGTGGTGCCCTTAAATTGTATCAAAACAATTTAGAAGATAGAGGGTAAAGTGGAGCCTTCAAAGCAAGGACATATACATTCTTTCATATCCCCCAGTTAATGCCATGCTCACTTCAACACACACAAACTTTGCTTTTATATCGTTCACCTCTTTTTTTTTTTTGTAATAAATTTAAGAACATATACCCCCCAAAAGGCTGTTAGCCCTAGTTTTAAAACCCAAATAAAATGGAATAAATCAACTAAATGAAAAATGGAAGCCAAGCGGGTCCATTCAGAGGCTACGAGTCATAATCCTCTTCCTCTTCACAGCCAGTGGGTAGCAACGGAGCTGGCATGGTTGGCAAAACAGCAGCAGGTACTGGGGGCAACGTCGCTCCAGAATGGAAATGAAGGTAAGATGGAGCCTGAGGGCTAGAAGGAAAAATAGTAATTCAGAAGGGAAAATATAAGACACCAAGAGTAAAGTGGAAAGGCATAAATAGGTTAGTAAAGGTTTTAAGACCCCCAACTGTAGTGGTCAGTCTTCACATAACCAATATCTACATGCTATAACTTAAAAAAAAAATTGTTCTCAAACTGGGTTCCATGGGAGCCCAGGGTTCCCTGAAGTTGTTCAAGGGGTTCCACAAAACAAATTTATGTAATGGTACAAAATATTGTACCAATGTTATTTAACCCCTTAAATGCTAGAGAGCTCATTCATGGGGTTAAATAATGTGTTGTTAGTGTCCAACAATAATTATATTTAAAGCAAAAGGGCTCCATGGCAGAATGAAGTTTCAGAAGCACCGATTTAAAACCAACATTACCTGCAAACAAACACTTTCTGGTCATAATATTACAAATTCTTGATTATTTTCACTCAGGACCAATATATGTACACTATCAGTCCATTAATCTGAATATATGTGGGCCATATGATAGTTAAACCTTGGCAACCAAAGTGCATTACAAATGTTCTGCATTGCAGTTAATATGTCCTTCATTAGTGCTATCAAAATCAGTCTTTTTAATTGTGTTCAACTGGGACACTGATATTACCTGCAGAATTGACAGAACTATAGATATCAATCTCTTGGTTTAATATAAGGTGTTTAACAGGGTCTGCTGAAGAGCAAAACAAATGCCAAAACGTGCTTAAAGCGGAACTACCATGTCACAAAATGTTTAGCTTAACTAAGTCCCCTTCTGGCGACTAGCCGCTTAGTAGCACTAGTCGCTAGAATTATTACCCGATTTAATAGATATATGCTTTATTCCCCAGCTGTCAGTAGCACGGAGCGCGGACATCTTGCCAGAATGACGTCTGCGCGCCTGCGCTGTCAGGCCCAGCCAAGTCTAGGAGGCGTTGCTACGAGACGATCGGTTCTAAAAGGGACTGACATTGCATGTGCGCGGACGTCATTCTGGCAAGATGTCCGTGTTCCGTGCTACTGACAGTTGTTCCGCTTTAATGAAGGGGAGAAAAATTCCTCAATAGCCAAGTTGTTAAACGAGGATTCAATCAAGGAATATCAGCTATGATCTAACTGGTTTCCTATGGGAGAGGGGCCACAGCATTCTCTGAAACAAGCTGGGGTTAAAGTGATGTTAATCAGTACAAAGAGGCACAGGAAGCAGTGATGTCTTATTATAAAATGCATATATTTTAGGGATTAAAACAAAGGAACTCTCACTGCTGGGAGCCGCTACTTTCAAAGGATATTACAGCTCATATAACATATGTGTGTTTTTAGCACAGCAGTAAAATACATTTTTTTGCTTATTATATTTCCTAAACAAAACATTTACTTCCTACCCTAACTGTATGGAATTGCAAAATTAATTTTGAAAAATCAAAAATGAATGGGGATTATTTATTTATTTATTTTTTGTAGTTACTGATAACTGAAGGAACCAATGGACTATTAAGATCTACCCCAGGAAGCAAGGCACTCAGTCCTATATAGCCCTCCCAACAGCCAGTTAGTTTAGTTTACATATACCAAAACAAAGAGTGGAAAGGACATAACATTCAAGAAAAATGTGGCAAGGCAGCCCACACAAACATGATGAGGCATACTTTTCTCAGGGTGGGATGCCCTGTATCCCTTAAATGGAGAAAAAGGATTATTGGTAAAAACAAATACCATTTTGTCTTACATCAACAGAGGTATGGAGGGACCAATGGAGATGTCCTAAAGCTGTCCCAGAAAACAAGAAACAAAAACCTAGAGAACTGCATCCTGTGAAACTTCGTGACCAAAGGTGGCATCTTGGGATGCAAAAACGTTTACCTTGTAGTATACTGTAAATATGCAAAATAATGAACAGGAAGATGCTTTATGTTTCAAGGATCACAAAGTTAAAGTAATTCAAAAATTGAGCTGAACTATATTTAAGAAGAAAGCCTTGTTTAATAGTCCATTTAAGCAACATACCAATCATGGTTTTGGAGGATTGGTCTGCCTTTCATGATGCATTCAGGGATAGCAGTTAAATGGACACCCTAAAAGATTCTGTTGCTTGTAAACAGAATTTACATTTGGCTGCACCTAAAGTGTGAAGACAAGCCTCCTTGTGGTTATGAGGTTTAGGACATAAGAAAGGAAGTACCAATTCCTGATGTATGTGGAAGGAAGAGACAAATTATGGTTGAAAGTCAGGAACGGTTCAGAACACTACTTATCCTGATGAAAGATAGTGAACAGAGATCTGAAAGATGAAGCTCCAAAGTTCTGAAATTCATCTAACCAAAGAAATAGCCATGAGAAAACAAACAGTTATGTTATATGCCTGATGGAAACTGAAAATAGGGGTTTTTAAGGGTGCCATCTGTAGAACTTCCCAATATCAGATTCAAATCCCAGGGAAGGATAGGAGCTGTGGAAGGAGGGATAACGTGAATGATCTATTTTAGAAGTATCTAAACATAAGAAATCAAGACAACCGTCTTCTGAAATAAAATTAAGCAGAAATTTACACCTTGAGAGTTTGTTCTTAAACCCTTATTGAGACCAGCTTACAAAACTTCCAAAATGTAGGGAAATAATTTAAACTTTAGAAGATCAATCTCATGTAGATCAGAAAATGTGAAACAGATTTTGTGACATATTTTAGCTGACATTGTTTTATGAGCTTTTAACACTGGATAACAATCACTGAACCCTTTGCTTTTCAAAATTTGAATCTCAAGTTCCAAGGTGTCAGAGTGAGGAATGATAGACTGGGATGTTGGAAGGAACCTTAAGTGAGAAGATCAGATAGCCGATGATGGGGTCAAGAATCTTCAGTGGACATGGCCTGAAGATGATGGAACCATGCCCTCCTTGGCTACAGCAAAAGTAGCAACAGTGTGTTTTCTCTTGATTTTGGGAAAAACCCTTTGAATCATGACGATAGGAGGAATTTGTGTTGAAACTGGAGGTCATCAGGGTGATTTCTGGGAATCCCCAACGATCTGCAATTTGAAGATAGGCTTCCCGATTTATTTCTCATTCTCCTGGATACAGCGTCTGCCTGCTTCCCAGCTGTCTACCCTTTGAAAGTAAATTGCAGAAAAAGAAGTGATTATTGGGTGACATGAAACTGGAGCACTGTGCAATGGAGGCAGTGAGGATTCCCATTCCAAAGTAGGGGCATATTCAGCTTACTGGTTTCAGATGAAACTGGGCAAAAGGTACATCCTTCATCGTAGAGACCATCATTCTTCTCAATTGCATATAACTTTTGACAAATGGTTAAAGATGGCCTGTATGTTGTGGGATTTTAGTTTTTAATATAATGGCAAAAATGCTCTCTGAAGGGATGTGTCGAAGATTGGGTCCTGGAACTCCATTGTTGAGTGGGTAACAAATGAGTCTTATGTATATTAATGATCATGTAAAGAGTTGGAGACTCTCTGGATCTGTCTGCAGAATAAAAAGGGATCAGTTACAAGAATAGGTGCAGTCTACAGGCCTCCGGGGCAATCTGAAGAGCAAGACAACATGCTAGTGGACGAGATTACCCAAATGGCAGAAAAGGGAGATATAGTAGTTATGGGAGACTTCAACATGCCTGATGTTGATTGGAATATCCCTTGTGCGTCCACATGTAGAAGTAGGAGCATCGTAGAAGCCCTGACGGGGATGTCCCTAAAACAGCTGGTGAAGGCGCCAACTAGAGGGGACAATATCCTAGACTTAGTATTCACAAATGGAGACCTGGTATCTGAGGTGAAGGTGGGAGAAAATCTAGGTTCCAGTGACCACCAATGTTTGTGGTTCGGAATCCAGACTGACTACGAGAAATCCCATTCTGCAACCAAAGTATTGGACTTTAGGAAGACGAAGTTTGAGGATATGGGAGAATATGTAAAGAAAGAATTAAAAGGGTGGGATAAAACACAGAGAGTGAGTACTCAGTGGAAGACACTCAAAGAAGTCCTCTTAAAGGCAACAAGATTACATGTTAGACAAATTAGCAAGAGGAAAAGAAAGAGAAATCCACTATGGTTTACTAGAGAGGTAAGAGCTATAGTGAAAGATAAAAAGTCTGCCTATAAGAGGTATAAAGAGACTGGAAGTGAAGCGGACAGAGAAGGGTATAAAACTATACAGAAGAAGACTAAACAGATGATAAATGCTGCTAAAGCCTCAAAAGAGGAAGAAATGGCCAAATCTGTTAAGAAGGGGAATAAAACCTTCTTCAGATATATCAGTGACAGGAAGAAGAAAAACTGCGGGATTACAAAAATTAACAACGGAAAAAATCAGTATATAGAAGAGGAAAAGGCGGTCGCTGACCATCTGAATAACTACTTCTGCTCAGTTTTTTCAGACGGCGGCCCTCATAATCAGAAAATGGCTGAACACAGCATTGCCTCTAGTTGTATAATTTTAGCCCCAGTGTTTTCAGAGGCCGATGTTCTAGAGGAACTTGTCCGGCTAAAGTCAAATAAAGCGATGGGTCCGGATGGAATCCACCCTAGAGTTCTTAAAGAACTCCGATCTGTCATAGTTGGCCCCCTGACTAATCTGTATAACCAGTCCCTTCTTACGGGAGAAGTTCCTGATGATTGGAGAATGGCCAATGTTGTACCCATTCACAAGAAGGGTAGTAAAGAAGAAGCTAGTAACTACAGGCCAGTCAGCCTGACATCTGTAGTGGTAAAAATGATGGAGACTCTTCTAAAGAAGAAGATAATTGACCATCTAACAAAAAACAACCTGATGGACCCAAACCAGCATGGCTTCACTGAGGGCCGATCCTGTCAGACTAATCTCATTGATTTCTTTGACTATGTAACTAAAGTGCTGGATGAAGGTGGTGCTGTGGATATCGCCTACCTGGATTTCAGTAAAGCTTTCGATACAGTTCCCCATAAAGAGCTGATAGATAAATTATCAAGAATTGGACTTAACCCCTGGATAGTTCAGTGGATCTGCAGTTGGCTGAAGGACAGAAACCAGAGGGTTGTTGTTAATGGAGTGTATTCTGAGCAGAGACTGGTTACAAGTGGAGTGCCACAAGGATCTGTTCTGGGCCCTGTTCTGTTCAACATGTTTGTAAGTGACATAAGGGAAGGCTTGGCAGGGAAGGTTTGCTTGTTTGCTGATGACACAAAAGTGTGTAATAGGGTTGATGTTCCAGGAGGTGTCTGTAATATGGAGAATGATTTGGCACTATTAGATAAGTGGTCAAAACAATGGAAACTTCAGTTCAATGTTTCCAAATGTAAAATAATGCACTTGGGGAAAAGAAACCCTCAATCTGACTATCGTATTGGCAGTTCTGTGGTAGCAAAGACTTCAGAAGAGAAGGATTTGGGGGTGGTCATCTCTGACAGCCTCAAGATGAGTAACCAATGCAACCAGGCGGTGGGGAAAGCAAATCGTATGCTTGGCTGCATAGCTAGAGGTATAACAAGCAGGAAGAGGGAGATTGTGATCCCTCTGTATAGAGCTCTAGTGAGACCACATCTGGAATACTGTGTACAGTTCTGGAGGCCTCATCTGCAAAAGGATATAACTAAAATTGAGCGGGTTCAAAGAAGAGCTACAAAAATGGTGGAAGGTCTAAAGCATAGAACTTATCAAGAACGACTCAGAGATCTAAATATGTATAGTCTGGAGGAAAGAAGAGAAAGGGGGGACATGATTGAAACCTTTAAATATGTTAAAGGACTGAACAAGGTTCAGGAGGGAAGTGTGATTAATAAGAATCTGAATACAAGAACAAGGGGGCACAATCTGAGGCTAGTTGGAGGAAAAATCAAGAAAAACATTAGAAAATATTATTTCACTGAAAGAGTAGTAGAAACTTGGAACAAACTTCCAGCAGAGGTGGTTGATAAATCCACAGTAACACAGTTTAAACATGCCTGGGATAAACATGTATCTATCCTAAGATAACAATAAAGGAATACTAAAGGGCAGACTAGATGGACCAGGTGGTCTTTTTCTGCCGTCAATCTTCTATGTTTCTATGTTTCTATCTACCAATGCTGCTGCAGAACTTGCCTTGTCAATTGAAGGTGATCTTGTATCATATCAGCTGATGCAGTCTTGATCAAAAGGTCATCCATATAAGGGGTCAGTTTTACCCCTAGATACCCGAGAAACACTGCCAAAAGGTTCCAGGGTTTTATGAATACTCTAGGGAAGAACCATGTATTTAAAATGAAGATTCTGGAATACAAATCTCAAACTGGAAAGAACAGGTTGGAGTGAACATGAAAATAGGCATCTCAAATGCAGACATGACAAACATTCTTCCTGATCCATGTCAAGAATGACAGATCTTAGTAACTCCAGCTTGAATTTGTGTACATGAAGGTACTTATTTAGCTCTTTTAAGTCCTGAACTGTTCAAACCCTCTTCTCTTTTGTGAACTATGAAAATAAGCTTTTTAAAGTACTAGACCTATCACTACTGACTTTTGAAGACAGAGTGCCAACCACCTTTTACAAAGATATTGAGGGGTCCTTTGGGATCCTGAACAGGGAAAAAAAGGGGTATGTAATCTGATTAATACATTCAATAAGCCTTAATTACTTTTAGTACCCATCTGAGTTGAAGCTCCTCTACTGCAGTTTGAAATGTTGGATTCTTCTCCCTAATGGAGGATTTAGGGAAAGATCCATATACCCTCCTTCACTCTGGAGGGGGCTTAGAAACTCTCTAGCTTAGCAGAGGACTTCTTTGTGTGCCAACTGTATTTGGATCTACTAGATGTCAAGGAAGATAGAGTAGTTCCTTCAAGACAAAACTAATGTAACTGCTAGAAGCACAACCTATATCGTATATTGTAGATTAATCTACAAATATTTTTGTTTTGGGAAAGTAAGGTACTTTTTCTCCACCAGTAATCTAAGTGACTGACAATTTTGACAGAGAGGTTTGCCTGAAAAAGTTAACGATCTCAATGATTTTTTTTAGAAGAATCTGCATTCCAAGTTTTGAGTCAGAGTACATCTTACTGCTATGGAAGTGGATGAACAGTTGGGTGCCATCTTGTCCATTTCCAGTGCCACTGCACCTTTATAAAAGTGTTGGCACCTTGCAAATGAACTAACTAGGAGAAGTCTACACTTCTTCTGGGGCATCTTCCTGAAGAGCTAGTCGTCCCAAACCCCAAAGCTTGGCAAGTTCATACTGAGGCGTAATATGGATCCTATGACTGAAAACAAAGGTTTCATGAAAGAGTCTAGTTTCTTGTCTGCAGAGTCTTTCAGTGCTGATGCATTTTTGTACTGGAATAGCATTGTATTTGGCTATATAGAATACACTGGAGTCCACTCTTGAAGTAACTGACCAAATATTCACCTGTTTTTGGGAAAATGGATAATGTTGTGTAAATGTATTAGGAATGGACATTGCCCAGATCTAGGAACTGCCATTTTTCTAAAATAATCTGATCTAATTCTTCATAATCGGGGGAACAGGATATCACTCTTTTTAACAGCTTTTCAGTTGATCAGCCTGCTGACAGGAGAAAGACCTAAAACACCTGCACAATTTCAGAAATGTAGGGCTCTATTAAACCTTCATCTTCGGTTTTGGAAGAATAAATGTCTAGAGAGAACAGGGGGCTGGGTGCCAAAAAAGTTAATTTGTTTCCCTGTGAGCCATCCTCTTTCTAGATTTCTGAGGAATTTTATTGAAGGAGATGGCAATATAGTCTAGAAGGATTTTAGCCTATTCAGGTTCTGATACATTAGGGAGGATCCACTCAGAGGAAAATGCCAAAATGACGGGCAGGTCGTCTCTGCATGGGAACACCAGCTAACCCCCAACGTACGCTTAGGCCTAGTTGGGCCTCGTCAGGAGGGTGCAGCTAGGTTCCCTAGGCAGAGAGATCAAGGCACGTCTGGATTACCATTCACTCTTAGGGAGACCTCCCCATGAGCATTCAAAAATAGACATACAGAATGTGAGAAGCTTCTGGGAATGAACAGCAGCACAATGGCCTGTTCTACGACTAGTCCTGACGAGGTCTAACTAGGCTGAAACGTAAGTCAGGGGTTAGCTGGTGTTCCTGTGCAGTGGGGGACTTGCCCATCATTTTTAAACTGGACCGCCCTTTTTGGCGGGATTAGTCTAATGTAATGGCACTAGAGAGCTAAAACGTAATGCTTCTGGGCAGTAACTAGCCGTAGGACAGGCCATTGTGCTGTTGTTCATTCCCAGAAGCCTCTCACATTCTATATGTTTAATGTGAAACTCAGAAACAACAAGGAAAAACCCTAAAATAGTTCAAAACCATCTCAGAAACAACCAGGGGAAAACCTTATAATACCTTATAATACCTTATTATCAGAATCCAAAATCAGAAATGGGTGTTTAAAGGGATAAAGCCTGTAGTCTGGCCACAAGCCAAACACATACAATCTCAAGCAAGAAGGTGGTCTTAAAAGTGAAGAACTGAAGGGAAACCAAAGACGAAGGCTTGAAAGGAGCCCTCTGAAGTACTCCCAAGACCAAGTTCAGGTACCACCGAGGGATCCTGAAAGACTGGGTAGGCGTGATCCACCCACTGCACAAATGTTTGATTATCTGGCAATATGAAAATACACCACTGAAGAAGTACACTGCTGAAATGTGGACCTTGATAGAACTTAGATCAAGTCCTTTCCTAAGTCTATCCTAAAGAAACATCAAAATAGCTGGAAATTGAAGAAAGCAGTCAAGGCCCCTGTTTGTAAAACAGTAGTGATGAAGGAATCAGAAAAGCCACTCTCTTAGAAATGCTGGCTTCAAGAGTCAAGCCCTCAAAACGAACTTCATCACCTCTGGATGACAGAAGGCCTTGAGACAGAAGATCTGGAAGGATGGGAAAACTAATCAGTTTGGCAACTGACAGACTGAGAATATTCGAGCGCTATGCCTACTAAGGTCAGTAAGAGCAATCAAGATTACCTCTGTCCATACCATCCTGACCTTCTCAACACAATGGGAATCAATGGAATAGGAAGAAACACACAAGCCAGGGAAAACTGCCACAGAATGCCCATCGATACACAGGGAACAAGATGATCCTGAAACTTGTAACAACAACAACAGTAAAACCTTGTGGTTCGAAAGAGAGGTCATGAGGTCCACAACCAGGATACCCTACAGTTGAACTATGGAGTTCACATTCTGCCCGGTAGAGTAACCAATTCGTGGGATTCTGACAGTAATAGATGAGAAAGTCTGTCACAATGTTTTCTACTCCTGAAATGTAAACACCTGAGAGGGCTGGCACATAAGCCTCTTTCAAAGCAAGAAGTAGATAAACTAATAACGACACATCTGCACTTCTGGTCACCCTTGGAGGCTGACCTAAGTCACTGCTGTTGCACTGGCAGACCCCACAGAAGATGGGACCAATGCAGAAGAGAAAGGTGAATTGACAGAAGTGTTAATACGTGGATGGATGGATGGATGACCCTCTCTCTCTATGAACAAACGTGTCTTCTTGACCTGCTAGACAGGCATCCTCCATGACTACTGACCAATTCAGGATTACCATTGGTTGGGCCAAAGACAGATGGGACAATTGAAGCCACCAACACATATCTGACTTCTTTTGGTAGAGACAGGACACTGATATACGGACCAATTTCTGAGAATCTCCAGTTGCAGTTCCCAATTGTGGAATGGGGCAAAGGGAAATACCAGAATACCTTCATGTACTCAGTCACCATCATGGATGGGCAACTTAAGGCCGGAGACACCTGGAGGAACAATGACTCCGGGAAAAGTGTAAAATCTCATGACAAGAGACTAGAACCTGGAACGGGATAAGAAAGAAGTTATTGAAATTGATCGCCCAACCATGGTGCTTCCATATGGACACTGACATCTGAAGCTGAATGTGCAGTGTTCTAAGGACTTCCTAGTGTGCCTGGCTGAATCAAATGCAACTTCAGAAAGATTAACATTAGCCTTCAGGATCTTAGAAACAGAAAGTACAAGGTGCTCTTTTGGCCAATACTCCTGGACTGCCCTTACAAGTTGCTCTCTCCAAACAGCAATAGACCTAGTAACCCAAGCATCAGTGAAGGCTGTGAGAAATGTGGCACCAGAGAACAGGATATATGCTTAAGAAGGTTATCTATGAGCTTATGCGCATGGTACTTAAGTGCCACAACATCCACAAGTGGCAAAGCTGTAAGTTTAGGAAGATGGAAAATGTGAGGATCAATTGAATGGAGTAGCTCATAACCGTACAGCATCAGGAGAGAAAGGACAGAAAAATGCCTAGGAAAAAACGCTCTTATCAGGCAAATTACATTCCTATAGAACCACCAGGTCCAAGAAATGATAGGGAGGGAAAAGTGCAGCACCTCTATCAAGCCTCTTAAAAATATTGCGAGATGAAGAACTGGAAATTCAAACCTAGGAAAAACTAGATAAAATGTCCCCAGAGTAAAAAGAAGAACCCTGAAAATCCACAAATACACTTATTTGGCAAAGAGATGGGTTAACCTGGAGAAGGAGAGCAAGGAGAGTCACCCGATTCATAGGATAAAACAAGAGAGAAGTTAAGATGGCCACCAGAAACCTGACAGCCAATTGGAAAAAAGCTTGGAGAAAAAAAAAACAAAAACAAACTGGCATTCTGGTTACAGTAGTTTGGTCCTTAAATGCCACTGTATCCATAAGACTGTATTTTTGGAAAGGTGAGAGATTGGAGGGTCTATCCCTCCATGCTAAAGCAGCAGCAAAAAAGGAATACAAACGTGAGATATGTGTGGGAAGGAACAACCTAATCAGGAGACTTCCATTCCTCCAGGATTCTAATGAATAATCAGGAGGAAAAATTGCAGCCTCCTTGTGCACATTTTAAAAATATCAGGGGAAGAAGATCTGGAATAGACCTTCAGGGAGTCCCCTATCATGGGGAAAATTGAGACCAAGACTGTAGAATCCTTTCAACAGAGGAAGATCTAGAACTCATAGAACAGATTGGGGCAGGGGGGCTAATGTGTGGACCATGGGCCAAATGAACCCCGACTGACCCCAGGGTGCAACCCTCCCGACATTCAAGCTTTTTTTTTTTAGTAGGCAAGTAAGACCTAGTCTCGTGCTTGCCAGTATTGTAATGTTAGAGAAAATACATCTGTTATCAGTATTGTCATTGACTTAATAAATAAAATCAATATTTTTGAATAGCTGACAGGATATAAATTTCCCATCGTTATCCATATAAAAAAAAATGTTTCCCTCACATTCATCACTTACTGATCATGTGGCCGGCGATTGAAAAAGAATGTGGATGCCCCTGGTTTAGTGTTTTAATATGTGCAGGCTCTTGTTCATTAAGAGAGGGCCCCAGAAGCTGTGGGGGGGGGCACAGAGTAAGAAAAGACCAATAAGGCATGAAAAGCAAAGTGTTAAAATGGGGACCAGCTAAGCTTTGCCAGCCTTGTCCTGTCTTCCTTGTGCACAGATATAGCCAGGAGACCCCTTAAATAGAATACAGGACAGTAAAATTAAGATAAAAGTACTTATCTACCTGAAAAGGTTAAATTAGTAATCAATTAAAAGGACAGAACCACTGTTCTGCATAAGACCTCTTTTTATTTCCTAAAGCCTGGGAGAAACCAGGCTGTATGGGAAATGTATTCCTAATAACTTGAAAAATTAGAACTAAGGCACAGACTTGGTAAAGTCATCCCAGATGCTTATTCATGAAAATACAATCAATCACACAGCTGTGCTTCCCTATCTACACTTGATTTATCTTAAAAAAAAAAAAAAAAAAAAAAAAAAAAAGTTTGCACAAACTTGCAAAATGAAAGCAGAGAGTTGATGGGGAACATGACGACTATTGAGTCTAGAAACAAGTTTCTTAACCCCTTAAGGACCCACGACGATTCCGGGCCGTCATGGAATTCAGGGCTCCCCGCACGGCTGCACGCGGTTCGGGGAGTATGGAAACGGATTCCGACGGGGGGGGGGGGGGGGGGGGAATAGGGTCCCTGGTCCTTAAGTGACCGCACCATGCGTAAGCGGCTGGTCCTTAAGGGGTTAATATGTGTGGTGTCGGGAGAAATATTTGAAAACCAACTTATTAAAATTAAAAATACAATAAATGGTTATTAAAAATTCACATCACGCCAATTCTGTGTAAATTGATAGTTATACATAAATGGTCACCTTTTGTTGAAAGGTGCAACTAAATAGTGAAAAATTCATTTCTGAACTCTTATGATGGTGTCCAATTTGGGTTACCAACAGACACATCCTTAGACAGGTAAGTCTTCCTGATGGATCTCACGGTGAAAACGGGCCTCAGCCAAGACAAAGACATTTATGTGGTAGGGTTGGTGAAAGAACGAAGTGGCAGCCTTGCACATCTGTTCAGCAGAGACCTGGTATTTGTAGGACAAGAAAGCCCTCACAGATCTGGTGGAATCTGCTGTGATCTTGAAGGTTACTGGCTTCTTCCTGATTTCATACGCCTGGCATATGGTAGCCTTGATCCAAGGCAACTTATTTTGGAAGTGGCCTGCTCTGCTCTGAGACTCTCAGGGAAGACAGAGAAGCAGCCTTTGGAAAAGGCTTAGTACGGTGCACATAAAACGTAAGGTAATGCACCACTTCTAACAGAAGTAGCTCTCTCTCCTGTCTAGACACAGGATCATGACAAAAAGAAGGAACAACTCAGACAACCTTAGGAAGAAACTCCTGAGAAGAAAGAAGTACTGCCTCATGCTGGTGAAAAAACAGAAATGGGGGTTTGCAAGATGGAGCTTGCAGCTCAGCCACCCTATTAACAGAGACAAATGCCAAGAGAAAAATCATCTTCAAAGTCAGCTGACAGAAAGTTGGAAGTTAGAGGCTTAAACTGTGGCCTATGAAGACCACCCAAGACTAGATTTAGATACCAATGAGGTGTGGGTTCCTTATGAGAGGGAAAAGAATGAGCTACCCTATAGAAAAATCTTAACTTCTGGGATGATAGAAATTCTTCTCTGAAAAAGAACAAAGAGGGCTGCAATCTAAATCTTGAGGGAACTCGGGTAGAGACCCTTGTTGAATTCATCCTGGAGAAAAGATAGCACTGCACATGACCTGTCGGGACATGTTCTTGACTGCACACCACTGGTGGAAAATTGACCAGACCCAATGGTATGATTTAGGAGAGATATGCTTTGGCAACTGAGTCGTGGTGGAAAAGACCTCCGCAGAAAATTCATTCCGCTTCATAATGGTGTCCTCAAGAGCCATCAAAGCCAGCCTTTCCACATCCTTGTGAAACAAGGGACGCTGGAGTAACAGATTCGGTCTGGGTGGCAGCCAATCGCTCCCCAATTGGCAGACTGACCAGGTCCAGAAACCGCACCATCTTTGGCTAGAACGGAGCAATCAGAATGACCAGCGCCCTTGTCCATTCTTATCTTCCAGATCACCCTGGGGGTGACAGGAATCAGGGGAAACAGAGGAGATGGAAGCTCCATGGAATGGACATTGAATCCATTGTGAAAGTCAGAGGAGGGGTTCACAGTGTGTGAACTAGGGGTGCACCGAAATTTCGGTAGCCGAAACGTTTAGGCCAAAAATGGCATTTTCGGCAAAAAGCCGAAATAAAAAAAAAAAAAGGCCGAAACGGGGAGCCGAAACAGGGGAAGCTCTCTCATTGCTCCCTGAACTGTCAGAGCCTTGTTATGTTAAGTCCGTGTCCTCACTTCTGCGGTATGCTCCCAGAACGTGTTAGTTACATAGAGATGGTTTTGCTCATTATGTTGTCAGTGTCCACAATTCTGCGCTATGCTCCCAAAACGTTATAGTTACATAGCAATGGTTTTGCTCGTTTTGTTTAGTCAGTGCCCTCACTTCTGCAGCATGCTCTCAGAACGTGTTAGTTCTCCACTTTTAAAGTTGCTATCTTCACTATACTACAAGTCCCATCATCCTTACCTTGTCTGGTGCCGAACATAGCTTTGTTTGAGTGCCAAAGAGAGTTGTGAATGAGCGCTGCCTCACTCTCTCTCCCCGCCCTGTATTCTGCTTGCAAAGCAGGGTAGGAAGCGGGGCAGCGCTCATTCACAACTTTCTTTAGCACTTAAACAAAGCTATGTTCAGCACCAGGCAAGGTAAGGATGATGGGACTTGTAGTATAGTGAAGATAGCAGCTTATAAAGTGGAGAACTAACACGTTCTAAGAGCATGCGGCAGAAGTGAGGGCACTGACTGAACAAAACGAGCAAAACCATCTCTATGTAACTAACATGTTCTGGGAGCATAGCACAGAAGTGAGGACACTGACTTAACATAACGAGGCTCTGACAAAACTTTGTCCAGAGAACTTTACAAAGACTGCAGGCCATTTATTTTGCAGAACACTGCATATTTAGTTTGATATTTTAATCCATACAGTGTTATGCTATATTGTAAATTTTAGAGTAAAATTATATTAAAGCAATGCACCCTGGGACTTGTAGACCTGTTTAGTAAGCAGTATTGGCAACCTTCAGCTCATGGGACTTTCACTTTGACTTCGCCATTGTACTTGCTCTACTATATTGTTTTTGTTTCTTTTCGGTTTTGGTTTTCGGCCAAGTGCATCCTGACATTTCGGTTTCGGTACAAAATTTTCATTTCGGTGCACCCCTAGTGTGAACAGAACATTGGAACCTTCCTGTTCTGCCTGGTTGCCATCAGGTCAATCACTGGGGGCCCTCAGTGTTAAACGATCAAGTAAAACTCTTCTGGATGGAGTCCCCAGTTTCCTGGATCTATGTCTTTGTGAGTTAAAAAGCCAGCCAGTAAGTTTTCCACTCCTGGAATGTGAATGGATGAGATGGCCAGAACATGAGCTTCTAAGCTAGCTGAGGAGATTCTTCACCTCCCTCCACCTCGCTGAGGATTCCTCTTTGTGATTGATGTAGGCTGGCATTGTCCAACTGCACTCTCACTGGAACCCTCCTGTGAGAACCTGGGACCGATAAAGGAGAGCCAGAATGATGATGGACAGCAGTCTGTCCTCCCCTATCCACCTTCCCTGGGAACCTCAAGCTGGTGTCCGTCATCATCAGAACCCACTCCAGAATCACAAAGGGCCTCCCACTTGCCAGGGGAGGCTGATGGAGCTACCACTGAATGTCTTCCCTGTCCTCTGGAAACAAGGTCATCTGATGAGAGAGATGCTTCAGATTTCTGGAGCAAGACCCGAGAATATCCTTCTGAAGTTTCCCATGTGTGGAACTGCAAATAAGGGACCGCTTCCAGTGTGTACACAAAGCGACCCACGATGCACACATAGTCCTTGATGCTGGCCGACTGCTACTTCAGTGCCTGGGACAAGTCCTGGAACAGAATCTAAATCTTCACCTCCTGAGAAAGACTCTCCCTCTGAAGGGTGTCAAACACCAAATCCTGGAATGGGATTTGATAAGACTTTTTGAGATTGGGAATCCAGCTGTGATGCACCAGAATGGGGGAGCACTCTTGGATGTGGCAAGCAAAGAGCTCTTCGGAAACCGCCATAAAGAGGAAATTGTTCAAATATGGAGTCCAAGTAATGCCCTGGGTATGAATGTACTAGTCCAGGGCTGCCATGACCAGGCCAAATGGCAGAGCTGGTGATTGGAGCCGAAAGCAAATGCAGGTAGCGTTGGCTGTCCGGGGTGGATTGGGACATGCAGATATAGGTCCTGAAGCTCAAGAAAGGCAGGTATTACCCTGGGCACATAGCTTCGATGACAGAATGCAAAGATTCCATCTTGAAGCATGCAGTACACACGTACTAGCTGAGACATTCCAGGTCCACAATAGGGCGGAAGCCGCTGTTCTTATTGGGAACCACAAAAAGGTTGGAAAAGAAATCTGAAAAGCGCTCTTGGACTGGGACTGGCACGAGAACCTGCTTTTCCAGTAAACTGGCTACGGCCTCCTCAGACGCCCAAGGCAGAGGCCACTACCGCATTGGGAGCCCAGCTGGATATGTGCACGCAAACAAACATTCCCCTCACTCGGCATAATGGCAGAGGAGAAGGTATGAGATGGCATTCCAATTGAGCGGATTTGATGTCCTACGTTTGGACTAAAGGAATACCTTCCATTTTAGTATGGCAGCACTCATGGCAGCCTGAATAGTAGCATGCATATGTCCTGTCAGCTGGGTAGACCCAAAGAAACTAAAGAAGGGAATTTCAAAGTCAACTTTAAAGATTTTTGATTGGCCCTATCCAGTTGAAGGGTGGAGGCGATCCCACTGTTCTTAATGCATTGAGCTGGACACAGAAGAAGGTGAAATAAAATTAAAATGTAAAATCCCCACTAGAAAGGAGAGGGATATAAGGTACAGACAGAAACGAGCATAGTGCCAGTCTAGCTAAATCGACACAGATAGTGTGAATGCGGCTAACCACAGAAACTTATAGGATCTGTGCACTGTGAATGCAGAAAAGCTTGTCCTCTTCATTTATCAGGCTCCTATGAACTATACAAAGTTCTCATCAGACAAGCCAAGTAGAACTGAGAGGAGAGCACTTGGAATAAAACAGACAATGGAAGCTAGAGATAGCAGCTCTCTTAAAGAGTGAATTACACTGTCCCTGGCCTGAGGAATCTTTACCCCCATGTTTCCTGTGTTCCGCATTGGATGTAAGAGAAAGTAAAGTAAAATAAAGCAAAATGTAGTAGACCACACCTGTTATGGAGAGGGAAAAATCAGGGTTGTGTCTTTAAGAAACTGGCCAAATCACCACAGACCTCGGAATGCAGCTGCTAGACAGAGGGGCATACTCACAGGGCCTGCGCACTCTGAAAATTGGAATCCTATTCAGTCTTCAGGGTCCAATATAATGAGAGAAAGAGTTAAGTGGCTAAGAATGAAAGCTATCCTCTAGCAGGCCCTAGGTCCCTAAAAGTGTACACCATGCTATGTATCCATCAAAGAGTCACAGGGACAGAAACCCACCTAAATGTGAACAGCTTCATGTAATTTAAGAAAATAAAAAGCTTGCTAAGAGTATCTTTGCCGTGACCAGCGACCAATTCTCCACTGAGGTATCTCTTAAAAATGAGCATGTCTGGCGGGGTTAAAGTGGAGCAGGTAGGGAATCGAACTGCAGAGAGCCATTTTAATGGAAATGCACAGCCCTTCAATGGGAGGATAATTTACCCCATGGCTCTGGTGTTGCACAGTGGACAAAAGAGCAAACTAGATTGGATCCCAGACAAATTGCAAGCAGAGGAAGTAGATGAAGGCTTGTTTCCCTTAATATTATCCTCCCTGGGTTCTGGCATGATGACGGGAGAAGAAAAAAAATACACCACCATCAAACTGAACAGTAAAACTGAATCAGAATCATAGCAAAAACACCAGCAAATACAGGAAGCGTGAGGACACTAGGTGTCTTGATTACAGTTATCTGATTCGCTTAATCTCACAGGAAAGCCCTGCAGACAAAGCACCATGGAGGCTTCTGAGATATTTGCAATCCCGTGAAAGCCCATAGGCTGTAGGGACGTCATCCTGCTAAACTTCCGGAATCTCATGAGTAGTAGTCCCTGGCACGCAAATGTCAGTCTACCGGTGTTACCTTGCCCTCCTCCTAAGGAAGCAAGAGAATTGCGCGATCCTTAGCAGCCACTCTGATCTGAGGTTTGATTAAGTGCAAAAAAGTAATTTAAAGCAAAAGTAATGCAAACAATTTTAGGCAAAATTACAGTTACACCAGGGACAACCCTCACATGTACACATCCTCTGCTTATCAGTGCCTCCAGGTCTGACAATTTAGGAGACCCTCATAACTTCAGGAGCAGTATTCCCTGAAAAAAATGCCCTGAATGTCCTGAAAAAACTAAGCTAGCTGGCTGTTGGAAGGGCTATATATGGCAGAATGTAGATTGTGTTTCCTGACAGAGTGCCTGACTCCTGGGGGAGGACTACATCTCAATACCCCATTGATCCCTGCATCCCACAGATGATGGTAGAGGAACAGATTTTGACAGCAGGACCTACTGACCCAATCAGTTAGAAGATTTAAATTAGAACAGAACTAAGAAATTGGACTAAAAGAACAGATTTCATAATCACGGCAAGTATAGTTAAATGTGGACCTACGAAGGCCAGGCTCTCCTGAAATAAAAAAGTGGTACTTAGATGTGCCCATACTACATGCATAAATTCCAGACTGAAATGTAATCTTGGCAACAGGAACATTTATTGAAAATTCTGATTCAACCCTTTAGCAGATATCACTGACTCATTGTTTCCCATGCTCCAAGACAAACAGCCGATCTTACACATATCTATGCACACTGTTTTAACCACATGGCTTTACCTTTGAAATGTGACATGTGATGGGTTGGCTACAGTAGGGGATGTAGACATCTCCTCATCTCCTTCTGTTTCTGTACCTTCAGAATCCTCCTGTAAAAAATACATACAATTTATTTATTTATAATATACAAACAGTACACACAGCAATATTTTATTGTATTGTATATTTTTATTTATATAGCGTCAACCAGTGTACCTGGCACTTTACAGATTACATTTAATATAGAAGGGGTACAATAAGTGCGGTGATTAAGTGCTTATATACAATACAATAGAAACGTGTGGAAACATTAAGTGCTGTATTAAAGGGGATTTAGTGCTTACCAAAAAGTCTTTTAGTCTTTGAAGAACACAGGGGCAAAATAGCTACCACTAGGAGGCAGGGTACTTGCAGACAACAGTTCTCTGGAGGAAGAAACTCCCCTCCCAGCTCTACTTAACCCTGCCGATCAGCAGCAGCCTTAGCGTTAGTGTTTCACATAGGAATGAGGTAGATGTAGGACAGGAAGGCAGTGACTTTGCCAGAAAATAAGGACACCCCCCTCCCCGAAACCCAAACCACATGATTTTCTCTGTGAGGTATGTCCTATGTTCCACAAGGACTAAGAGAAAATGGTTTATAAGTACACAAAAATCCCTTTTTTTGCTCACTGTGGAACAAAGGAAGCATGGGGAAGTATGAAAGCAGTCCCAATCAGAATTCCAGGATAATGTTTAACTCATTCAGCCAGTACATGTGAGAGACTGTATGGAAATTCAATAGCAAGAAATAACAAGGATTAACAGAGAACAAAGTTTTAATAGGACTCCAGGAGACAAGAGGATTTTATCCTTACCTGTTAAATCCTTCTCTCTTAGTCCATACAGGTTAGTGGTAACTTTGGGTAGGCGATCAGCCCCTTTAAGTAGGCAGGAAAAATTCTGAGACGTGACTGCTGATTGGAGCCTATCTCCTCTCCTTAGCTTGCAGCTAGCCAATCCCCATCCAGTAAGATTTGAAATCCAACTATTGACTAGGTAGGAAGAAGGTAAAGGAAGACTCCTGTGAGCATGAACCCGAAAGGACCCCCACTGTCTGCCACAGGACAGCCAAGAACGGTCCCTTGACAGGGTGGGAGACCAGTAACCTGTATGGACTAAAAGAAAAGGATTTAACAGGTAACAGTCACCAGAGCACCAATGAACCAACAGATCGTTAATAGCTCAACATTAACCACAAAATGTCAAAGGACACCGAAAAGGGGTAAAACAGACCCCAGGAAATGTCACACAGCACACGGAACTAGAGCCAACAGGGCTCAAAAGTGAAAGAGTACTGAGAGACTAAAGAGATCCTAGACAGGTAAGGCTGCCTCCAGGATCTTCCTCCCAAAACTGGCATCAGCCGATTCAAGCACATCCACACTGTAATGTTTCGAGAAGGTATGCACGGACGACCAAATGGCCACCTTGCACAACTGATCAGCTGAGGCCTGATTCGTGTAGGCCCAAGACGCCCCAACGGACCTCGTAGACCGGCTTATGGGCACAATGCATAGTAGCCACCACACCAGAAGAAAATCCCTTCTTCAAAACTGAGGATTTAATCTCTATGCTGTCAAAGCCAGACGATGAACATCCTCCTTACACAGGTAACCCTGTAGAAGAAGATCCGGATGGGAGGGAAGCCAAAAAGGTTCCGTCACAGAGATCCAGAAGCTCTGGAAACCAAGCCTGCCGAGGCCAGTACGGAGCAATCAGAATGACTAGGCAGCGCTCCAGTCGCAGTTTCTGTATCACCCTGTGCAACAGGGGAATGGGAGGAAAGATGTATGCCAGAGGAAAATTCCACGGGATCGACAAGGCATCCACTGCTAGTGCCAGGGGATCCGCCCAGCGAGAGCAGAACACTGGAACCTTCCTGTTGTGTCTTGTTGCAATCAGGTTGATGCACGGAAGAACCCACAACTGGACAATGAGGCCGAACACCTCTTGATGCAGTTCCCACTCTCCGCTGTCCACTGTGTGTCGACTGAGGAAGACTGCCAGAACGTTGTCTACACCAGGAATATGAACTGTGGAAATTGCAGGGACATGCTCCTCTGCCCAGGACAAAATAGCCTTGACCTCTAGCCAAGTTGCAAGAGCTCTTGTGCCTCCTTGCTTGTTGATGTAGTCTACCGGTGTGGCATTGTCCAACTGGACCCTGACCAGGCAATCCTCCAGTTGGCGAGGCCAGTGTCGCAGGGCATGAATATTGCCCAAAGCTCCAAGACGTTGATGGAAAGGAGAGATTCTTCCTGGGACCACCGGCCCTGAGCATTCAAGTGCCCCAGAACTGCTCCCCTACCGGAGAGGTTAGCTTCCTTCATCACTGTTGTCCAAAATGGCACCTTGAATGGCCTGCCTTTCAGCAGATTGTTCAGGTTGAGATATCATGAAAGACTCCACTCCACGTGAAGAGGGAGAGATAAGACCTCTCTAGGAGATATGGCCGACCCCTGCATGTCAGGATTAAAAACCTCTGAAGTTTTCTGGTATGAGCCATGGCAAACAGAATCGCTTCTATGGTGGAAATGAACTTCCCCACCAGGGATGACAACTTCTTGGCTGGAATTGGATCCTGATTCAGGACAGCCTGGACCTTCAGTGCAATCTGATGAGCAACTTAATCCGTAAAGACATCCATCCCCCCCTCTGAGTGTCAAAGAGGATGCCCAGAAAGACCATCCTCTGAAGGAACAAGGTCTGACTTGTCCAGATTGATGATCCACCCGTGACGGGACAGAGCATGAATGCAATCCTGCACTTGCTGATTAATGAGTTCTGGAGAAAAGGCCTTCAGAAGGAGGTCATCCATGTACAGGGTGACTCTGATGCCATCTCGATGTAGGACAGAAATTAAGGCACCCAGGACTCTGTTGAAAACTTGAGGAGCCGTGGTCAGGCCAAAGGGGAGGGCAGAAAACTAGAAATGCCCTTGGTTGCAGGCAAAGCGGAGATATTGCCGACTCTCTGGATGAATGGTAATGTGCAAATATGTATCTTGAAGATCCAGACCAGCTAGAAATTCCCCAGGGGACATGGCAGCTATCACTGTGCGTTGCGACTCCTGGCGGTACTGGGACTTGACCACAAAGGAGTTGAGATCCTTCAAATCCAAAATGGGACGACAGCCACTGTCCTTCTTGTAAACCACAAAGAGGTTGGAGTAGAATCCCAACCCTCATTCCTGAGGAGGAACTGGTTTCAAGACCGCCTTGTCCAGAAGGGCCTGAATGGCTCCCTCGAAAAGGCAGCACTTTTCTGCTCCCAGAGGAGAGCAAGAAGAGAAGGTCCGGGAAGGAGGTGAAGGGGATCCTGTACCCCGCAGCCACCACCTGCAAAAACCCACGGATCTGCCACAAAGGCTTCCCAAGCCGATAGGTAGTGGCGCACACGGCCATCCACCTGCGGGTGGAGACCCGGATTCAGCGAGTCATGCAGGAGGAGGTTTGGAAGCCTTGGGCTTAGCGGAGGACTTAGGCCTCCATTGCTGCTTAGGCTTGGATGAGGTGCGCGGAGCCTGAGGCACCGCCTGGGTCGATTCAGTCGGAAAGGGGCGAAAAAAACAAATCCGCTTGACAGGCGCCTTCTTCCTCTGGACCACTGGCAGGTGAGTACTCTTCCCGCCAGTGGCTTCACCGATCAGATCCTTAAGGTCAGGACTAAACAGTGAGGTGCCCTGAAAGGTCAAAGACAGGAGAGCTCTCTTGGAGGCAGTGTCAGCAGACCAGATCTTGAGTCAAAGAGCACGTCTGGCTACCACAGACATGGTGGATGCCCTGGCTACCATGCGCACAGCGTCAAACAGGGCCGCAGAAACATAATGCTGAGCCTCAGAGATGTTGGTGAGAAGCTGCAACAGGTCAGCAGTAGGAGATCCCTGACGGACAGCTGAAGCGAGCTGCTTAGTCCAAACAGCCACGGCTCTATTCACCCACGCCGCAGGAAATGAGGGGAGCAGGGCAGAACCAGCAGTCGCAAAAAATGGCCTTGAAAGAGGTCTCAAGCTTTTTGTCAGTCTAGTCTTTCAGAGCAGATGCATCAGCCACAGGCAAGGCTGTGGACTTAGAAAGCCGGGAAACAGGGGCATCGACCTTAGGAGGATGAACCCACTGAGCTAGGGCCGCTTCAGAGAACGGGTAAAGCTTACCAAATCTCCTACAGACAAACTGTTTTCTGTCTGGAAACTTCCATTCCACAGACACCAAACGGTCAAGGGTGGGGTTAGGTGGAAAACAAGTATGGGGCCTTGACAGGCTTCTAAAACACATCAGATCGGTCAGAGGATACCTCCTGCACCGAGGGAATGTTCAGGGTGTTCAACACAGCCCTGATCAGGCCTTCAGCTGATGGAACAGGATCGGCCTCAAAGGGGTCTCCAAAAAACTGAGATGAAGAGACAGCAGAACAGTCTTCATCATCAGAGTCCACCAATAATTCCTCCTCAGAGGAATCAGACACATCAGGTGCACCCGGCGGTTTAGGTAGGGAAGATCTGATACGGGTGGGGGCCTGCCACGAGTGGAAGACCCCCTGCAAGGTGGATGGAAGGAGTTGTAAGGTAGACCGGAGGTCCCTGGTAGTAGCCTTAAACTCTTGCATCCAAACTGGCTCTAGTGCATGGCTGGAGGTCCCTGCAGGGGACTCAGGGGCAGCAGTGCATGCTGGGCAAATATGACCTGAGTATTTATAGGTAACCCTGAGTGACATGAGGAGCAATGAGCAATGGGGGACACAGATACCCCAGTGTCCTTAGTCAAAGGCCTAGCCCCAAGGTCTAACAGAATAGACATTCTCACAGAGTCAAACAGTCAAAGTATCAGAAACACCCAAAAACAGTGTGTATGATAATAAAAAAAAAATCACCCCAGAAATACTAAAATAGACTTATCTGGTAGACAAATGGTTAAACTGCTGAGGAGAGAAGGAGAGTCCAAGCCCTGCATAGCATACTCGTTCAGAGAAAGCACAAAATGGCTACCGCGGTGGGAGCCAATCAGAAAGGAGCGCACAAAGCAAGCGCTCATGGGAATTGTAGCTTCTCTAAAAAAGTACCCCAACGGTGCCTGAAGCCCCTTGAGCCCCCAACATGCCCAGAATGTTGACCGGATAAGAGAGCTAGGGCAGTCCAACAAAATGAGCCATCTCTGACCTCGCTACGTGGAGTGGTTGCAGAGATATGTCCCAAACTGTAAAGTCCCATAGAAGTGAATGAAGCAATGGCATCTATGATGTAAACACGCACCTTCACAAAGTGAATACCAAAATGTAAAATCACTCAAAAGCCCACTAGAACTAGTAAATAGACCGAATAAACACAGATCCCAGTAGGGAAAGTGCCCACAGCCCCCCTAGAGATGCTAAACCAGCAGCCAAAGGGTTAAGTTACTACATAAACTTGCTCCAAACACCCCACAGACATACAGATAAACCCAATGAGTGCACGACTATGTAATAGGAACTCCAAATGAGACCCCTTTGCGGAGGGGAAGCATGGGACGTGCGGACCTCAGCACTCAAAGGATGCTCACCTTTTCAGCAGGTCTTCTATCTTCAGATTACCATATATTAAGAAGAAGCCTCAGTGGGCAACTCCAGAGGAAAGAACTTGCAGCCAAGATTTTCCCCCCAGGGCTTAGGTCCAATAGCACCTGGTAAACTGAGCTATCCGCATAAGGGTGATGGGAATAGTCAGTGATGGTAATACGACTAATGGTGGTATCACATATCTAATAGAAAAATAATAAAGCTAAAACTATAGGAGAACTGTTCTCTTGCCTTGTGTCTTGACCAAGGAACAAATCTTACTGGATGGGGATTTGGCTAGCTGCAAGCTAATGAGAGGAGGCAGGCTCCACTCAGCAGTCACTTCTCATACTTGTTCCTGCCTACTTAAAGGGGCTGATCACCTACCCAAAGTTACCAGTAACCTGTATTGGATGACAGAGAAACAGACATTCACCTTAGGTAACACAAACATTAGATAATTATAGCTACAGATTCTCAGTTACCCAATTGTCTTAAGGAACCTCCTGCAAACATCTGAAGGACATTCAGCTAAATACAGATCCTTACAAGTGCTATTCTAATAAAGAAATACAATTTAAGCAAAGATTCTTAAAGTGCATCTCACGTGTAACGTCTAATCATATAATCACAGGAACATCTTTTAAGCACCCACACAAGGGCTACAATATACCAATTAGACACAATCTAACATGCACAAGTCAATATATGCTTTATTTCATACTTTGTTTAATCTCAACGATCCATTAGGTACGTTGGTCTTCTGTATTGTTGGGGGGGGGGGGGGGGGACACAAGGTAACACCACTTGTGTGGAGCATGGCGTTACCTTCTGATGCTGGAGGGGTTAATGTTTCACTCTACTGGTCTATACATTGTATCATGATATGATGATGTTGTGAACCTTTTCTTCTCAGAATAATTATTCATTTATTTTATTATTTAATTTTATTATTTATTTATTATTCATTGGTTAATTTGAATGAATATTGTCCAATTGGAAGCTTCTTCTGATGGCATACATTATTTTAATTAATTGGGGTGTTTGTTGAGCAGATCATTGTAATATCATCTGAAGAAATGGTCAGCGTGACCACGAAACATGTTGGTATTTTGGAATGTTTTTAAATAAGTGTTATTTTAAATAAACAGTGTTTTAGTATCGATCTGACGTTCACTTCTCCATAAAAATTGGGTCAAGAAGGTAACACGTGATGGCCAGCATTTTGGCTCATTAAAGGGGATGACTTACACCACATATTCCCTGTATGCTATTGAGACAGGCTACTACATAATGTGAGTACTGTGATACATGTATTAATCATATCTACATATTTTATACAGCATGATATAAAGGTACATTTGAGTGTTCTCCTTCTGGATGGTATTTTTTTTCTTTTTTTTCATACTTAGTTCATGTGGATTGATGTACGTTGGCAAGACTACTAGTAATTTTAAAGAACAAATGAGTAATCACTGCTCAGCCATTAAAGCCGCACTGGATACAGATAATACTCAAATGCAACAGTAATCGAAGAGTTAAGGACCATCCAGTAGCAGTCTATGTTGCTAAATTTCAACAATCATAATTGTATAATTTGATTACATACCACCAATGTCCAGAGGAAAAAAAAAAAAAAAACAGGAAAAGTAAAAAAACCTCTTACAAAATGAAGCAAAATGGAACAGTTTTTTGGCATTGTTTTGTTTAAATTTTGGGCCCCTTGTATTCCTTCCTGGGGTCCCAGGGAGCAGACTCAGCAACGGATTTATAACTGGGCTTTAACCCCTGTTGTCCTGAGAGGTGCCCTTGTTTCTGTATCTACATTCAGTATCCATTATAGATTGCCTCTGTTTCATATACTGGTTCCTTGATCTTTTTGTCTTGGGACAAACTATCTCTCACTGTAGGTTATTGGTGTGAGAGAGGTGTGCCTACATTGAAACTTGGTGTCTCTGTTGGTCTCATGGGTGTCTTTCCAGACATAAAGGAATGGTAGCAAGGCACTCAAATGGAGGCCGCAGAAAAACAGCCAAAACCAATTTATGGTTCATAAGGGCTGTGGGAGTCTTGTAGGCAGGGATAGTATGAGCAACCCCCTGAGAGAATATCTTGATGTCAGGCAAGATAGCAATGAGTCTCTGTAAAAAGAGAAAGAGAGCATAGGTCTGAACCTTCAAGGAACTGAAACGGAGTCCTTTGTTAACACCATACTGTAGAAAGTATAGGATCCCCAGAAGGTCAAACTTCTGTGAAGACAGATCCTAATCTCTGAGACAAAGGCAAAACGGAGGTACTTTTGACTGTCCAGGTGGATAGGGATGTGAAAATAAGCTTCCTGTAGATCCGGAGATGCGAGGAATTCTTCTGGGCACATAGCTGCGATGACAGAGCGCAAGGACTACTTCTTGAAGCGAGCATTCTCCACATAAGAACGGAGGTCCATGAGGAACAGAACAGGGCAGCTGCTGCTGTCTTCTTAGACACCACAAACTGGTTTGAATAAAAATCCTAACCTCTCTCTTAGAGAGAAACTGGAACAAGAACTCCATTGTCCAGAAGAGACTGAACTGCTTTGCTGAAGAGACACAACTTTTCCTGGCCCTGGGGAAACCTGGACTAGTAGAACCTGAAGGGAGGGACTTTAACTTTTTTTTTTTTTTTAAACCTCTGTACCATTCCAAAACCACCTACAAAATCCACTGGTCCACAATAGATTCTGCCCATGTGCTGTGAAAATGGCACAGACATACACAAACAGGTTTCTGTGGAAGAATTCTGCAAGTCATGCAGCAGCAGGCTTGCCAGATTTTGGCTTGGCAGCAGTGCGCTTAGAGCGCCACTGTTGCTTGTACTTGGTGGCAAAGCACAGGGTGAAGGCCTGAGGCACATTTGCCCTTTGCAACACTGTTTGGCAGGGACAAAAAAGATGCAGTTTCTTCGCCATGTTAGGTCATTTGGTGACCTGTGTTAACAGGGTGCTCTTGAACCAGTAGCGTCACTGATGATCTGCTTTAGCTTAGGACCAAAAAGAGACTTGCCCTGAAAGGGGAAGGAAACCAGCGACTTCTTAGAAGAGGAGAGGTTCGGGGGCCAAATCCTGAACTACAAGGTGCATCATGCAGTAACAGAAAAAGGCAGAGGCCTTAGCAGACAACATTGAAAAGAGTCAGTGACATAGGTCTCAGCCTCAGACATGTTGGCTAAGAGCTAAATGATCCTCTTTATGGGAGCCATCTCTTATGGTATCAGTAAGCTGTTCATCCTCTTATCAGGCATCTTCCACTCATCCAAAATAATTTGGTCCAGAGTGGAGTTGGGTGGAAAGATTGTAGAAGACTTTTTACATCAGATGAGATGGACCCTAATCAGGGGTGTTACTGACATTAAGGGTCTGTAAGACAGCCTTAACCAGTCCCTCCACCGAGGGAGCAGGGTCAGCTTCAAAGGGGTCTCCAAAGGCATATGTAGAATCCCCTTCTTCAAATTCCCCCTCCTCCTTGGCATCCTCAAAAGAGTCCTCCTCAGAGGAATCCATGAGCGCAGGTATACTTGGGGCCATGGAGGCCACAAACCTGAAGGTGGTAGTAGGTTTCCATGAATGGTAAACCACCTGGTGGGATAGGGGATATCGTGCCATAGTGGACTAAGTCTTTCACACAGACTGGCTCTTGTTCAAGGCTGCAGGGCCCTAGTGTAGTAGGGGCCACAGCATATGAAGGGCATAGATATCCTGAATACCCAATACCCTCTAGGGAGCCACGCTCGGCATGAGGAACAGCAAGTAAGGGGGGTCAAAGACACCCTTGAGTCCTTTGCCTTAGGTCTATCTAGCCCTGTGTCCCTTTGGATCCGACATCCTAACAGAAGTAGTGTCTAAAAAAATATAAAATACCAAATATTCTATTCCAGAATAATAATTCACCCTAGAAAAGCCCAGAAAGGTACTTATCTGGCAGGTGAAGGGTTAATCTGAGAAGGAAAGAAAGGAGAGGCAACCTCTGCCTAGGATAAGCAATAGAGAAGTGGCATCTGTAAAACCAACAGCCAATCGGAATAAAGCTCGAAAAATGGGGAAATGTAGTTTCTCTCTATTGTTCTATCCTAGCAACGCCTAGAATTGCACTCACAGGGGCCAAGGGAACCCCCTAGACACTGGGGATGTGAACAGGAAAGGGTTAACTAGCCTAAAAAACAGCCATCCATGCTCCACAAACTAAGGCACAAAGTAGTAATAAAATACCTAACACGGTGCAGGAGTTCAAGACTCCTATATAACCCCTATAGGAAGGGGACCAAATGGGACAAGTTGACCAGGGCACTCAAAAGGTTAATCATTAATCTTCAACTTCTGTCTTCAGGTTACCATTATGAAGAACCAGAGCCTCAGAGAAACCCAGATAGGAGAGAGTAACTGGAGCTGCAAGGGTCCACAACTGCATCTGTATACTGGATAATCCTCCAGGGGAAGCCAGGAATGATGAACCTTGCAGCCAAAGCCAGAACTTAGACACGGTAGTGTTTAGCAAAGGTGTGCAAGTCACTGTCTTGCACAAATGCTCAACGAAGGACAGATTCTTGTAGGCCCAAACAGGCCCCCACAGACCAGTGGACTGTACTGTGACCCTGAAGGGAACAGGTATCTTCCAGAGCTCATATACTTGGCATATAGCAGCCTTAATCCAAGAGGCAACAGTGACCTTGGAGGCAGCTTGTCAGACTTAGGGTCAGGACAAAAAATGCACAACAATCTCCTGATTGATGTGGAACTCAGACACCACTTTAGGAAGAAATTCCTGAGAGGTCCGATGCACCACCTTATTCTTGTGAAAAACCAGAAAAGGTGGTTTGCAAGACAAAAGAATATCTGCAGACTGAGACAATTGCCAAAAGAAAGGCCATCTTGAGGAATGGAAGCAAGGGGCTCAAAGGGAGGCCTCTACAAAACTCCCAAAACCAAATTCAGGTCCCAAGGAGGAGTAGGAGCCTTAAAGGCAGGGAAGGCATCCCCTGAATAAAAACCTTGACATCTGGAATCATGGCAATACGTCTCACACACAAAATGTGAACGAAACTTGGGCCTCCGGCCAACCGAGAATGTACCTCAAGTCGTACCAAACTGTTGCACTGTGAGTACCCCCCCCCCCCCCCGGCGGTTGATGTATGCCACAGCTGTGGCATTGACTGACTGGACACTCACTGGCTTCCCCTTCAACCATCACTGAAGGTCCCTGCTGGCTTCCGGAGAGAGAGCCATCTGCTGATCCAAGTGCACCAGATCAGCTGTGGATGACATGTCTCTGAAGTTCTCTCAAGTGCACCTGGGAGTATAGTACAGCCTCTAGTGTCAGCACTAGCCCGCCTGGGCCTAAGACACTTCTTGCATCAGGATGATTTTTTTCTAGTGGTAGATAGGCTAGATAGCGTGTCACGGAGATGCCCCGGGTTTATATGAAAGCCGCTAGGGCCACCATGACCCTGATGAAGACGCGAAGCACAGAAACCAGGCCAAATGGCAGAGCTGTGAAACTGTAATGATCCTAGCCGAAGGCAAAATGCAGATAGCGTTAGCTGTCTGGGTGGATAGGCATGTGAAAGTCCATCTTGAAGCGCCTAGTCACCACATGTTTGTTTAGACATTTGAGGTTCAGAATGGGACAACAGCGGCCATCCTTCTTTGGCACCACCATCAGGTTGGAATAAAAACCTAAACCACATTCTGAGAGAGTTACTGATTATCAGTACCTACTCTTCCAGCAGTGAATTCACTGTCTCTGAAACAGCCATGCCTTGCCTGGCTCTTTCAGCACCCTTGACAAAAATAAACATGGAGGAAGGGATCGAGATCTATGCTGTAGTCTTCTGAGATTACCCGAAAAACCTCAGGTCCATGACCGAAGACTCCCAGACCTCTCGAAAAAATGAGGAATAGCCTCCCTACAAGCAACAACAGACCAGGAATGCACGAGTCATGCGGAAGATTGCTTGAAAGCCCCTTAGCCTTCACAGCTGCTCGCTTGGACTTGCAAACCCTGTGGTCTCTGTGTCTCCATTTAGTGTGTGTGGGGGGGGGGGAGGGAAGAGAAAGAATGAAAAAAAGACAGTTTCCTTGTCACAGTTGAATGTTTGGTGGGCATTTGAGGCAACAAAGTACTCTTGCCTCCATTAGCATCACTAATGATGTGTTTTAGTTCAGGACCAAATCAAGGACTTGCCCTGAAAAGGCAAAGAAACCAATGACTCCTTGGAAGATTGGTCCAAAGACCAAATCTTAAGCCACAGAGTGTGTCGTGCAGCAACAGAAAAAAGCAGAGGCCTTAGCGGATAATCTGACAGCATCAAAGGAGCCTCAGAGACACAGTTGTTGGCCTCCTTAATGTTGACCATAATAACCAACAAATCCTCTTTGGAAACCTCAGCACAGACAGCCACCATTAGCTGTTCACCCCCACAGGCAGCGGTAAACAGGTCTAAATGCCACTCCAGTGGCTCCTGCTGCATCTTCCAAGGGCATTGCAGTAGTCTTAGCCAACCAGGAAATTGTAGGGTCCACAGCTGGTGGAGAGGCCCACTGTGCCAAAGCGGTCTATGAAAAGGGATACAGTTTAGAAAACATTTTTTTTTTTTTTTTCGGTGATTGACAGCCATCTGTCTGGGGGTCTTCCACTTTTCCAGGATAATCGGGTCAAGAGTGGCATTAGGGGGAAAAGAAGGGAGAAGACTTCTTACGCATCTACAATACATCTGTAGAAGAAAACCCCTCATCAGTGGTGTCAGAGAGCTGAAGGGTCTCCAAGACAGCTCTAATAAGTCACTCAGCAGAGGGAAGGGGGTCAGTCTCATAAGAGTCCCCAATAAGAGTAGGAAGAATCCATATTCTCATATTCCCCCTCCTTTTCTCCCTCAGACAATTCCTCTTCTGAGGAATCCTCTAGAATCTGAGGAATACTCATAGCGACAGGGGCCACATATTTAAAAGTAGTTGTTGGTTTCCATGACTGAAGCACCCCCTGAAGAATCAAATGAATTTGGGACACTGATGACAACCATTTTGACTCAAGCTGGCTCTTCGTCAGTGCCGGAGGGCCCTGGTGGATTGGTGGGGGTCTCAGTGCAAGAGGGGCAGTGAGACCCTGGGGAGCCCAGTTTGGCATGAGGAACAGCAAGTGAGCAGATAAGGGAAGCCCCATCCTATCAGGTGAAGCTCAAACTTGAATTTTTTTAGGTGCGGTATCACAGTGGTCTGAAAATATAAAGTGGTGCTGTTGCTACATCATATGGACAACTCTGGTCAGTTGACCATAAATCTCCATAAGATGCTGTAGCAACAGCACCATTGCACAATTTCAGGCCACTGTGTTACTGCACCTAAAAAAAAGAAGTTTAAGCTGTAATAACATTTGAATAAAACATTTCAGCTGTGGAAGTACCCTTATTTTACTCAGGGGTATAAACCCTACATTTTTTTTTTGCATTTGTACATTTAATTATTACCATCGCTATAATTGTCTAGAGCTTAAGCAAAATATTTACTGCAACGCATATATTGACTACAAAGTATATCTCACTCTTACACACCTCTTGTTCTGACTCCGTCTCCGACTGCTTCTTATCCTTTCCTTTCATGGCTGATCCTCCATTCTTCCGACTGCTTCCTGGTTTACGACCCCTTTGGGATTGAATAATAGCGTTATATCAACAGATGTTAAGGACAATAGACAAATTTAGCTTTTGTCTATAGAACTGAAGGATGGAATTAAATCTGCCTTCAGTGCCATAGGACAATTCAGCTATTACCAGTGCCTTCTTTTTTTCAATAGATATTAATATACATTATATATAATGTAACGAATTCTAGAGTAACAAAAGCACACTCAGGTCTTCAAAGGTAGAGTTGAATCTTAAAGGGATAGTAATGTTTCAAAACAGCATCTCCAATTAATCTTCAAAGTATTTGAGCCATAGAGAGTGTTTTTTTGAATACTATCAGAGTTGTAGTTCAAGAGTAATTGATTGACAAAGCATCCCCCTCTCGCCCCTTTTACCTAGTGTAACACTGCTCACCACAGATGTGGAATCTGGTTGCATGACCAGACAGATAACAGCAAGGGACAATCTTCTTACTGTGAGAACAATGAAAACCCTGACCCCCTTGACAGGTTTTTCAGCTTTTTCCCTTATCTCAATTGAAGATTGTCCCTCTCTGCAATCTACCTGGGCACCTCCCTGCTGCTCTGAGCTGAGCAGTGTTATATCAGTAAAAGGGGTGGGAGGGGGATACTTTATCATTCAATTACTCTTGAACTACAACTCTGACAGTATTGAAATAACACTCTCCAGGCCCACATACTACGATGTTTAATTAGAGCTGCTTTTATTATGAAACATTACTATCCCTTTAAAGTTTTATTTGGACAACATTTTGGTTGCCCGCTGGCAGCCTTCGTCAGGATGACCCGAGTGTGCTTTTGTTACTCCAGAATTTGTTACTACATATGCCTAGACATCAGCATCCAGGCAGATATCCAACTTAAGCGTGAGTGCTTTCTCCTTGGAGTTTTATATTTAATATATATATTATATCTATACTATAAAAGAAGAAGTTGTCTGGTGACCACAAATTCTAGGTCCGTACAAGACACACCCTGGGCTGGCATATAAGAGCACATATGCAGATCTCCTATAGACTGACTGAGCCCAACAGACACAGCTAGGAGGAGATTAGCATACTCCTACACATTGCACTGAGCCAATCATACACACAGCCATTTACATTTACACACCTCTCACTATCCCTTCACCAAAACCAAAAAAAATGTCTGACATTCTCCTCTTGGGGACAAAAATTTAAGTCACCACAACATTCTGTTTTTCTGCAAACAGCATTGTTTTCTCTACAGCACTCAACTCAATGACAAACATTACATATAAGAAGCATTTCATTATGATTAAATCTGGGTTTGGGATTTGGGAAGCAAAGGGTTAAGTAAGAAGCATACTGGCTGTGTGGAGCTATGGTATGAAATGGCTTAGAGGAAGTGAAGATACTTCAGTCTTCCTGGGTCTGAACATGTTATAACAACTCCATGCTGTGCTAAGCACATAGATATCATAATTATAAGTCTGTTTTACTATGTGCTGCTGGTATCAGGGTATGTAGAATTATGCAGGTTGTTTAACATTCTGGTGATTTCTGTTTCCACTCATGTTAGGGCTGTGGTGATATTCTTTGCTACTTGGATTTCTGCTTGCTGATTTTGGTTTCATTATGTGTGAAATGCATGCTGTCTTTGGTATTTATTCTGTGGTAGATGTCTGGATTTGGGGTTTATTCTGTGATAAATGTAAGCAGATACTGGGATGTGTTATATGCATTAATCTGCAGAGATGTTTTCTTTGGTGTACAATGCCTGATAATATTGAAGTTTTCCTCCCCCACTATCTCAAAAAACAAAACACCCTTTACAACTACTTCCACTTATGTCATAAACTTTGTAATGAATTGCAGTGCCTTCAACAAACACACACCACAATACATACACACGCAATACCTATGCGCAACACACGTGCAATACCTATGCGCAACACACACACAGACACAAACACGCACCACAATATATACACACACAACACACATGCAATGCATATGCACCACACACACACACACACACACACACACACACACACACACACACACACACACACACACAACAAACAAACAAACAAACAAACAAACAAACAAACAAACAAACAAACAAACAATACATACTTGAAAATGAGAAATCTCAATGTATTCTTCCTGGTAAAACATTTTCTAAATTAAAATATATGCATGCAATACACAGGCAAAGCACAAACAGACAACACACACTAAACCAAAAATTCAACACATGCCCACAATACACACACAAAAACACACACAATACACACATGCACGAAAAAAACATGCACAACCTGCACACATACAAGCAATACACACAAACACACTACACACAAGACACGAGCAAAACTCATACAACACACAAATACAAACACAGTACATACACACATTCAATACACATGCACAACAGAGGCAATACACACAGATGCACACAATACACGTCCACAACACACACGCAAATACACACATGCAATATACACTCATGCAATGCACACACACACAATATATACTCACATGCAATGCACACACACTACACATACAATGCACACAAACACTACACACACACAACTTGCACGTTACACCATAACACAAAAACACCATACGCACACATAAATGAACACACATAAAACGCACATCACACAATACATACATGCCATACACACACACACACACACACAGATAATACACACACGCACAAGACAACACATCCAAGCAATACACACGCATGCACAATACATAGGCAATACACATGCATAACACACACAATACACATGCACAACACAAAGCACCAATACATATACACACACACACACACACCACAAGATGCACAACACACAGACAATATACACACGCCCAAAAAACATATGCACAACATACCACAACACACACAAACAATACACACACACCGCAAGATGTACAACACACAGACAACACACCCACAATATGCTCATGCAATACACACATACAAAAAAACATGCACAACACACCACAAAACACACAAACAAAACACATGCATAACACAGACAATACACACATAATAAATGCACGAAAGAAAAAAACGCACACATACACACACCACAAGATTCACAACACACACACGCCCATAATATGCTCACGCAATACAGACAACACACAAACAATACACACATGCAAAACACACAATGCACATGCACAACACAGACAACACACACACACACACACACAATAAACCCACAGGAAAAACACACAATGCAGATGCCCACAATATGCATACGCAATACACATAAGCAATACACACACAACATAAAACAATACACGCTCACATGCAATGTACAAACACGCAATACACACACATGCACAACACAATATATACACTGGCAATACACAAACACACAACACAAGCAAGTTCAACAATCCAGTCATTAAAACATTGTCTCCTTTTGGGATTTACCCACGGGCAACGCCGTGCCCCTTTTGCTAGTTTGATATTTGATATATATCTATCAAAGAAACAAAGCAGCAAAATCGGCAATTTTATTATGGACGTCTCGGTCCCAATCTGGACCTCTCTCAAGGCATGGAATCACTACTAAAATCAAACTTTTAAACCCTAACATTACCCATAAAGCTCCACACCTAGATGGTGTCACTCACGTGCAGTCGGAGCCCCCACTGCACGAAAGTGATGTCACACAGCCAACTGAAACAAAAAAAAAGTGAATTAAAATCAAAATTAAAGAAATGCTGAGACTCAAGGAAAAAAGCTTATAGATTAAATTGTAAGCAATACACATACATCGACAGCTGATTACTAAAATAACAAGATCAGCAAGAAGAACCGAGTGGGTAACCCACATCACCATCCACTGCAGAGCACTGTGATTGTGCTGATGACACGCATTCTTTCCCCTGACTGCATTACCCATATCAAGGTTTAGGATGACCAAAATCCTAACATAACCAAAAATACCAAATCTACTTTATAGTGTTTGAATACCCCCCCGTATATATACCTCCCTGTATATTCCCGCTAACCCATTAAGCAAAAAAAACACACGAGATATATGAGTGAGAGAAAGTCTCACTCCTAATCTTAAATTATTGTATAAGCATCCTTCATAGCTCAGCGTGGACTTCAGCAGAGCCACAAGATCATGACATATATGGTCTGTAACAGGGAACTCCCTGTTAGAAAGTCACGGTCAACGCTTGCCACATTGTAAAAAGGCAATATTGTCTCAGATCGACAGTCAAAGTGATCAGAAGTACTTGATCACAGTTGTAAACCATATGTTCCAAGGGCTGCACAGAATCCCCCCTGGAGCCCGCAGATCTTTATATATCTCAATTGCATGTAACGATAACACCAAAAATAATAATAATAAAAAAAAAGGGTATCTCCCACTAGTACGTATCTGTGACTGCATCAATCCAAGGCTGAATTATATCACCTGTTCTAGCCATTTAGAACTCCCCATCGTCTTCAATAAAAAAATATCATGAATGTAATATTGATCTTCCGTAGCCTATGTCCTAAGATCCATATTACTGAAACAATTATTCCAATAGTGCTGTAAGCTGGTGCCATCAACTGCACATGTGGTACAAGGTGCAACTTTCACTGTACAGAATTTGACAAAAGACACTACACAAGAATATGACAACCATCAGGGAGGCCAATTGTATCAGCCAGGAACTCCTTGTTATAACCGATTTCCAAATATGTTGACTACTTTTTACAACCTTTGGTGAAGGGTATGGAATCATACATAAGGGACACCGGTGATCTTATAAATAAACTTCAAGCCTTAATCTTGCCCCAACAATGTCTGCTGATTACTATGGATGTACATTTACTGTATACAATTATACCAATGAATAAAGGACTAAAAGCAGTTAGAGAAGCACTAATGGTTAAGAGGGACCCTACATATCCTCCCACTGAATTCCTCATGGAGCTGCTTGAGATATACCTTACATACAATTATTTTACATTTTAGAAGAGCTATTTGCAAAAAACAGGGACATCAATGGGATCGAATGTGGCACCTTCATATGCCAATTTATTTATGGCAGATGAATGTAAACACATTTTATCATATTCAGGTTCTTTACTATGCTACTATCGTTACATAGATGACCTGTTTTTTATTTGGACAGATACTTAAAGTAATTTTGAGACATTCTTTACAGCACTTAATACCTTGAATAGTACTGTTAGAATTTCTGTAGAATATGACACCATGCACATACATTTTCCGGACATCTATATTTTTAGGGATGGAAACAGATTGGGCACAACTAATTAACGTAAACCTATGGATTGAAACACTATTTTACATTATAACAGTTTCCATCCCATACATACAAGGAGGAGCATTCCCTTTTCCCAGATGCTCAGGATAAAAAGGAATAACTCTGATCCTATCAGGGCTGATGAACAGATAGAGGAGCTATCCAATCGCCTCTCATAAAGAGGATATAAGAAAGAACTATTGTTTGAAGCTAAACGGAAAATATAAAAACTCACTCAACAGGACCTTTTATTGTAAAATAAGGAACAAAAAAAAAAAAAAAAAAACCTTTGATAGACTTTGTATTCCCTAACACCTATATGACCAAGAGTAGAGGGATCCAACAGAGTATTAGACAACATTGGGATATTCTTTCCACGGAGCAAAGCTTACCTCAGGAGTTTAGGGAGCCACCTTTATTTAGCTACAAAAAAGGAAAAAGCTTAAGAGAAATCTTAATGAGGACTGACCCAGTCAATTCATATACAGGACAATACTCCACATGGCTGACACAAGATAAATTTGGATGTTATAAGTATGGAAGCAATTGTATCACGTGAAGATCATTCATAGTGGGGCACAATTTAGGCATCCTCACAGAAATAAATACTTCAAGATTAACTCAAGACTGACACGTACTAGCACATAGGTGATTTATTATATTGTATGCCCATGCAGCCTTTACTATATAGGTAAGACGATCACATTTAAAGAACGGATAGCAAATCAAAAGGAGCTCAATTAGGCAGGCATTGGTTACCAACAACTCAGATAAACTGACACCTAAGCACTTTACTTTGCAAAACATACATGTTAGTGGATCTCAAGTACATGGTCATAAACTTTGAACCAGTGCTCCCAAGGGGAGGTGACCACTGTAAATTACTACTTAGAAGAGAAGAGAGATTGATTCAGTGACTTAATACCAGGTCTCCAGCGGGGTTGAATGAACAAATGAATTATGCATGCTTCTATTAAAAAGATGTCATTAGTAAGGGGTTTACCACCTATCCAGCATTTATTGGGCATAGATCCCATTAGTGGTCCCTATTGCGTGTTGCTATTCAACAACATTTGCTACATAGGCTGGGTGGTATCACCTGGGACCCAGACATACAGTATAACTGTACAATATGCCAGTTACATATATTAACCTTTTTTCCCCCCATTTGGAACCGGAAAAATGATACAATCAACTATGACCTGTCCGAATATGAGATTTGCCTGAGCTATGTCAGAAAGCTTCTGTACAGTAAAATCTGCACCTTGTACCACATGTGCAGATGATGGCACCAGCATACAGCACTATTGGAATAATTGTTTCAGTAATATGGATCTTAGGACATAGGCTACAGAATATCTATATTCATGATATTTTTTATTGAAGACGATGGGGAGTCCTAAATGGATAGAACAAGTGATATAATTCTGCCCTGGATTGATACAGTCATAGACAAGTACTCGTGGGAGATTCCCTTTTTTTGATTATTTTTGGTGTTATTGTTGCATGCAATTGAGATATATAAAGATCTGCGGCCTCCAGGGGGAATGCTCTGCAGCCCTTGGAACATTGTGACTTACAACTGTGATCAAATGCTTTTGATCACTTTGACTGTCGATCCAAGACAATATTGCCTTTTCATATACAATGTGGCAAGAGTTGACCGTGACTTTCTAACAGGGAGTTCCCTGTTACAGACCATATTTGTCATGATCTTGTGGCTCTGCTGAAGTCCACTCTGAGCTATGAAGGATGCTTATACGATAATTTAAGCTTAGGAGCGAGACACTCTCACGTTTTTTTTTTTTGTTTTTGTTTTTTTTTTTTGCTTAATGGATTAGCGGGAATATATGGGGGGCATTCCCCCACTATAAAGTAGATTTGGTAGTTTTGGTTATATTAGGATTTTGGTCATCCAAAACCTTGATATGGGTATCGCAGTCAGGGGAAAGAACGCGTGCCCTTAACACAAACGCAGTGCTCTGCAGTGGACGGTGATGTGGATTACCCACTTGGTTCTTCTTGCTGATCCTGATATTTTAGTAATCAGCTGCCGATGTATGTGTCTTGCTTACAATTTAAGCTATAAGCGTTTTTCCTTGAGTCTCAGTATTTTGTTAATTTTGTTTTTAATTTACTTTTTTTTTTTTTTGCTTCACTTGGCTGTGTAACGTCACTTTCGTGCAGTGGGGCTCTGACTGCACCTGAGTGATGCGATCTAGGTGTGGGGCGTTATGGGTAATGTTGGGGTTTAAAAGTTTGATGTTAGTAGTGATTCAATGTCTTGAGAAAGGTCCAGATTGGGACAGAAATGTTGACAATAAAATTGCAGATTTGTTTATTGAAAAGTCCCACTGGTGCTGCCTTGTTTCTTTTACTTCTGCATTACAAAATATGGAATGCGCACCTGGGCATTTATTCGGATATATGTGTGCTTCCATCTTTCCAAATATATTTTATTTATATTATATATAAATATATCTCTCTCACACACACACACAGGCAGGCTGTGCACTCACACATTTTCAAGGTGTAGACAAAACCAAATGTAATGGTACGTTAATGCAACATTTCAGCCCTCTCTTAGGGACCTTTATCAAGCAATTATAGAAAAATGACAATACATTATTTCAACTCATCTCGTGTAGCCCAGATGACCTATGGTGAGGACGTGTGAGAAGTGTATGAGTAGAGGTACCCTAGCGCTAATCTTTTATTGCTGTATATTATATGTAATTATCACGGTCCCAGTGATTCCCTGTTACTCTCTGTGGTGGTGCTCTACCATTGGAGGAACTTGACTGGCCCACCCAGGGTTTCCCTTTATATACTGGGCCTATGGCACCTGTCAGGTGCCCTTTCGTGGTGTTCCTGTGCCTTTGTTGCTGTGTTCCTGCTTTCCTGTGTACTGACTCGGCTCATCTGACTACTCTGCTGTTCCTGCTCCGGGATTGACCCGGTTCTGGCTGACGTTCCTGCTCCGTGATTGACCTGGTTCTGGCTGACATTCCTGCTCCATGATTGACCCGGTTCTGGCTGACATCCCTGCTCTGTGATTGACCTGGCTCTGATTGACGTTCCTGCCTGTCGACATTCTGAGCTTGCTCGCGGCTTGCACTGACTGATCACGCCTCCTGTGTTTACTGTGGCCTCCGTTACTGAGCCCGTCTGTTGCCTCCGTTACTAAGCCTGCCAGAGAGTACTTGCCGAGCTGTTGCCCTTGTTACAGAGCCTATCAGAGAACACTTGCTGTGCTCGTTGCCTCCGTTACCGAGCCTGTCAGTATACACTTGCCAAGCTTGTTGCCGCCGATCCTGAGCCGTTTAACACTTGTTGAGCTTGTTGCCTGTCACCGAGCCTATCCGTTTACACTGCAGAGCAGTACCTCTATCTAGGTGCTCGTTTCCTAAGAGTTGTCGCACCGCGTGGTGCTACTGGGCATTCCGTTACTCTGGCAGTGTGTTGCTCCGTTCCGGCGCTGGAAGGGTGCCTTGGCTCTGGTCTCCTCTCGCTCACAGTGTTGTTCCATCAGATCGCACCTGGAAGTGCGTTTGGCTCACAGTATATTGGCTTGTGCAGTGTCTCCTCCGTTACCGCACCTAAGGGGTGCTCTTGGCTCCGGTTCTATTGGCATATGCAGTGTCTCCTCTGTTACCGCACCTAGGGGTGCTACTGGCTCTGGCTCCATTGGCTCTGGCAGTGTCTCTCCTCCATTATTGCACCCAAGTGGGGGTATTGGCTCCAACTCCAGTTGGTCCTTGCTATACTATTGGGCATTACGATACAGCTATCTGGTTGTGATTCAGTTCAGTCGCACTGCTTGAGCTTGCTTTCTGCACTACTACTGGGACTGTTTATAGCACCGGGCGTTGGCTTAATCACCACCACAGATACTGAATACCTGTATTGGGCATTAGCCCTTATCTAGTGTTTCTGCTGTATTCTACCTGCTCCTGCTATATTGGGCCAGTATTTTGTCCATTACTTACGTTACTGCTATTACCTATTCTGGCCCCCAGGGGCACTGTTCCTTATTTTTACCACAATAAAACTGCGTTTTATTTCTAACCTTGGTCTGAGTGTCGAAAACCGTAACAGTAATACTCTATACTTCATTCTCTCCTGACCACAGGGTGGCACTATTTGGTGTTTTCTCCCTTGGGTGCTATGATTCTTGGGCGACGGCTTTCTCTACTCATACTCGCCTGTTTTTCTATCCCACACATCATAACCATAGGTCGTTTGGGCTACATGCAGGGAGTACTTTATTGTATTTAAATTATACATTGCCATGCTTGATAAAGGTCCCTAAGAGAGGGCTGAAACCTTGCATTAATGTACCATTAAATTTGGTTTTGTCTACTCCTTGAAATCCGCGCGTGCACAGCCTCTCTTTGTATATCGTATTCTACTGTGGCACCCGGTATCCAAGTACCTTTCAGCGTGAGTGCATGTATGTGTGTATGTATGTCTCTTTATTTATATAGCGCCATACATGTACACAGCGCTTAAGAAAAGTTGAAATAATATAATACAAAAATCCAGAACTGTGTTAAGAGCATTAAGCTTAAGTGTGATCATTCCATTACTTGTGGGGGAAGAGCAGCAAGGGAATTGTAAATTGTGAAAGGGACCCTGCCCCAAGGAGCTTACAATCTAATTAGAGTTCATGACAACAAACAGACAGTAGGAGGAGGATTATAAGTGCAGGTACAAGGTGTAGAGAAAGAAGTGCAGAAGGATTCTGGTGACTATGTGTGTGCAAGAGGAGGATATTGCTATTGAGATGCCTCCCTGAGCAGGTGGGTTTTGAGGACATGCTTGAAAGTGATGAGTGTGTGTGCGCGCATGTCCTCACAGATTTTTATATATCCTAAATAATAACAATAATAATAATAATAATAATACTAATAATAATAATTCGCTAGGTGGTTTGTCAGAAGCAGTCATGTGCAGTATAGACTGCCGGAACTCACAGAATGCTGGGAGCATTCTGTGCTTTTAGGCAGTCTCTACAGTGCATGACTGCGTCGGCACAAGGACGCAAAGCAGGACCGGCCTCTTAACTCTTTGAGTGCCAGAGGGGTACACAACACATTGCAAAGGGTTATCACCACCCGGACCATGTCCCATGTACAGGGGCTTATACACTAGTATTATATATACACACTAGTTTTAAAGCCCGTGTACATGGGCCAACACAGGCGGCCGATATGGATCAGGGCGCTCTGACTTCAGACCGTAGTCCTCTCTTTATCCCAGGAAGGTGCTCAGAGAGGACTCCTGTCTGAATTCAGAGCGCCCCACTCTGCAGCAGCCGTGGAGCAGGCAGTCTGTACTGAACATGACTGCAGCGCGCACAGTCGTCTCTACCTTCAAGGTTAGATTCTTGAGGGAGACCTTGTCCAGAGGTTTAAACTTGGAGGATGTTTACAGTTGCTCCAATTATGAGATTCAAGTCTCAGGGGGGAGCTGCATGAACGATATGTCTTATCTCTCAAACCTTTATGGTTTAAGAGATATTCACAAGCAAAGTTTCCCCCTCCCGCCCCTTTTCCCTAGTGTAAGCCATCTCTTCTCAGATGTGAATCTGGTTGTAAGACCAGACAGATAACAGCAGGGGACAATCTTCTTTGTATGAAAAGAATGAAAGCCCTTCCCCCCTTGACAAGTTTTTCAGCTTTTTCCCTTATCTTAATTGAAGATTGTCCCTCTCTGCAGTCTACCTGGGCACCTCCCTTCTGCTTTGGCTGAACGAGGGGGGGGGATACTTTGCTTGTGAATATCTCTTAAACCATAAAGGTTTGAGAGATGAGACCTATATCGGTCTTCATGTTTTTTTAATGCCTACAAAATAAAATAAAGCTAAAACGAAGTATTACTATCCCTTTAAGTAGGGGATCCACATGCTTATCAGCCTTGTCTGTCAGTTGAGCCGCATCTGCAAGGGGAAGTGCTTTTTTTAGCAAAATGAGAAATGGTGGGGGAGGGGACAGCAGCTGGAGGAGAAGCCCACTGTGCTAGTGCCTCAGCCATGAAAGGGTAGAGTTTACAGAGGAGTCTTTTATTCTCTTCTAGAAAATATCCAGAGACATCCATTAGAGGCATCAGAGAGCTGGAGGGTCTCCAACACTACTCTGATGAGTCCCTCAATAGAAGGGAGAGTCAGCCTCATAGGAATTCCCCAAGAAGAGTGAAAAGAAGGAAGAAGACTTCTTACACCTCTGGAAAACATCTCTGGATTGATCCCCCTCATCAGAGGTGTCAGTGACCTGCAGGGTCTCCAAGAATGCCCTGATGAGCCCCTCAGAGAGTATCAGCCTCATAAGGATCTACATAGGAGGTCTTCATATTTTCCATCATCCTCATCTGACAGTTACTCCTCAGAGGAAGTCCCAAGAACCTGTGACTGACACCCCCCTAAAAATCGGGGTTACATGTTTAACGGCACTCAGGTTTCCATGACTTAAGTATCCCCTGCACAGAAAAGGGTATTGGGGCCACTGAAGACAGTGTCTTGACCCAAGATAGCTCTTGATCAGTGATGGAGGGCCCCAGTGGAGAGATCCTGAAAACTCTTGAAAGGCCAGTTTGGCAAGAGGAACAATAAATGAGGGAGGGTGAGGTAAGAGAAGCTCCTGAGTCATTTGCCTTGAATGTACCCCCATGCCCCTTAAAGAGTCTGACATTTTCCAATAAAATGTGCCACACTAGTAAAGCTACTGGGAGTATCCCCAGAAACACAGCACCCTTAGTAGCCCAGGGTAGGTAGAAATATACTCTGCCTGCTCCATACCCCAATTCCTAGGACACCAGCAGAACAGTTCTACAAGAAGATACAACTGCGAGTCTTACATATACAAGCTTGTTAAAGAACATATGGGGGGGGGGGGGGATATATTAATCTAGTCGTGAGACTCCCTACAGTTAGTAGGTAGAGACAGCATCTTCCCACTTCAAGACCCTCCTGCAATTACAGTACCAAGTCGGGAGTGGACAAATGTATCATCAGGTGGTAAGACCAGTTCATACCGGCATATTTCATCTACATACCTACAACTATCATTTATTCCATCTACTATCTATATTTCATACCACCGAATATGCATTTTGTGGACTTCTGTATGCAAACATATTTTCCTAGTGTATGGAATAGAATTTGCATATGTATAGTGATGATTTTAGCAATATATTGTGTTTTATAAGGGTATCCTCTAGTTCATATGTACTACTTTTTATAATAAATGGATTATTCTATTTTGATAAAGTGCTCTCTTTACACCCATTGTATTGGGTATATCTTTTTGCGGTTAGTCTATTATATGTAGGGTACACACTCCTGCCAAATATATTGTACATTTAAGCCACATTTTTTTTTTTTTTTTTTTTTTATCTATCCCTTACCTGGTTATCACTTATATTTAATATTCAAGGGGATTTTTGAGTGCTGCCTGACCGTGTATCAGAAGGAGGGAATCTCTACTCATAACACTCTTTTGAGATGTGTCCATGAGGAGGAGGGACTCAACCCCATGGTACTTGTGTTTCATATTGGATGTAAGAGAAAAGCTGTTTTGCGACAAAAGTAAGAAGATTGGTCAGCGTACCACATTTGAAGCAACAAGATACAACATGCAGCTGCAGAGAGGGCTGAAGCCTCCCCAGAAAACTTGGAGGCATCAAAGGCTGCCTTAGTAAGTTATGAATTAGCCTCCATGATATTGGTTAGAATGACCAGCAGTTCACTTTATTAACATCCACCCTATTGACATCTGATATTTATTTGCCCCAGCAGATTAGCTATGGCTCTAGTAACACACGCCATAGCAAAAACAGGTTGCAAGGTGTGCATGATAGCTGCCAAATTTGCTTTCAATAAGTAATCTAACTGCTTGTCAGTATGATCCTAAAGGGTTGCAGTATCTGCTAAAGGCAGTGCATATGTTTTTTTGTTTATTTGCAAGGTGAGAGAAGGACAGATCAACAGCAATTGGGGTAGGTAGCCCACTGGAGCAAGGCTATAGGTTGGAAATGCATTTATACAGGAAGAGTCTCCTATTAGGGGTCTTATATTCTTCCAGGATAACCTGACTCAGAGAATTATCGGAAGGAAAAATGAGTGATTCTTTCTCAAGTCGCTGGTGGAGAAGACCCTGTAACAGGCTCAGAGACCTGCAAAGTCTCTAAAACAGCTCTGATAAGACCTTTAGCCAAGGAACAAAAGTCCTTCCTCATAGGCATCCCCAAAAGACAAGGAGGACTCCATATCCTCCCCATCAGTGTCAAACTCCTCCACAGAAAAGTCTACAACCAAAACGAGATTGGCCCCTACAGACAGGATCTTCATGTCTGATGGGGGACATGGGGTGCCAAGAATGAAGGACCCCTTGAATACATGAAGGGATAGAAGGAACTGAAATCAACCAAAACTTTCTTGTTCTGCAGTGGACGACACCGGATGAGTAGGGCCCACAGTGCAAGGAGGACACAGGGTGCCTGAATAATCCCATGGAAGCCCAGTTTGGCGTAAGGAACAGTGTGCTAAAGAGTCCCTTGAGATCAGACATGTTAAGAGAAAACCCCTCTAAAATAGGACAAATACAAAGTAGCAGAGAAGTATGATAAAATACACAGCTACCCCAAAAAGAGGATTTTAGTCTTAACTATTAAATCCTTTTCTCTTAGTCCATACAGGTTACTGGTAACTTTGGGTAGGCGATCTGCCCCTTTAAGTAGGGAGGGACAATTCTAGAAGTGAATGCAGGGGGTGGAGCCTACCTTCCCTCCTTGGCTGCAGCTAGCCAACCAGCTCCAGAAAGATTTGAGAAACTAACTATTGACTAGATAGAAGGGAAAGAAGACTCCTGTGAGCATGACCCCGAAGGACCCCCACGGTCTGCCACAGGACAGCCAAGCACGGTCCCTTGACAGGGTGGGAGACCGGTAACCTGTATGGACTAAGAGAAAAGGATTTATCAGGTAAGACTAAAATCATCTTTTCTCTGTCGTCCACTACAGATTACTGGTAACTCTGGAATGTCCAAGCATTGAGTTTCCCAGAGGCGGGAAATAAGGCAAGGACCAGGCGCAAGGCCCCCAAAGTCACCAGAGCAGATATGAACCATCAGATCAGAGATAGCCCAACAAAACAATGAAGTGTCAATGGACACTGAACAGGGGCAACACCACCACAGGAACTGTTACACAGCACAATGAACTAGAGCCAACAGGGCTCAAAAGTGAAGGAAGCACCAAAGAAGATCCTAGACAGGCAAGACTGCCTCCAGGATCTTCCTCCCAAAACTGGTGTCAGCTGATGCCAGCACATCAACATGGTAGTGCTTCGAAAAGGTGTGCACAGACGACCAAGTGGCAGCCTTGCACAACTGATCAGCGGAGGTCTGTTTCTTGTAAGCCCATGAAGCCCCAGTAGATCTAGTGAATGAGCCGTGACCCGAAAGGGAACAGGCTTCTTCCTTAGCTCGTAAGCCTTACGAATAGTGGACTTGATCCAAGACTCAATAGTCACTTTGGATGCAGGTCTCCCTGCCCCGGGGCCCTCAGGAATGACGAACAGAACGTCAGACTGTCTAATGGACTCAGTGCTATGTATTTAAAACGTGAGACAATGCACCACATCTAACAAGTGGAGATCCCTCTCCTTGTCAGAGGTAGGATTAGGGCAGAAAGAAGGCACCACAATCTCCTGATTAATGTGGAACTCAGAGACCACCTTTGGGAGAAACTCCTGCAAAGCACCGCCTTGTCTTTGTGAAACACCAAAAAGGGTGGTCTACAAGACAGAGCATGCAACAATCGCCAGTAGAAAGGACTCAAGGGGAGAGCCCAAAATCAAGTTAAGATCCCACTGAGGAGCGGGAGTCTTGTAAACAGGACGAGTATGAGCAAAGCCCTGGAAGAAAACCTTGATATCAGGAAGAATAGCAATGCGCCTCTGAAAGAAAACAGAGCAGAAGTCTGAACATTAAGGGAACTCAAACTGAGGCCCTTATCCACACCGTCCTGCAAGAAAGCCAGGACCGTAGGCAGATCAAAATCCTGAGAAAGGTCCCTATCAGCACACCAAGAGAGAAAGGTCAACCAGACACGATGGTAGGCCTTAGAAGAAACAGGTTTGCTGGCACTAAGGATAGCAGCCACCACACCAGAAGAAAAACATTTCTTCAGTATTGAGGATTCAAATTCCAAGCCGTCACAGTTAGCCGATGAACATCTTCCTTCCACAGGTAACCCTGTAGAAGAAGATCCGGACGGCAAGGCAGCCGGAACAGCTCCACCACTAACAGATACAGAAGCTCCGGAAACCAAGCATGGCAAGGCCAGTAGGGAACAATCAGAATGACTGGACAGCACTCCAGTCTCAATTTCTGTAACACCCTGTGCAACATGGGGAGGGGAGGAAAGATGTAAGCCAGAGGAAATAACCAAGGAATGGACACTGCATCCACCGCTAGAGCTAGAGGGTCCCTCCAGCGAAAGTAGAGCATTGGAACCTTCCGGTTGTGTCTTGTCGCCATCAGGTCGATGCAAAGAAGACCCCACTTCTGAACAATGAGGGTGAACACCTCTGGGTGCAGTTCCCACTCTCCACCATGTGTCGGCTGAGGAAGTCTGCCATGATGTTGTCTACGCCAGGAATGTGCACTGCGGATATGGCAGGAACAGGTTCTTCTGCCCAAGACAAAATAGCCTTGACCTCTAACCAAGCGGCAAGACTTCTTGTTTTGCCCTGCTAGTTGATGAAAGCCACGGCCGTGGTGTTGTCGGACTGGACCCCGACTGGGCATTCTTCCAGCTGTGGTGTCCAATGGCGAAGTGCATGAAATATCGCCTGAAGCTCCAACACATTGATGGGAAGGACAGATTCCTCCGGAGACCACCGACCCTGAGCATTCGGGCGACCCAGGACCGTTCCCCAGCCGGAGAGGCTGGCATCCTTCTTCACCGTGGTCCAGAAGGATACCAGGAAGGTCTTGCCCTTCAGCAGATTGGAGAGATTCCACATGAAGAGGGAGGGATACTGACATCTTCAGAAGGTCTGGCTGACCCCTGCACACCTGGATCACAAACCTCTGGAGTTCCCTGGTATGAGACATGGCAAATGGGACCGCTTCTATGGTGGAGATGATTTTCCCCACTAGAGAGGACAGCTTCTTGGTTGGAACTGGATCGTGAGCCAGAACAGCAGAAACCCTGTGGGCGATTGTCACGGTTCCCAGGAATAAACCAAGAGTCAGTAGGGTAAAGTAAAACAATCTTTTATTAGAATAATCACAGTAATGCACGTAAACAGATAACACAGAAAGGGTGATCAAAGAGGCAAGCACACTATCAGAAATAGCAGTCTGTCAATAGATCTACCACACTGTCCGAGACTAGGCCTCAGCCCACTGGAGCCTCGAGGTAATTCGGAACACCCAAAGGACTAGCTATGACTCAGCCTGCAGTCAGTCTAGGAGTCTGATAGAGCCCCAGGTCCGCACTAGGATGGGTGTCTGTAGAGCGGGGACACACACAGCCCCCTAGGCAGCACTAGAAAGGATAGCCAGACAAGCCGGGTCATACACGGAGCAGGTAGTCAGCCAGAACCACAGGTTTGCACTACAAAGGATGTCTAAATCAAATCGGAACACACAAGGAGAATGGTCAGACAGAGCCACAGGTAAACACCAGGATGGATGGTCAGACAGGCCGTGTCATACACAGTTCAGGTAGTCAGACAGAGCCACAGGTCCGCACCAGATTGGGTGTCCAATACACAAAGGGAGCAGGCAAAAGAGTAGTCAGACAGAGCCACAGGTCAGCACCAGAATGGATGGTCAGACAAGCCAGGTCATACACAGAGCCCAAGGGAAACAGAACTGTATTGTACAACAACACAAGGGCAACTGACTCAGTCAGCCCTTTAAACCCCTCCTCAGGAAGTAGGAGCAGCTCAGAGGGAGGAAGTAGGTAGGAGGAGACTACAGGAAGAAAACACAGAATACAGAGGCCTACTGCATGCTTGAAGCATCGCACCTGCAGATGACGCTGAAACCAAGGTAAGCTGTAACAGCGATCTGGGGAGCCAACTCGTCCGTGAGAAACAACATGCTCTGCTGAGTGTCGAAGAGAAGGCCCAGGAAGACCAGACGCTGGGATGGGACAAGATCTGACTTGTCAACGTTGATGATCCACCCCTGATGGGTGAGAGCATGAATGCATTGCTGAACAATCTGATGAAGAAGTTCCGCAGAGGGGGCTTTCAGAAGCAGGTCGCTCACGTATGGAGTAACTCTGATGCCGTCCCGATGAAGGATGGATACTAAAGCTCCCAGGACACGGTTGAAGGCTGGAGGAGCTGTAGTCAGACCAAAGGGAAGAGTTGAAAACTTAAAGTGCCCTTGGTCACAGGCAAATCTGAGATACTACCGGCTCTCTGGATGAATGGCTATGTGTAGATACACGTCCTGAAGATCCAGAGAAGCAAGGAATTCCCCCAGGGACATAACAGCAATCACAGTCCCTAGGGACTCCTGGCGATATTGAGTCTTGATCACAAAGGAATGGAGATCCTTCAAATCCAAAATGGGACGACAGCCGTCGTCTTTCTTGGAGACCACTAAGAGGTTTGAATAAAAACCCATACCTCTGTCCCGAATTCGAACAGGTTCCAGAACATCCTTGTCCAGAAGGGCCTGGATAGAGCCATTGAACAGATGGTGTTTCTGTACGCCCTGGGGCGTATGAGAGGAGAAAAACTGAAAGGGAGGAAGAGAGGCGAAAGGGATCCTATACCCTTCCGCCACCACCTGTAAAACCCACAGGTCCGCCACTGAATCCTCCCACACGCAGTGGTAGTGACGCAGACGGCCACCCACAGCCGATTGGGGACCTGGGTTCAGCTAGTCATGCTGAAGGCGGCTTGGAAGCCTTAGGCTTGGAGGAGACCTTGGGCTTCCATTGCTGTTTGGGCTTGGAGGAGGAATGCAGAGCTGAGGGAAACTCCTGGTTCGCCAGATGTTCGCTGTCTGGAAGGAACGAAAAAGCCGATTACGCTTGAGGAGTCTTCTTCCTGGGGACCATAGGCAGAAGGGTACTCTTGCCCCCTGTGGCCTCACTAATCAGATCCTTAAGATCTGGCCCAAACAAAGAGGTGCCTAGAAAAGGCAAGGAGAGCAAAGCTTTCTTGGAAGCAGTGTCAGCAGACCCGATCTTGAGCCAAAGAGCTCATCTGGCAACCACAGACATGGTGGAAACCCTTGCCACCAAACGGATGGCATCAAATAAGGCAGCAGAAACATAGTGCTGGGCCTCAGAAATGTTGAAATTATAAAATATATAGATTATAGCACACTATAAATAGAACCTCAGGTATACATCACGTATTACATACACGTGGTGCTATCAAATCCCTATATGTATATCGAGAAAACGAAAAAGAAACAAATGGGATCCTTCTTGACGCACTCAAAGACCTCATATTAGTATCAAAAATTACAAAAAGTCTTCAAATAGTAACTTCCAAAGTATAACATTTATTGTAAATAAACTAATGTTACTATATTCAAATATGGACACATCCATGTGTGACACCATCCCCTCCCAATATCCCACATAACCCAGCCATACACTAAAAAATCACAATACATAAAAATAAAAAAATAGCCTAAGAATCTGTAAATCACATATCCTAACAATATATTCTAAATTGCTGATTCCTAAACCTCTATATATGAAGGTACTCTAAATACTCTCCCTCTCATATGTAAACTCTGATCAACCAAAAAATTGTCCCTCCATAAAGAGAGAAGAGTTGCACAGGATAGTAATGACATCTTATTAGTAAAGATATTAATGTCACAAATGAGATGAGGATTAGTTCACAAACACTTCATATAGTCCATAAGATGATAATGAGGAACAAACAGTCACGTTATAAATGACACATATATTCGTTAGTTATTATGCGCATGGATGAATATGATGATGATGGAAAACAAACAAACAGTCACGTTATATGTGACACATATATTCGTTAGTTATTATGCACATGGATGATTCCTATTCCACATGGAAGGACAGTCCCTGCCGTTAGATAGACAGTTAGGCAACATATTAGTAAACATATGTCTCAAATTCATTTGTTTCCTTTTGATGCGTGTAGAGCAGCCGTTGATATATTTCATATATCCTTACAAGGAAAGATCTTACCACGTTGTATGTATGTGTTTTTCGGCTCTCTCAAATAAAACACGCCTTCATTCGATACCTTGTTGCCAAACAATTTTGTGTGCAGTCCGCTCCATTCACCACGGACATAATAGCTTTTCATCCATAGGATTCATGTATCTCTCCGTATCAGGCTAAATTCATCATAACTGCCACATCCATATTATAATTCACGGGCCAATTCCAAGATATACATCAACGCGTTTCGCCCTCTTATTACAGGCTTTTTCAAGATGACTGCGTGTTTTATTTGAGAGAGCCGAAAAACACATCCATACAACGTGGTAAGATCTTTCCTTGTAAGGATATATGAAATATATCAACGGCTGCTCTACACGCATCAAAAGGAAACAAATGAATTTGAGACATATGTTTACCAATATGTTGCCTAACTGTCTATCTAACGGCAGGGACTGTCCTTCCATGTGGAATAGGAATCATCCATGTGCATAATAACTAACGAATATATGTGTCACTTATAACGTGACTGTTCATTTTCCATCATCATCGTATTCATCCATGCGCATAATAACTAACGAATATATGTGTCACTTATAACGTGACTGTTCGTTTTCCATCATCATCGTATTCATCCATGCGCATAATAACTAACGAATATATGTGTCATTTATAACGTGACTGTTTGTTCCTCATTATCATCTTATGAACTATATGAAGTGTTTGTGAACTAATCCTCATCTCATTTGTGACATTAATATCTTTACTAATAAGATGTCATTACTATCCTGTGCAACTCTTCTCTCTTTATGGAGGGACAATTTTTTGGTTGATCAGAGTTTACATATGAGAGGGAGAGTATTTAGAGTACCTTCATATATAGAGGTTTAGGAATCAGCAATTTAGAATATATTGTTAGGATATGTGATTTACAGATTCTTAGGCTATTTTTTTATTTTTATGTATTCTGATTTTTTAGTGTATGGTTGGGTTATGTGGGATATTGGGAGGGGATGGTGTCACACATGGATGTGTCCATATTTGAATATAGTAACATTAGTTTATTTACAATAAATGTTATACTTTGGAAGTTACTATTTGAAGACTTTTTGTAATTTTTGATACTAATATGAGGTCTTTGAGTGCGTCAACAAGGATCCCATTTGTTTCTTTTTCGTTTCCTCAGAAATGTTGGCAAGAAGCCACAACATATCCAAAGTAGGAGCACCCTGACGGACAGCCAGGGTGAGCTGTTCAGTCCAGACTGCAATGGCCCGGTTCACCCATGCCGCAGCGAACGCTGGATACATGGCAGTACCAGCAGTGGCAAAAATGGACTTGAGGGAGACCTCAAGTTTCTTGTCCGTCCAGTCTTTCAGAGAGGAAGCATCAGCAACTGACAAGGCAGTGGACTTGGATAGTCTGGAGACAGGAGCATCCACTTGGGGGGGGGTAACCCCCTGAGCAAGTGCCGCCTCGGAGAAGGGGTAAAGCTTGGCAAATTTCTTGGAAACAGAAGGTTTCCTGTCCGAAGACTTCCACTCATCATACACAAGGCTGTCAAGAATGGGGTTAGGTGGAAAACAAGTATAGGGCCTTTTAGGCTCCTGAAATACATCAGAGGAATCCAAAGAAACCTCCTGAACAAAGGGAATGTTTAGAGTAGTTAAGACGGCTCTGATCAAGCCCTCACCCGAGGGGTCAGGATCAGCCTCAAAGGAGTCCCCAAAAATCTGAGAGGAGCCACCAACGGAACATTCCTCAACAAACAGTTCCTCCTCAGAGGAATCTGATAAGTCAAGTACTCCCTAAAGTTTCGGTAGGGAAGATCTGACGGAAGAAGGGGTCTGCCAGGAGTGGAAGACCCCCTGTAACTGGGATGGAAAGAGTTGCAGTGTAGACCGGAAGTCTCCAGTAGCAGCCAAACTGGCTCTAATGAATGGCTGGAGGTCCCTGGGATAGACTCCGGGACATCATAACATGCTGTGCATAAATCACCTGAGAATTCTCTAGGTAACCCTGAATGACATGAGGAGCAATGCGCAATAGAGGACACAGACCCCAGAGTCCTAGCCCCAAGCTCTAACGCATTAGACATTCTCACAGTGTTAAAACGTTTAAAGTATAAGGAATCACCCAAATACAGTGTGTAAGATTAAAATTTCGCCCCAGAAATCGCTAAAATGCACTTATCTGGCAGGCAAAGGGTTAATCTGCAGAGGAGAGAAGAAGAGTCCAAGCCCTGCGTAGGATACTCCTTCTGGAAGAGGCACAAAATGGCTGCCATGGCGGGAGCCAATCAGAAACGAGCGCACAAAGCAAGCACTCATGGGAAATGTAGTTTTCCCAGAAAAAGTACCCCAACAGTGCCCAAAGCCCCCTGAGCCCCCCAACACACATAAAACGTTAACCGGATGACAGAGCAAGGGGAAACAATTAAAATTAGTCATCTCTGAAGTCGCTATGTTGAGCGGTTGCAGAGATATGTCCCAAACTGTACAGTCCCATAGAAGTGAATGGAGCAATGGCATCTATGCGGTAAAAGCGTGCCTTCAAATTTTGCAAAGTTGAAAATGTGAATTAAAATTACAAGAAACATCACTAGAACATGTTAGCAGACCCAAAAAACACTGAACCCAGTAGGGAAAGTGCCAATAAACCCCCAAAAGATGCAAAACCAGCAGCTAAAGGGTAAGTTACCTCAGAAACTTGCTCCAAAACACCCAACAGACATACAGATAAACCCATTGAGTGCAGGAGTGTGCAATAGGAACTCCAAAGGAAAACCCCTGTGCGGAGGGGCACTGTGGGACATGTGGACCTGCAGCACTCAAAGGGTTGCTCACCTTTCCTGCAGATCTTCTGTCTTCAAAAGAAGCCTCAGCAGGCAACTCCTGAGGAAAGAACTTGAACCCAAGATTTTCTCCCCAGGGCTTAAGGTCCACAAAAATAGGATTTTAGTCTTACCTGTTAAATCCTTTTCACTTAGTCCATACAGGTCACTGGTACCATGGGATGTGTAGTCCCCTTTAATAGGCAGGAACAATTATGCAAATAATCTGCAAGGGGCGGAGCCTCCCCTCTTACTTAAGCCACCTTCTGGCCAGAGCCACTCATATTGATTTGAGACCCCAAGAACTGACCTCAGGTAAGCAAAAAGAAAGACTCCTGTGAGCATGCCCGAACGGTCTCCCACTGAATGCCACAGGAGAGCCAAGACTGGTCCCTTGACAGGGTGGGAGACCAGTGACCTGTATGGACTAAGTGAAAAGGATTTAACAGGTAAGACTAAAATCCTATTTTCACTGTCGTCCAATACAGGTCACTGGTACCATGGGATGTACAAACATTGAGCTGATCCAGAGGCGGGAAGTAAGGCAAGGACCAGGCGCGAGGCCCAAGTCACTAGAACTGATAACCAGTTGAAACCCAGCCCAAACTGTAAGTGTCAACGGACACCAACCAAGGAAACAAACCTTGAACTAGCACAGCACACGGAACTAGAGCCAACAGGGCTCAACAGTAAAGAAGCACTAAGGATCACAGAGCGGAAGACCTACACAGGCAAGACTGCCTCCAGGACCTTCCTTCCAAAACTGGCATCAGCCGAAGCCAGTACATCAACTCGATAGTGCTTAGAAAATGTGTGCACAGAGGACCAAGTGGCCGCTCTGCACAGTTGATCAGCAGAAGCTTGATTCTTGTAGGCCCAAGAGGCCCCAATAGATCTGGTGGAATGGGCAGTTACCCGGAAGGGAACATGCTTATTCCTCAACTTATAGGCTTCACGGATGGTAGCCTTAATCCAAGAAGCAATGGTAACTTTGGAGGCCGGTCTCCCTGCCCTAGGCCCCTCAGGAATGACGAATAGAGCGTCAGACTTCCTGAGAGACTCGGTGCGATGAACATAAAACTTGAGGCAACGCACCACATCCAACAAATGGAGATCCCGTTCCTTGTCAGATGAAGGATTAGGGCAGAAAGAGGGAACCACAATCTCTTGATTGATGTGAAATTCGGACACAACCTTTGGTAAGAATTCCTTGGTAGTGCGAAGCACAGCCTTATCCTTGTGGAACACCAGGTAAGGAGGTTTACAAGACAGAGCTTGTAACTCTGCTACCCGGCGAACTGAAACAATAGCCAAAAGGAAGGCCATCTTCCAAGTCAAGAGACGTAATGGAATGGAAGCCAAGGATTCAAACGGTGGTCGCTGGAGAACTCCCAGCACCAAGTTGAGGTCCCACTGGGGAGCAGGACTCTTGAAGGCAGGTCGAACATGAGTCACACCTTGGAAGAAAACTTTCACATCAGGAAGGATAGCAATCCTTTCCTGGAAAAACACAGACAAGGCAGAAGTCTGAACTTTGAGGGAACTCAGACTGAGCCCCTTATCCACACCGTCCTGCAAGAATGCCAGGACAGTGGGAAGATGGAAGTCAAGAGGCAACTTCTTGTCAGAGCACCATGTCACGAAAGTTGACCATATGCGATGATAGATCTTGGAAGACACAGGCTTACGAGCACTGAGCATCGTCGATACCACAGAAGGAGAAAAGCCTTTCTTAGCTAGAATCGAGGATTCAACCGCCATGCCATCAAACGGAGAGAGTGAACATCCTCTTTCCACAGATACTCCTGGAGAAGCAGGTCCGGACGGGCAGGAAGTGGGATTGGATCCTTCACAGACATGGCCATCAATTCCGGAAACCAGGACTGGCGAGACCAGTTTGGAGCAATCAGGAAGACAGGACAACGTTCTCTCTTCAACTTCTGAATGACTCTGATCAATAGAGGAAGAGGAGGGAAGATGTAAGCCAGGGAGAAGTCCCAAGGGATCGACAAGGCATCCACTGCTAGAGCAAGGGAGTCCCTCAGCCGGGAGCAAAACACCGGAACCTTCCTGTTGTGTCTGGCAGCCGTCAGATCCACCACAGGCATTCCCCACCGTTGAGTGAGCATGTGAAACACCTCTGGGTGCAGAGCCCATTCTCCGCTGTCGACGGTATGACGACTGAGGAAGTCTGCCATGACGTTGTCCACGCCTGGAAAATGAACCGCAGAGATGACAGGCACGTGATCTTCTGCCCAAGACAAAATATCCTTGACCTCCCACCAGGCGGAACCGCTTCTTGTGCCGCCTTGCCTGTTGATGTAAGCCACTGCCGTGGCGTTGTCTGACTCCACTCTGACTGGAAGACCGGTCAATTGAGACTCCCAGTGCCTCAGGGCCAGCCGGACAGCTCGAAGTTCCAGAACATTGATGGAGAGCATGGATTCCTTCAGACCCCATTTCCCCTGAGCACTGAAGCGACCCCAGACTGCACCCCAGCCCCGAAGGCTGGCATCCGTAGTGACTGTGGTCCAAGGAGGAACTAGAAAGGATTTCCCTTTCAGGAGATGAGAGAGAGCTAACCACCAGTGCAGACTCGACTCGACATGAGGAGGAAGAGAAACAGACAGATGTTGATGATCTGGATGGTTCTCGCACGTCTGGATCGCGAATCTCTGAAGATCCCTGGAGTGGGCCATGGCAAATGGTACTGCTTCGATTGTGGAAATGAACTTCCCCACTAAGGACGACAACTTCGGAACTGGAATCACGTCCAGGTCCAGAAGTCCAGCCACTCAGACAGCTATCTGGTGAGCCACGTCCTCTGGAAGAAACACCATGCATTGGCGAGTGTCGAACAGGAGACCCAGGAACAGAAGCCTCTGAGATGGAAACAAGTCCGACTTGTCCAGATTCAGGATCCAGCCATGACGGTTCAGGGTGTGCATGCACATCTGTAATTGCTGAAGGAGAAGCTCCGCTGAGGAGGCCTTCAGAAGGAGATCGTCCATGTAGGGGGTCACTCTGATCCCATCCTGATGGAGCACCGCTATCAATGAGCCCAACACCCTCTGGAAGACCTGAGGGGCTGAAGTCAGCCCAAAGGGGAGCGCTGCAAACTGAAAGTGTCCCCTGTGACAGGCAATCCTGAGATACCGCCTGCTCTCTGGATGAATAGGGATGTGAAGATAAGCATCCTGAAGGTCCAGGGAGGCAAGAAACTCCCCTGGAGACATTGCTGCAATCACAGAACGCAGGGATTCCTGGCGGAAGTGGGAAGTCACCACATAAGCATTGAGATCTTTGAGATCCAAGATAGGACGGGCTCCTCCGTCCCTTTTGGCTACCACAAACAGGTTGGAGAAAAATCCTGAACCTGTGTCCCCCTGAGGAACCGCCTCCAGAACCTCTTTGTCCAAGAGATCCTGAATAGCGTCGTCTAACAGACGCCGTTTTGTGGGTTCCTGAGAAGGACGAGTAAAATGGAACCGAAAAGGAGGAAGGGAAGAGAAAGGGATCCTGAATCCCTCTGACACCACCTGAAGAACCCATGGGTCCGCCACTGACTCCTCCCAAATCCGGCGAAAGATGCGGAGACGACCGCCTACAGCCGGATGCGGACCCGGGTTCGGCGAGTCATGCCGAAGCAGTCTTGGAGGTCTTGGCCTTGGGGGCAACTTTGGGCTTCCAGGACTGTTTGGGCTTGGAGGAGGAGCGCGTAGTGGGAGGACCCGTTTGGGCCGAGGAACGTGTCTCAGTCTGAAAGGAACGAAAGGACCGATTGCGTTTGGCTGGAAACTTTTTCTTAAAGACTGAGGGTAGAAGAGTACTTTTACCTCCAGTAGCCTCACTGATCATTTCTTTGAGTTCAGACCCAAAAAGCAAATTTCCCTGAAAGGGCAAAGAAAGCAAAGCTTTCTTAGAGGCTGTATCAGCAAACCAAATTTTCAGCCAAAGAGCGCGTCTGGCCACCACAGAAGAAGTGGAGGCCCTCGCCATCATGCGCACAGCATCAAAGGCAGCGTCAGCAATATAGTTCTGAGCTTCAGTGATATTAGCAAGAAGCTGCAACTGTTCAGACACAGGCGCATCCTGGCGAACCGCTTCAGTCAGTCGTTCAGTCCAGGCTGCAATAGCTCTATTAACCCATGCCACAGCAAAGGTGGGGCGCATGGCAGTGCCAATAGAAGCAAAAATAGACTTAAGAGAGAGCTCTAATTTCTTATCCGTCCAGTCCTGCAAGGCAGAGGCATCTGAGACAGCCAAAGCAGTAGATTTGGATAGTCTAGACACGGGAGCATCCACTTTGGGAGGATGAACCCATTTTGCCAACTCCGCCTCAGGAAAAGGGTAAAGCTTGGCAAACTTTTTGGAGACAGAGGGAGATCTATCTGGATTCCTCCATGCCTCAGAGACCAGACGGGCAAGAGTAGGGTTAGTTGGAAAACAAACAACTGGTTTAGATGGCTTTTTCTGAAAAACATCAGTAGGATCATAAGTGGATTCCTGAGTCAGAGGAAGGTTGAGCGTATTTAGAACCGCTCTGATCAGACCCTCAGCCGAAACTTCAGGGTCACACTCATAGGGGTCCCCAATGGACCTGTTAGATTCAATAACAGTATGTTCCTCAGCATCAGAATCCTGTAAAAGTTCTTCTTCAGAAGAATCAGTGATATCAGGAGCTCCCTGTGGCTTAGGCAGGGAGGTCCTGATAGTAGAGGGGGTCTGCCAAACCTGGAGAGCCCCCTGTACCTGAGAGGGAAAGAGTTGAAGCGTGGATCTGAGATCCCTAGTGGCAGCTTTGAACTCCCTCACCCAAGATGGCTCAATAGCATGGCTGGAAGGCCCAGGGTTGCTATTTTGACAAGTACAAACAGGGCATAGATCCCCCACATTATCGCTATCCAGCCCAATGTGGCAAGAGGAGCAAAACGCCATGGGGGTAGCGGACCCCCCATCCTCCTTAGTCTTGGGTCTAGCCCCCAGCTCCAGTGAAGTAGACATGCTCACAGCGTCAATATACCCCACCAAGAACACTATCACCCAGAAAGGTGTTAAAGATTAAAGTTTCACCCCAGAAAAATGTCTAAAAACGGACTTATCTGGCCAGCGAAGGGTTAATCTGTTGAGGAGAGAGAAGGCTCGGTCCCTGCGTAGTGTACTCGCATAGGAAAAGTGCAATAAAATGGCTGCCGTCACGGCTGCCAATCAAAAACGGGCGCGAAGCAAGCGCTCATGGGAAATGTAGTCTTTCCCAATACAAGTACCTAAACAGTGCCCGAAGCCCCCCCTGAACCCCCAATATTAATAAAACACCAACCGGATGATAGAGCAGGAGCCTAGCATTAAAATGAGCCCTCTCTGAAGTTGCTGTGACAAGCGGTTTCAGAGATATGTCCCACACTGTGATTTCCCATAGAGAGTAAAGGAGCCATGCGTCTGAGCGGGAACGCTGCGCTTAAAGGCGCAGTACACAATTTTTAATAAAGTTCAGTAAAACATTAAAAAGTGCCCAAACAAGCATGAAACACATGAGAATCATAAATAAATGAATACCCAATGCTCCAAAACTCAGAGAATAACACAGAAATTGCATAAACTTAGATAATGCAATAAAAACACCCTATGAGTGCTGGAGTGAATTACAAACTCCCAAATACAAGCCCAGCAAAGGGACACTGTGGGGACAAGTGGACCTTCAGCACTCAATGGGTGACTCACCTTTCTCGCTGACTTCTGTCTTCAGGTGACCATGATAGGTAGGGAAAGAACCAGAGGTAAATTCCCCAACAGGGGAGCTGCTTAACACAAGCTGTCCCCTCTTCAGGTATAGGTCCACAGAAATCCCTGGAAGCTGCACTAGCCACTTCGGGTGAGGGCATTCACAGCCATGGTCACCCTCCTAATGGTGGTATTCCATATTTGAAGAAAAAATAATAAAACTCTAAGAAGCATAGCTGTTCTCTGCCTGGTGTGCAAGCACACCAGGAACAAATCAATATGGGTGGCTCTGGCCAGAAGGTGGCTTAAGTAAGAGGGGAGGCTCCGCCCCTTGCAGATTATTTGCATAATTGTTCCTGCCTATTAAAGGGGACTACACATCCCATGGTACCAGTGACCTGTATTGGACGACAGTGAAAAGCACCTGGATACTGAGCTAGCCACACCTAAGTGCATTGTCAGTTATGGTAATCTGCCTAATGATGGCATTCCATATCTAACAGAAAAATAAAAAATTAGCTAACACTATAGCAGAACTGTTCTCTTGCCTGTGTCTTCAGCAAGGAACAAGTCTTACTGGAGCTGGTTGGCTAGCTGCAGCCAAGGAGGGAAGGTAGGCTAGACCACCTGCTTTCACTTCTAGAATTGTTCCTGCCTATTTAAAGGGGCGGATCACCTACCCAAAGTTACCAATAACCTGTATTGGACAACAGAGAAATGGTACTTATCTGAGAACAAAAGTGTTAAACTGGAGTAGAGAGTCCAGCCTTCGTGTAGCCTATGCAATGGGAATAGTACAATGACTGCTAAAGCACCAACTCTGCAACAAGACCAGGAAAAAAAAAGTTTTGGGGAGTGTAGTTTCCCATTGCATACACTAAGCAATTGGTAGTTCTCCAGCTGTTTCAAACGGCTAAATAAAGACATCTGAACACTGTCCCCCATCGACAACGGGATAGAGCATGGCCAATGATTCATTTTGGGCCAGCTCTGACCCTTGTAGATGAAACGGGTGCAGAGATATGTCCCTGTAAATATTCACCATGTATTCCTATGCTACAAAGATGGCCCCCACAAATTGCTAAATAGGGACATAGCAGTAAAAACAGCACTCAAAGTGTCAACTTATCAGTCTTCCGTTTTCAAACTCCCATTATATTAATACAGAACCTCAGAATTTCAGTAATGAGGTATAAACTTGTAATAAAGTCTATGCCTAAACATCCACAGGGAAATAGTCCAGAAATACACCTGTGTACTGGGCAATCCAACTCAAGAAAGCCTGCTTAATATGGGATTATAAAGCCCCATATATAAGGAAACTATAAAATAAGAAGACTAAAATATAACAAAACAGTGCCATTTTACCCCTTTTCCAGAAGCTACGTCACTTGAAACTGAGGGACAGGGGTAAAGCTGGAGGGAAAGAAGGGAGTCTCCTCCTCAAATGTCCAGTCTTTGTTTTGTTTTTTTGTATATAAAAGTGCCCTGCCCTCTGGAGGAGGGGAACTTTAACTCATGTTTCCTGTGTTCCACATTGGCCATAAGAGAAATACACCTTGCTATTGAAATGTAACCAACTATTGAAGAGATTCCTTCTACTTTCCTACATGCTCTACGGTAAACTGAACATAATGTCACTGTCAGTTTGCAATTTCTCACCTTCGTGGCGCTCTCTCCCCTTCTGTGTGATTATCCTCGGTCTCCCCCTGCATATCTGGGACAGTAGCAACAAGGTCCTTTAAAAAGTCAAACTGCTGCTCCAGCTCAATACACTGCTTCCTGAAAGAGGAGAGAAATAAAAAGAGGTCAGTGATGCTAAAGTTTAGATTTGTCTTGTGGGTCTTTTAGGAAGAAGGAAAATCTTGTTTGTCAGCGGACTGCATTCTGTCCACCTCTATTAATATAATGACAGGAACAGAAATAATTATGTGCAACCTGTAAACAGAAGGAATCTCGCATACACAGCCTATCTAGTAATATAATGAGGCCGATATACTAAGAAACTGAATAAATTTGACCCTTATTGTGTCATTTGTTTTTACTCAAATATAAAATATCACTTATAAATAGTGCTATTAAACTCACTGAATCATTGAGCCTTTGATGGGTTGAAAGTGTCATTTAAAGCAATAAGAATTTTCAATTGACCACCTACGATACAGATAGTTAGCACCTGAACTGTTCAAGTTTTCCTAGTATATCAGAATCAATAAATGTATAAGCTTGATTATTAGTGTGAGCTTTATCACATTTTTACATGGTTAGTGATATATCAATGAAACACAGAATATAACATCAGATAAGAACAAATTGCCCCATCTAGCCTGCCCACTTCCCTATCTACTTAGCTCTGACTTATACTACCATTTTTAAAATAAAATATTTATATCAAGATTTCAAATCATAATTTATGGATTAAGCCTAGACTACCCTTTCAGTAGTTTTTTTCCTTACATTTCTTATTTTAATACCCTCCATTTGAAAGTTTTTTCCTTACATTTCTTATTTTAATACCCTCCATTTGAAGGGAATGCTCTCGTTTCAGTTATCATTTTTTTCTAAACATACTGATGCCGCCTGAATGCTTTTTAATCCCTTATTATATGTGAAGGTTCCGGGTTATCACCATTCTCTCCTTACATATTGAGGTCCTGGAGTTTGTCCAGATATGTTTTGTTATTTATCCCATGCATCATTTTAGTAGCATGGGAGGTAATATTTATCTCCTGCATTTGAATCCAGCCCATGGTCTCCAGAGCTGTACACCCTATTACAGGTGATCTCAAACTAATGCTCAGTAAAGTGGCATAAGAACCTCTTTTTCCACTGCTAATGTTCTTTCCTATAGAACCTAGTGTCCTGCTAGCTTTCCCCATTGATTTGCTGCATTTCTTGCCTGCATTTAAAATATAGAACTACTCCCACGTCCCTGTACTCTGCTGTTGTCAGCAGATATCAAAGTATTTATTCTACTTTGTGTCCTATATGCATTATTTTGTAGTATTACAGTTTTAAATTCCAAACTATTTTCTAGTCATCTAATTATTTTTATATCACATCTCATTTGATGTACTCCTCCAGCAATGTCAACTTTTTACAGATCTTAGCATAACCTACAATAAGTCACACCTTATCTTGAAGGCCAGTACTACTATAGCCAGTATTGAACAGAACAGTATCCAGTATTGATCCTGGAGGCACTCCATTAGTATAACCTTCCTCGATGTATTCCATAGACTACTACCCCTTGATCTTCAATCCCCAGCCAATACTTTATTCAGCCAACTACCTTTGAGTCCAGTCCCAAATCATGCAGCTGATGCATTAGTTATTTACGTGGAACAGTGACAAGGTTTTACCAAAATCCTACTGCCCTACTCAAGCCTATTTGCAAAGTCAAGAACACAATGTTTCTTTAATTAAACCTCCCAAAGTAAATCCATACCGACACGGATCTTGCAGACATTAAGGCCGGGATTCAACAAACTGCAGGAAGAGCAGCGCATAAGATACGCTGCTCTTCGCAGCGATCATTGATGGATTTCCTTTGGGTATTCATCATTAATTTTGCGTCTTTCCCTGCTTTGCATATGCAAAGCAGGGAAACTTGCGTAAATTGGTCAGTCATGGTGAAAACACATATATATGCACAAGTCGAAAAATAGGATTTTAGTCTTACCTGTTAAATCCTTTTCACTTAGTCCATACAGGTCACTGGTACTCTGGGAGGCGTAAGTCCCCTTTAATAGGCAGGAACAATTATGCAAATGATTTGCAAGGGGCGGAGCCTCCCCTCTTACTTAAGCCACCTTCTGGCCAGAGCCACTCATATTGATTTGAGACCCCAAGAACTGACCTCAGGTAAGCAAAAAGAAAGACTCCTGTGAGCATGCCCGAACGGTCTCCCACTGAATGCCACAGGAGAGCCAAGACTGGTCCCTTGACAGGGTGGGAGACCAGTGACCTGTATGGACTAAGTGAAAAGGATTTAACAGGTAAGACTAAAATCCTATTTTCACTGTCGTCCAATACAGGTCACTGGTACTCTGGGATGTACAAACATTGAGCTGATCCAGAGGCGGGAAGTAAGGCAAGGACCAGGCGCAAGGCTCAAGTCACTAGAACTGCTATGACCAGTTGATAACATAGCCCAAACTGTAAGTGTCAACGGACACCAACCAAGGGAACAATCCCTGAACTAACACAGCACACGGAACCAGAGCCAACCGGGCTCAACAGTAAAGAAGCACTAAGGATCACAGAGCGGAAGACCTACACAGGCAAGACTGCCTCCAGGACCTTCCTTCCAAAACTGGCATCAGCCGACGCCAGTACATCAACTCGGTAGTGCTTTGAAAAGGTGTGCACAGAGGACCAAGTGGCCGCTCTGCACAGTTGATCAGCAGAAGCTTGATTCTTGTAGGCCCAAGAGGCCCCAATAGATCTGGTGGAATGGGCAGTTACCCGGAAGGGAACATGCTTATTCCTCAACTTATAGGCTTCACGGATGGTAGCCTTAATCCAAGAGGCAATGGTAACTTTGGAAGCCGGTCTTCCTGCCCTAGGCCCCTCAGGAATGACGAATAGAGCGTCAGACTTCCTGATAGACTCGGTGCGATGAACATAAAACTTGAGGCAACGCACCACATCCAACAGATGGAGATCTCTTTCCTTGTCAGATGAAGGATTAGGGCAGAAAGAGGGAACCACAATCTCCTGATTGATGTGAAACTCTGACACAACCTTGGGTAAGAATTCCTTGGTAGTGCGAAGCACAGCCTTATCCTTGTGGAACACCAGGTAAGGAGGTTTACAAGACAAGGCCTGTAACTCTGCCACCCGGCGCACTGACACAACAGCCAAGAGGAAGGCCATCTTCCAAGTCACAAGACGTAATGGAATGGAAGCCAAGGATTCAAACGGTGGTCGCTGTAGAACTCCCAGCACCAAATTGAGATCCCACTGGGGAGCAGGACTCTTAAAGGCAGGTCGAACATGAGTCACACCTTGGAAGAAGACTTTCACATCAGGAAGGACAGCAATCCGTTCCTGGAAAAACACAGACAAAGCAGAAGTCTGAACTTTGAGGGAACTCAGACTGAGCCCCTTATCCACACCGTCCTGCAAGAAGGCTAGGACAGTGGGAAGATGGAAGTCAAGAGACAACTTTTTGTCAGAGCACCATGTCACGAAAGTTGACCATATGCGATGATAGATCTTGGAAGACACAGGCTTACGAGCACTGAGCATCGTCGATACCACAGAAGGAGAAAAGCCTTTCTTAGCTAGAATCGAGGATTCAACCGCCATGCCATCAAATGGAGAGAGTGAACATCCTCTTTCCACAGATACCCCTGAAGAAGCAGGTCCGGACGGGCTGGAAGTGGGATTGGATCCTTCACTGACATGGCCATCAATTCCGGAAACCAGGACTGGCGAGGCCAGTTTGGAGCAATCAGGATGACAGGACAACGTTCCCTCTTCAACTTCTGGATAACTCTGACCAATAGAGGAAGAGGAGGGAAGATGTAAGCCAGGGAGAAGTCCCAAGGGATCGACAAGGCATCCACTGCTAGAGCAAGGGAGTCCCTCAACCGGGAGCAAAACACCGGAACCTTCCTGTTGTGTCTGGTAGCCATCAGATCCACCACAGGCATCCCCCACCGTTGAGTGAGCATGTGAAACACCTCTGGGTGCAGAGCCCATTCTCCGCTGTCGACGGTATGACGACTGAGGAAGTCTGCCATGACGTTGTCCACGCCTGGAATATGAACCGCAGAGATGACAGGCACGTGATCTTCTGCCCAAGACAAAATATCCTTGACCTCCCACCAGGCGGAACCGCTTCTTGTGCCGCCTTGCCTGTTGATGTAAGCCACCGCCGTGGCGTTGTCGGACTCCACTCTGACTGGAAGACCGGTCAATTGAGACTCCCAGTGCCTCAGGGCCAGCCGGACAGCTCGAAGTTCCAGAACATTGATGGAGAGCATGGATTCCTCCAGACCCCATTTCCCCTGAGCACTGAAGCGACCCCAGACTGCACCCCAGCCCCGAAGGCTGGCATCCGTAGTGACTGTGGTCCAAGGAGGAACTAGAAAGGATTTTCCTTTCAGGAGATGAGAGAGATCTAACCACCAGTGCAGACTCGACTCGACATGAGGAGGAAGAGAAACAGACAGATGTTGATGATCTGGATGATTCCTGCACGTCTGGATCACGAATCTCTGAAGATCCCTGGAGTGGGCCATGGCAAATGGTACTGCTTCGATTGTGGAAATGAACTTCCCCACTAAGGACGACAACTTCGGAACTGGAATCACGTCCAGGTCCAGAATTCCAGCCACTCTGACAGCTATCTGGTGAGCCACGTCCTCTGGAAGAAACACCATGCATTGGCGAGTGTCGAACAGGAGACCCAGGAACAGAAGCCTCTGAGATGGAATCAAGTCCGACTTGTCCAGATTCAGGATCCAGCCATGACGGTTCAGGGTGTGCATGCACATCTGTAATTGCTGGTGGAGAAGCTCCGCTGAGGAGGCCTTCAGTAGGAGATCGTCCATGTAGGGGGTCACTCTGATCCCATCCTGATGGAGCACCGCTATCAAGGAGCCCAACACCCTCTGGAAGACCTGAGGGGCTGAAGTCAGCCCAAAGGGGAGCGCTGCAAACTGAAAGTGTCCCCTGTGGCAGGCAATCCTGAGATACCGCCTGCTCTCTGGATGAATAGGGATGTGAAGATAAGCATCCTGAAGGTCCAGGGAGGCAAGAAACTCCCCTGGAGACATTGCTGCAATCACAGGGCGCAGGGACTCCTGGCGGAAGTGGGAAGTCACCACATAGACATTGAGATCTTTGAGATCCAAGATGGGACGGGCTCCTCCGTCCTTTTTGGCTACCACAAACAGGTTGGAATAAAATCCTGAACCTGTGTCCCCCTGAGGAACCGCCTCCAGGACCTCTTTGTCCAAGAGATCCTGAATAGCGTCGTCGAACAGACGCCTTTTTGTGGGTTCCTGAGAAGGACGAGTAAAATGGAACCGAAAAGGAGGAAGGGAAGAGAAAGGGATCCTGTATCCCTCTGACACCACCTGAATAACCCATGGGTCCGCCACTGACTCCTCCCAAGTCCGGCGAAAGATGCGGAGACGACCGCCTACAGCCGGATGCGGACCCGGGTTCGGCGAGTCATGCCGAAGCAGTCTTGGAGGTCTTGGCCTTGGAGGCAACCTTGGGCCTCCAGGACTGTTTGGGCTTGGAGGAGGAGCGCGTAGTGGGAGGACCCGTTTGGGCCGAGGAGCGTGTCTCAGTCTGAAAGGAACGAAAGGACCGATTGCGTTTGGCTGGAAACTTTTTCTTAAAGACTGAGGGTAGAAGAGTACTTTTACCGCCAGTAGCCTCACTGATCATTTCTTTGAGTTCAGACCCAAAAAGCAAATTCCCCTGAAAGGGCAAGGAAAGCAAAGCCTTCTTGGAGGCTGTATCAGCAGACCAAATTTTCAGCCAAAGAGCGCGTCTAGCCACCACAGAAGAAGTGGAGGCCCTCGCCATCATGCGCACAGCATCAAAAGCAGCATCAGCAACATAGTTCTGAGCTTCAGTGATATTAGCAAGAAGCTGCAACTGTTCAGATACAGGCGCATCCTGGCGAACCGCTTCAGTCAGTCGTTCAGTCCAGGCCGCAATAGCTCTATTAACCCATGCCACAGCAAAAGTGGGGCGCATGGCTGTGCCAATGGAGGCAAAAATAGACTTAAGAGAGAGCTCTAGTTTCTTATCCGTCCAGTCCTGCAAGGCAGAGGCATCTGAGACAGCCAAAGCAGTAGATTTGGATAGTCTAGACACAGGAGCATCCACTTTGGGAGGATGAACCCATTTTGCCAGCTCCGCCTCAGGAAAAGGGTAAAGTTTGGCAAACTTTTTGGAGACAGAGGAAGATCTATCAGGATTCTTCCATGCCTCAGAGACCAGACGGGCAAGAGTAGGGTTAGTTGGAAAACAAACAACAGGCTTAGATGGCTTTTTCTGAAAAACATCAGTAGGATCATAAGTGGATTCCTGAGTCAGAGGAAGGTTGAGCGTGTTCAGAACCGCTCTGATCAGACCCTCAGCCGAAACTTCAGGGTCACACTCATAGGGGTCCCCAATGGACCTGTTAGATTCAATAACAGTACGTTCCTCAGCATCAGAATCCTGTAAAAGTTCTTCTTCAGAAGAATCAGTGATATCAGGAGCTCCCTGTGGCTTAGGCAGGGAGGTCCTGATAGTAGAGGGGGTCTGCCAGACCTGGAGAGCCCCCTGTACCTGAGAGGGAAATAGTTGAAGCGTGGATCTGAGATCCCTAGTGGCAGCTTTAAACTCCCTCACCCAAGATGGCTCAATAGCATGGCTGGGAAGCCCAGGGTTGCTATCTTGACCAGTACAATTAGGGCATAGATCCCCCACATTATCGCCATCCAGCCCAATGTGACAAGAGGAGCAAAACGCCATGGGGGTAGCGGACCCCCCCATCCTCCTTAGACTTGGGTCTAGCCCCTAGCTCCAGTGAAGTAGACATGCTCACAGCGTCAATATACCCCACTAATAACACTATCACCCAGACAAAGTGTTAAGATTAAAGTTTCACCCCAGAAATGTTCTAAAAACGGACTTATCTGGCCAGCGAAGGGTTAATCTGTTGAGGAGAGAGAAGGCTCGGTCCCTGCGTACTGCACTCGCCTAGGAAAAGTACCACAAAATGGCGGCCGTCGTGACAGCCAATCAGAAACGAGCGCGAACCAAGCGCTCATGGGAAATGTAGTTTTTCCCTACAAGTACCCCAAACAGTGCCCGAAGCCCCCCTGAACACCCCACATAAAGAAAAACACATTCCGGATGATAGAGCAGGAGCCTAGAATTAAAATGAGCCCTCTCTGAAGTTGCTGTGACAAGCGGTTCCAGAGATATGTCCCATACTGTGAATTCCCATAGAGAGTAAAGGAGCCCTTGCGTCTGAGCGGGAAAAAGCTGCGCTTAAAGGCGCGGAACACCATTTTTAATAAAGTTTAGTAAAACATTAAAAAGTGCCCAAACAAGCATGAAACACATGAGAAACATAAATAAATGAATACCCAATGCTCCAAAACTCAGAGAATAACACAGAAATTGCATAAACAGTAATAATGCAATAAAAACACCCTATGAGTGCTGGAGTGTATTAAAACTCCCAAATACAAGCCCATCAAAGGGACACTGTGGGGACAAGTGGACCTTCAGCACTCAATGGGTGACTCACCTTCCTTGCAGACTTCTGTCTTCAGGTGACCATGATAGGGAGGGAAAGAACCAGAGGTAAATTCCCCAACAGGGGAGCTGCTTAACACAAGCTGTCCCCTCATCAGGGTATAGGTCCACAGAAAATCCCTGGAAGCTGCACCAGCCACTTTAAAGAGGGCAATTCACAGCCATGGTCACCCTCCTAATGGTGGTATTCCATATTTGAATAAAAAATAATAAAATACTAAGATGCATAGATGTTCTCTACCTGGTGTGGAAGCACACCAGGAACAAATCAATATGAGTGGCTCTGGCCAGAAGGTGGCTTAAGTAAGAGGGGAGGCTCCGCCCCTTGCAAATCATTTGCATAATTGTTCCTGCCTATTAAAGGGGACTTACGCCTCCCAGAGTACCAGTGACCTGTATTGGACGACAGTGAAATGTGTATGCGTGTGTTCGCTCCATGCATTCAAATGGGATACTCCAGCTTGAAGCTAGCGGATCACATTTGCGGATCCATCTGGCCATCGCTTATTGAAGAATAAGCGATGGCCAGGTACAATCCAAAAGTTGCTGCATGGGTGAATGTTTAATATGCAAAGAAATCCTCTGATTTTCCTGTGTATTAATCCATTCGCACCTTGATGAATCCAGTCCTAAGGGTTCAGACAAGCAACAATCATCTCTCTTTCAAAAGGGTTCCCATTAAATTTCCAACAATTATGTCAGGATCAAAGGCCTGTAGTTGCCACTGCTCCATTTAGTAAATTGAGACTACATTAACAATTATCCAGTCATTTGGCACTGTTAATGGCAACAGTCAAAACAATCAGGTGATAGTGTGGCAAGTATATTACTAAGCACTCTTGGATGCACTTCATCTAAACCAAGTGAATAATTTAATTTTGATTTAGATAGTACTTTTAAGGCTTTCTTTTCAGTAAACATACTTGAAACATTTTTCCTTACCTTTAATACATGTGTCCCTTAATGTCCATAAATTGGACAGTAGTGCACAGTCAGTCGTATAAACCACCAAAGTTCCTTTCTGATCTTTAATTAGATAGGAATTCTACAAATATTTTACAAAAGATAAGAAAAGAAGAGGGATACCCCTAGTGCAATAAAACTTGAACTGCTACCTCCATTAAGAAATCGCACACTCATGGGTACTCACAAGAGAAGTGGCTGTCTGTCATAGATATGATACTCCTGCATCATTGTAGACAGCAAGGATGCTGCCTGAGACACCTGGAGAGAAAAGGACTGAATCTTGCATGAAGAAACACCAGTGTCAAAATTCATGCCAAGAAACTAAAGGATCTGGGAAAGAACGAGAGAAGACGACAGAGTAACCAACAGTGCTGTTCCAGAATTGAAACACACACTTGAAACAGAGTGCGTAAATTACCTCTGAAGGAGCCTTGAGTAAAAGGTTGTCTAGGTAGGGGTGAAAGGTTTCCTGTCAGACATCTTCCATTCTTCCACTTACTTATCTTATACAATGTTAAAATGGGCTGCAAGTATATGTTTAGATCTTACCACTCCGAAAAGGTAAACATTAAATAGCAATTATTATGTTTACCATGACTGCTCATATGCGGGTAAACTTATTTATTTAAAAGCCTGGGGCCGCACAGAGCCAAAATAGCTCCTTTTCAGATGTTTTGGGGAGTGTAAAAAAATGAACCACCTCATCTCTAAAGTTTGAGAGTCAAAGCCACATACTTTGTGGGTTGAGCAGACATCCTCCACAAGGGCTTAGATGTCCTTCACTAGTATATGTGGATGCTAGTAACACAGTCCAACGAGACTATATAGTGTCTCAATTCATACATAGTAACAGATGATGAGACTTAAAGCATCCATCAAGTTCAGATCACACTGTATCACCCAGAGGAAGGAAGAAACATTGAAACCATTAAAGCCATTTAAGCCCCAAGTGGGTAAAGAAAAAAAAAAAAAAAAAAGTTCTTTCCTGACTTCACATGGCAGGCATATTTTCCTGGATCGACAGCCTGTCTACCTTGATGCCGACTGCCATAATTCTCAATATTTTGTGCAAGATAGGTATCCATTACATTTTTGAAAGCAATTACAGTATCTGCAAGTACAGCATCCCTAGGCCAAGCATTCCATAACTTTACTGCCCTATGTTAAACAAAACAAAACAAAACAAAACAAAAAAAAAAAACCTGTCTGTTTTAATCCAAAGCGACTTTCTTCCAGTCTTAATGGATGATCTCTTGTTCTTTGCTCAGCTCTTTGAGTAAATAGTTCCTTGGAGAGTTCTTTGTATTGACCTTGAAAAAAGACCTGGTGCCTAAAACTATACTCCATATACTAGATAAGGCCTTATCAAGGATTTATCTAGATGTAGAATTATATTTGCATCTCATGCATCTATACACCACTTTTTATGCAGAATAGTCACCTATTAGTTGATCATCTATCAATACCCCAAAATAGATCTCTATTGGGGATTCCCAAAGTAGTTTCCCATTTAGCTTATATGCAGCATGTACGTTTCCTAGAGCCCAAATGCATAACCTTACATTTATGAACCTTGAACCTCATCTGCCACTTTTCTGTTCATTCACTCAGTCTATCTAAATCTTTCTGCAGTTAAAAAACATCCTGCTCTGAATGCAACAAGTGTACAGTGAGACAGAACAAAGTTAATTGTTTTGTTCAAGGCATGGTGGCCTCAGGTGCTGCTCAAGACACATTTTTCACTCCCTTGCACCACTGAAGAGAGGAAATTTACACATCAGACTAGTCCCATCTTCAGGCATTCCAGCTCTGAAATGTCAGGCAAATCCTCTCTGCACATGAGAGAAATCGCAACCCCAGACATAAGTTTTGGCCTATGTGGGGTGCAGCAGATTCCCTCTAGGCACATGGAAAGCAAGAGCTCTTGCCCAAGATACACTTCCATTTATGTAGACTAGAAAAACCAAAGGGTGCATTTGTCCCACTCAATGTTTTGCATATGTCTGGGGTTGTGCTGTTTCTCTCAAGCAGAGAATATTTCCTTGACATTATGGAGCTGGACTGTCTGAGGGCAGGACTAGTCTGATATGGAAATTTCCTCTCTGCAGTGGCAAATGGGAGTGAAAAGCCTGATTTGAGCAGTACCTGAGAGGCTACCATTCCTTGAACAACACACTTAAAGAGATAGTAATGTCAGAAAAAAAAGTATTAACTATATGGTAAATACAATTAAAAGAAGGTACTTGCACTTATTCGTATCTCTGAAACAGTTATGGTTTGAGAGATATAGGAAAATAAAGTTCTCCGCTCCCTCCCCTTTCTTGTTCTCTCTCTGTGAGCGTTCATCACACTCTTTATATTATTTTTATTGCACTAGCTCTTTTCTTTTCACTTGACCTTTAAGGACAAGGTTTCTAGCCTGTCCTAGCGAGAAAGAAATGAGCAAATAGGTAGACGCAGCGTTCAACACCAGGTGTACACTATAGGGGATAGAGAGAGGTAGAATAAAGTAAGATAACCAGCGCCTATATATAGTGGATAGACAATGATGTACAAGTGTGGAAAGTATATAATAAAGACTATCCCTATATCTATTGTCAATGCTGGGCAACTAGTCCTCACTCTTCTGCTGCTCGTCTATAATTTCTCCATGTACAGAAGTAGTCCACTCAAGGTTCACCGTTGCACATGCAAAACAGTAGGAAAAAAACAGGGAGGGGTAGACAGCGCAGGAAAATATCCTCTAAGTGTAGTAAGTAGTGAAGGTATACAGAAAGTAAAAAAATGTTAGTTTAATAATGGAGTACAAAACACAAATATAGATTATCTATAGAGAGTGGCAATAAAAACACACATGTAGTGTATATTGCATATGGAAGGCAAGGGTTAAAACTTCCTCAAATAGATCAACTAAATGTGTATAAGTATACACAGTAACTCAATAAATGAAGTCAAAGCATAGAAGTTTGGACTTAAACGATATTTAAATATTAGGGAATAAGATGAATCAAGCTGTGATGGATACACTTTAGGGGATGTACTAAAGATGGAGGAGAATAGCGGGATGAAATAGCTACCATAAGGAAAGTACGTGATATCTAGACATATGGTGTCATGTTACAGACCAGCAACGACATATAAAACATCAAACAGAAGTATAGATGTCTGCTTACTAGACGTATACTTGATGCACAGCCCGTAAAAAAGGTCTCTGTTTAGATCACCATAGTCCACGTACTTCCTCCGTCCTCCCGATTGCAGAATCCACTGCTTTGCAATGCCAGGTACTCCCCTCCGCGATCGATTCACCAAAACAACTGGATGAAGTTCTCCTTGGCGTCCTATTTGCTCGAGATAGCTCAACGCGTTTCTGCGAGACACCGCTCCTTCTTCTGGAGCAAATAGAAGATCATGCCCGCTAATCTGACCCTAATTAAACCCTCGATGAACCAATCAAAAATGAGGGAAGGTGTAACATAGAACACAGTGATAAAAGGCTTAAAATAATTATAATATTGATGTTTCCCTCTATCCCATCAGGACAGCATATGAATATTGAAACAATGTAACAATAAGACACTTGTTATAAATGTTTCCATTAAGTATATTCATTTTTCCATAAAACTGCTTTTAGGGAATACTGGGACACCCAATATGTAAAAATAAAGGTAGCAACATATTTGGATCAACAAGACAGCAGATCAAAGGTTAAATTGAGTATAGTAATACTAAGTTGCTATCAGAAAGATGTAAACCATGTAAGAATACATTGAGAGTGACCCAGAAAAACCCAGGGTAACAGTTTTATGGAAAAATGAATATACTTAATGGAAACATTTATTTGTGAAAGACCAAAAAGGGTGGTCTACAAGACAGGGCATGCATTTCTGCAACTTGGCGATCTTCCATGTCAGCATACGTAGAAGAATGGTAGCCAAAGACTCAAAAAGGAGGGCGCTGAAGCACCCCCAAGACCAGGTTAAGGTCCCACTGAGGAGCAGGGGATTTAAACACCGGACGGGTATGAGCAACACCCTGGAAGAAAACCTTGACATCAGGAATGATAGCAAGGCACCTCTGAAAGAAGAAAGAGGGCGCAGAAGTCTGACCCTTAAGAGAACTCAGACGGAGACCCTTATCCACACCATCCTGGAGGAAGGAAAGAACAGTAGGAAGGTCAAAATCCTGAGACAGGTCTTTGTCAGCACACCAAGCTAGAAAGGTAGACCAAACACGATGGTAGGCCTTACAGGAAACAGGCTTATGGGCACTAAGAGTAGTAGCCACCACACCAGAAGAGAATCCCTTCTACTTCAAAACTGAGGATTCAATCTCCATGCCTTCAAAGCCAAACGTCGTCCTTCCAGCGGTAACCCTGCAGAAGAAGGTTTGAAAGGGGGGGGGGGGGGGGGGAGTCGAAGAGGCTCTGCCACCGAGAGGTCCAGAAGTTCCAGAATCCAGGCCTGTCGTGGCCAGTACGGACCAAATCAGAATGACTGGGCAGCGCTCCAGTCTCAGCTTCCGAAGAACCCTGTTCAACAGGGGAATGGTAGGAAAGATGTAAGCCAAAGGAAATGTCCACAGAATCGACAAGCCATCCACTGCCAGAGCCATGGGATCCGCCCAGCGAGAGCAGAACGTCTGCACCTTCCTGTTGTGCGTGGATGCCATCAGGTCGATGAATGGAAGACCCCACTGCTGGATGATGAGGTTAAACACCTCTGGATGCAGCTCCCACTCTCTGCTGTCCACTGTGTGTTGACTGAGGAAGTCGGCCAGAACGTTGTCTACGCCAGGAATATGAACTGCAGAAATGGCAGGGACATGCTCCTCTGCCCAAGATAAAATAGCCTTGACCTCTAGCCAAGCTGCAAGACTTCTTGTGCCACCGTGCTTGTTGATGTAGGCTACCGCTGTGGAGTTGTCAGACTGTACCCTGACCAGGCAATCCTCCAGTTGCCATGCCCAGTGATTTAGGGCATGAAATATCGCTCAAAGCGCCAAGACATTGATGGGAATGAGAGATTCCACCTGAGACCACCAGCCCTGAACACTCAAGTACCCCAACACCGCTCTCCATCCAGAGAGGCTGGCATCAGTCGTCACTGCGGTCCAGAAGGGCACCAGGAAGGGTATGCTTTTCAGGAGATTGATGAGGTTGAGCCACCATGAGAGACTCTGCTCCACGTGAAGAAGGAGAGACAGGGATCTTTCCAGGAGATCTGGATGGACCCTGCAGGCCAGGATCAGAAGCCTCTGAAGTTCCCTGGTGTGAGCCATGGCAAACTGAACTGCTTCTATGGTGGAAATGAACTTCCCCACCAAGGAAGACAACTTCTTGGCTGGAACCGGATTCGGAGACAGGATAGCTTGGACCTTCAGCGCAATCTGATGAGCCACTGCGTCCGTCAGAAACACCATGCCTCTCTGAATGTTGAAGAAGAGGCCCAGAAAGACCATCTTCTGAGAAGCTGATGATCCACACGTGATGGGAAAGAGCATGAATGCAGTCCTGCACCTGCTGGTGAAGGAGTTCTGGAGACGAGGCCTCCACCACCGTGCGCAGAGACTCCTGTCGGTACATGGACCTGACCACAAAGGAGTGGAGATCCTTCAGATCCAAAATGGGACAACATCCCTCATCCTATTTGGAAGCCACAAAGAGGTTGGAGTAGAATCCCAAGCCACTCTCCTGAGGGGGAACTGGCTCCAGTACCGCCTTGTCCAGCAGGGCCTGAATAGCATCCTCGAAAAGGCGTCTCTTTTTCTGCTCCCAAGGGAGAATGAGAAACAAAAGGTCCAAGGAGGAAGAAGAGAGGTGAAGGGAATCCTGTATCCCGAGGCCACAACTTAAAACCCAAGGGTCTGCCACAGAGACCTGCCAAGCTGAAAGGTAGTGGCGTAGACTGCCACCTACCTGTGGGTGGGGACCCGGCTTTGGGGAGTCATGCAGAAGAAGGTTCGGAAGCCTTGGGCTTCATGAAGGACGTGGGTCTCCATTGCTGCTTAGGCTTGGAGGAGGAGCGCAGAGCCTGAGGGACTGTCTGGGTCATTTGGCGCGAGTCTGCCTGAAAGGAATGAAAAAGCAGATTCCCTTTAACAGGCGCCTTCTTCCTCAGGACCACTGGCAGGTGAGAATTTTTCCCTGCAGTAGCCTTGTTGATGAGATCTTTGAGCTCAGGCCTGAACAAGGAAGAAAGAACCCTGAAAAGGCTAAGACAGCAAAGCCTACTTAGAGGCCGTGTCAGCCAACCAGATCTTGAGCCAAAGAGCCCTTCTGGCCAACATAGACATGGTGGACACCCTGGCCACCATACGCACAGCGTCAAACAGGGAGGCAGAGAAATAATGCTGGGCTTCAGCATTGTTAGCGAGAAGTCGCAACATGTCAGAAGTAGGGGCTCCCTGATGGACAGCAGAATTGTCCATCAAGGAGTCCAAACAGCCACAGCCCTATTTACCCATGCAGCAGGAAAGGTAGGGTGAAGGGCAGAGCCCGCTGTCTCATAAATAGCCTTGAGAGTCTCAAGCTTCTTGTCAGTCCAGTCCATGAGAGCAGAGACATCAGCCACAGGCAAGGCAGTTTATTTCAAAAGCCTGGAAACTGGGGCATGCACTTTGGGGGGGGGGGGGGGATGAACCCACTGAGTGAGGGCAGTTTCAGAAAACGGGTAAAATTTAGCAAACTTCCTAGAGACATAAGGTTTCTTGTCTGGAAACTTCCACTCATCTGACACCAAGCGGTTGTGGGGGGGGGATTAGGTGGAAAACAAACATGGGGCCTAACAGGCTCCTGGAAAACATCATAGGGGTCAGAAGATGCCTCGTGCACTAAGGGAATGTTCAGGGTGGACAATACGGCCCTGATCAGGCCCTCAGCCGAAGGAATGGGGTCTGCCTCAAAAGGGTCCCCAAAAATCTGAGATGAAGGAACAGCTGAACAGTCATCATCAGAGTCCACCAACAATTCCTCCTCAGAGGAATCAGACACATCAGGTACACTCAGCGGTTTAGGCAGGGAAGATCTGATAGGGGCGGGGGTCTGCAACAAGTGGAAGACCCCCTGTAAAGTGGATGGAAGGAGTTGTAAGGTGGACCGGAGGTCCCTGGTAGTAGCCTTAAACTCTTGCATCTGTATTGGCTCTAGTGCATGGCTGGAGGTCCCAGCAGGGGATTCAGGGGCAGCAGTGCATGCTGGGCAAAGATGACCTGAGTATTCTCTAGGTAACCCAGATTGACATGAGGAGAAATGAGCAATGGGGGACACAGACACCCCAGTATCCTTAGTCTTAGGTTTAGCCCCAAGGTCTAATGGAGTAGACATACTCACAGTGTCAAAATGGTCAAAGTATCAAAACACCCACAATAAAAAGTGTGTATGATAATTAATGAGCCCCAGAAATACTAAAAGACTTATCTGGTAGGCGAAGGATTAAACTGCGGAGGAGAGAAGGAGAGTCCAAGCCCTGTGTAGGATACTCTATCTGCGAATATACAAAATGATTGCTGCGACGTGAGCGCTAATGGGAAATGCAGTTTTGCTGATAGAGTACCCCAACAGTGCCTGAAGCCCCCTGAGCCCCCCAACACACTGGAAACATGAACCAGATGATAGAGCAAGGGCAGACAAGAAAAATGAGCCACCTCTGAAGTCGCTAGGTTAAACGTTTGCAGAGATATGTCCCAAACTGTACAGTCCCATAGGAGTGAATGGAGCAATGGCGCTTATGTGGTAAAGGTGTAATATTAAAAGACATGAAACATCACTAGTACATGTTAGGATACCCAAAGAACACTGAACCAGTAGGAAAAGTGTCAGAAAATGAATGCCAAGCCAGCGGCTAAAGGGTTAAGTACCACATAGTAATACCACATAGTAATATTGCTAAAAACAGTCGTGAAATATACGAATTGCACTCACATTTAATGTAGGTCAAGAACAGTATGCGGAGTATTGTTAACCCATCTCCAGTCAGGGTTTCTAGTGATTGGCAACGATATATAGAAGGTTCTGCGCTGGTTAGACAAATCCAATACAGAATTATGTGAATTAATGGGTAGCAGTTATTGAAAAAAATATGTACAGAGGCTGTGATTCTCAAGATGTAGCAACCATTAATAAAAAAGGACACGTGTCAAACAATTAACATTTAGCAACACTTTTCTGGGCTCTACATGTTACTTTATCTGAGCTAAAGCAACACAAAGAAAATAAATAAGTAAATAAATGCGGATACAGCGACGAGCAGGGCCACGAAACATGTAGCTAAATTGTAATTGTTTTAGACAAGTTTTTATAATTAATAAATGTTTGCTACATCCTGAGAATCACAGCCCCATACATATTTTTTCGAAAATTGCTACCCATTTGGAGTGGGGATAGGACTGGAGAACTTCCACATAATTCTGTACTGGATTTGTCTAATCAGCGAAGAACACTCTGCATCCTGTTGGTGATCGCTAGAGACCCTGAGCAGAGACAGAGGTTAAGAATCCTCCAAATGTTGTCACTGGCCTACATTAAATGTGAGTGCAATTCTTGATATATTTCATGATTGTTTCAGTATTACGCTATTGGGCTCCCTCTTTGTTGTTTCACAATACTCATGCATTCCTCAGTAAATACATAGTCCACAGGCCTGTCTGACTACTATTCTCCTCCTTTTATTCATGCTGCTGGTCAGACTAGATGCAATTTGTTTTAGCAAGAAAGTGTTAATATAGCTGCAATGTGTCTGTATATTCAGTACATTTTAAATAAATAATGAATTCCCACTTCATTCATTATTTTGTGTTAGAGCATTGAAACATGGAGTTATTCAAAGAATCTAGTGTATCCAAGTTTCGGGATGCCTGTTCTCCATGGATCCATGTTGTTCACACATGCAACAAACAGGTCAATCACCCATCACACCAGAATACAATGGGGGCTGCAGGACATTAGAGGTAAGAAGACATGGGCAGGTTAGACTGCATTATAATGCAGCCCAGTCAAGTTAACATTGAGAACAAAAGAAGGACCAAGTCATTTTCACTTTTAAAACAAATATTTTTCTCATAGGATTTTCCAGCAGAGCACAACAAGGGTACACTTTGCTGTAAGATGCCTTGTTCAAAAGTTATTAGAGCTAGCATTAGTATTACTTTAATAATAAACATAAAATTTGTTCCGGGACTAAAATATATACAAAATAAAAATAGAAAGACTGTGCATGTGCAGTATAGATATTAAGAGGGGAGCATCAGAAGGTATATGAGGAAACCGTGAAGTAAGAGTATGAGACGATAAGAAACACGGTACTAAGAGAAACGACAGAAAGAAACTTACAGGTGTGATGTGGTCATGGTCTTTGCGCTTCGAGATTGTGTGACTTGACAGGCCTTTTTCAGGAGGGACTCCAGGAACAGCTCAAGAGCACGTGCTGAGTGTGTCAAGGTAAAAGTGTGTATACATATACATATCCAACTCAAACCGGTGTATAAATATACATACACATAAGCAATATACAGTTTATCTCAATGTACACAATTGCATCCTAGAAAAATGTAGCATATCAATTAACACCTCTTGCTCCCTCTCTCTCTCTCACTGGTGGGGGTTGAGCTAGTTTGTAGTATTTTGAATAGAGTAGATTAGAAGACATTTTTCTTATGTAAGCAATACTACAATTTTGCATTTGCTTCCCACCAACATGCCTCCCACAGACTGCCATAGTGATTGGAAGCCCTTGGATCACCCCCCCCCTTCCCCCAAATCTATCAATCATTGTATCTACTCCACTCTCACATTTAGATGTCACACTGGAGAAGGACCATACAATCTGCAGAACAGCTGGCACAGAAATGTTGCCATTTTTGCACATTGTTGATGTCTGTACAATGTTACCTGTACAGCATATGAAAAGTGTTTAGTTGGGTTGGCAGTTATCTTTTCATGTGAACGCAGAAGGCTGAAACTTGCTTGCATACAAAATAGGTAAGTTGTAGAAGGCCAACCTGCATGATAGCATGAGGCTGTCATACAAAATACACCACATGGAAGACCCTGGAGATTGAGATGCTCATTGAAACTTGTAATGTCTGGCTGCCCCATGCGAGGGTCAACCAATCATGCATGGCTGATGTTGATATTGGCCAACAGGCAGTAAAACATCACAACCCACCACTCGCAAATGTACGTACATGTTGGGATCACCACAGAAAGAAAAAGGGTATTTTTTATTTTCCATCTCTACATATTTCAAATATTCCTGGGTGTTCCTGTCCTAATACTGTAGACAGAGTACAAATGTTTTCATTTTTTTCAAAACTGCCCATGTGTCCAGTATAACAGTTCACTATTTACTTTTTCTGGGAAAAGTGAAAGTGTCTTGGTGCAGCAAAGCTCTTTGTTAGCATTTGAAACGTCCTTGCAAGATTAACCCCTTAAGGACCAGCGGTCCCAGGGTGTGTGGTCCTTTAAGGGCCAGATAGAAAAGTTTGACGTGCCGGCCTACATGACTGATCATGTGTGCTGGCACGCCGAACTAAGAGAGAGATCGCTCTGGTCTTCAAGCGATCAATTTCAGTCCCCGCTATTACTCACAGCGCCCCTGCAGGAGCACTGTGAGTAAAAAGTATGTGATGTGCCAGGACTATCATTGGTCCTTAAGTGCCAGACAGCCATGACGGTCCTGGCACGTCAGTGGACGCAAAGGGGTTAAGTTTGCATAGGAAATTGAATGGGTACTGCAATTAGCATATGGTACAAAATATGTATATCACTTTAACAGTACATTTGCTTGTCTTTTGGATAACATGACACACACAGACAATAATTATTCAGTTTTTTCAGATATGCAAACTTGAAAGCAGGCAACAGGTCCACTTTACCATCACCATGAAATTAACTGTTAAGTGTCAACATTTCAATGTGACACCCACATTTTAATCAAGACAGTTTGAAAGGCCCTAATTTCTCCTGTTTATACATAATTTAAATATCTCACCAAAAGTAACAGGCATCTCATTGCCCATTACATCCCCTCATTACACATTCATGTGGTAATAACAGCCAATCAGAAGAAAGCCCACAAAACAAGCATTCTGGGAAACATACTCTTCTTTGCTGCTGTTACATAGCCTACAACTGTAAACATATTCCTGCGCTAATCCATACAGATTACCCAGAAATTATAAGCCGTGCATTGTATATTACATACCTGTGCGTGTTTATTCATTTCAAACAAATGAGGGTTTCATTGCATAATTTGCCCAAAGCATGTATAAACTCTTACCATGGCAAGGTACCTCAATTTTAAGCGAATCCTAATAATACATAATAAAACCTAATAAAAAAAATATAAAATTAAGGCGGATAAAGCATTTTTTGCTGAAAAGTGTATATGTTGATATACTGAAATCAAAATCTGATTAAACACCCATCCCACCCCTCAAAAAAATAGGATTTTAGTCTTGCCTAGTTAAATCCTTTTCTCCTAGTCCATATAGAATACAGGTACCACGGGAGGAGACATCCATCCTTAGTTAGGCTGGATCATTTCAAGAGACACCTTCCAGTTTTGATAGAAGACAAACTCACTAGATAGGACAACAATAGAAGTAAAAAGGTAAGCTCCTGTAAGTAAATGACCCAAGAAGGACTTCCACGTCCAGCTAAAGTGAGACCAAGCAAGGTCCCCTTTCTCTGGGTGGGAGACCCATATGCCATATTGATTAAGAGAAAAGGATTTAACAAGGTAAGACTAAAATCCTATTCTCTCTTTTGTCCAATATGGAATACAGGTACCACATGATATACCAACAGTAGGCTCCCAACGGTGGGAATTAATCAAAAGGACCCAACGCCGGTTCCCATGATACCAAGATTCCTGAGGACTATCCAGAACTAAAAACAGCCCCAAAACAAACTGTGTCAACAGACACTGAAAAAATTTAAACACAGCACACAACAACAAGAGTCAACCAGGCTCAAACAGTAAATGAACAGTAAGGAACAGAAAGAAATAGGTTCTTTACAGGCAGGTGGAATGTGCTGTAACACAAAAGGGAACAGGTTTCTTCCAGAGTTCGTATGCCTTGCAATGGTAAACTTAATCCAGGACGCAATGGTGACCGTGGAAGCAGCCTGACCTGCCATAGGACCCTAAGGGATGACAAACAAGTCATCAGACTTACACAAAGACTCAGTGTGGTGCACCCAAAACTTGAGACAGCACACCACATCCAACAAGTGGAGGGTCTTGGGGTCAGGACTAAATGAAGGCACAACAATCTCCTGACTGATGTGGAACTCAGAGACCAGCTTAGGAAGGAATTCCTGAGAGGTTCGCACAACAGTCTTATCCTGAAACACTAGGAAAGGACAAGGCCTGCAGCTCAGCAACTTTGCTCAGAGACCACAGCCACAAGAAACGCCATCTTCTGCGTTAATAGATGTAAAGGAATGGTAGCAAGGGACTCAAAGGGAGGCCCTAAAAAACACCCAAAACCAAGTTAAGGTCCCATGGAGGTGTGGGAGCCTTGTAGGCAAGGTAAGCGTGAGCAACTCCCTGAAAGAACACCTTGATATCTGGCAAGATAGCAACGAGTCTCTGGAAAAACACAGAGCAGAAGTCTGACCCTTCAAGGTACTCAGAGTCCTTATTTACATTATCTTGCAGAAAGGACAGGACCACCAGAAGATCAAATTCCTGTCTACACACCAAGAATGAAAAATGGACCAAACCTTGTGGTAGCCATTAGAGGAAACAGGCATAACCAACCTCAGGGGAGAAACCTTTTCTCCTCAGGATGGAGGCTTCAACAGCCATGCCGTCAAAGCCAACTGCTCCACATCCTCCTTCCAGAGGAACCCCTGAAGGAGGAGGTCCAGTCTGAGTGGCAGTGGAAACTGATCCCTAATGGAGATACATACCAGCTCCAGGAAACTGCTGGTCCAGTATGGAGCAATCATAACGACCGCCAGACTGTTCATCCGTATATCTTCCTGAGCACCCTGGGAATGAGAGGGAAGATATAAGCTAAATGAAAGCACCAGAGAATCTCCATCTCGTCCGTGGCAAAGGCCAGTGGGTCCCTCCAACAGGGCCATTGGAGGAAGACCCCAAATTGCACAATCAGGTCAAAAACGTCTGGATGGAGCTACCACTCTCCCGGGTCCATCCTCTGGCAGCTTAGAAGTCAGCTAGGCCATTGTCTACACCTGGAATATGAACGACGGAGATGACAAGAACGTGCGCTTCTGCCCAGGTCAAGATATAATTGATCTCTGACTAAGCAGGAGCTCTTAAAGTGCCTCCTTGCTTGTTGATGTAGCCACAGGCATGGTGTTATCCAATCAGATGTGTACTGGATGACCCTTCTGCTGAAGGGACCAATACACAAGTTCAAGCCTGATCGGGCTGAGCTCCAGAACATTGATGGACTGAAGGGAAATCCTCAGGCTGCAGTCATGATGAAGGTCCATTCCGAGATAACCAACAAACAGCTTCCCCTGTTCCAGGTTGCTTCTGTGCAACCACCATTGCAGATCCAGTCTGACTTCCGGAGTAAGGGAGTCCTGGATTCCCATGCCAGGACCGGATGATGAATCTCTGGAGTTCCCTGGTATGTGCCATAGAATAAAGCACCGCCTCCATGGTGGATACCATGCGGCTCGCAAGTTTCATGAACTTTCTGATTGAGGCCAAAGGCCACACCACAGCTTGTTACACCAGTACCATTATCTGCTGAATGAAGTCCTCCATCAGAAAGACCTTCCCCCAGAAGGGTGTTGAACCTGTACCCCAGAAATATCAATTCCTGAGAGAGAACTGAGGAAGACTTCGACATGTTGAGAATCCACCCGTGGTGGAACAGAATCTGAGCACAGTCCTGGACGTGCTGGTCCAGGCATTCCCTTGATGGAGTCTTCAGCAGAAGGTCGTCCACGGAAGCAGTCACCTGAATCCCTTGGGTGTGAATAAAAACCATCAAGTTTTTCTCTGATACATCTGTGTTTGCCAAAGGTCAGATCGGTTAACTGGTAGTGCTCCAAGCCGTCCAGGTGGATAGGGATATGCGAGTAAGCATCCTGTAGATCCAAAGATGCAAGGAATTCTCCTGGGCACATAGCTGTGATGACAGAACGCAAGGACTCCATCTTGAAGCAAGTATTCTCCAAGTAAGATCTGAGGTCCTTGTGGTGCAAAATAGGGCAGCTGCCGCCGTCCTTCTTGGACACCACAAATATGTTTGAATAAAAACCTGAACCCCTTCTCTTGGAGTGGAACAAGAACTCCCTTGTCCAGAAGAGATTGAACCACTTTGTTGGAGACGCAACTTTTCCTGGCACTGGTGAACTCTGGACTGGAAGAACCTGAAGGGAGGAGGGGACTTCCTCCTATTCTGTACCCTTCCAAAACCACCTGAAAAACGCACTGGTCTGCTATAGACTCTGTCCAGGTGCTGTGAAAATGGTGAAGCTATCCACCAAAAGGTGTCTGCAGACCGGGATTCTGCAAGTCACGCGGAGGCTGCGGACCAGGATTCTGCAAGTTATGCGGAGGCAGGCTTGCCAGGTTTGGGCTTGGCAGCAATGCACTTAGAGTGCCACTGCTCCTTGGGCTTGGTGGTGGGGTGAAAGCCTGACACACATCTGGCCTTTGCACCTCCGTTTGGCAGGGAAGAAAGAGAAGCAGTTTCCTAGCACTGATTATCTGCTTTAGCTCAAGACCAAAAAGACTTGCTCTGAAAGGGGAAGGAAACCAGTGACTTCTTAGAAGGGAGGTCTGCGGACCAAATCTTGAGCCATAACGTGTGTTGTGTAGTAACAGAAAAGGCCTGACAACTTGACAGCATCAATAAGCACCAGTGCCTTAGACATGTTGGTTAAGAGAGCCCAAAAGATCCTCTTTAAGGGGCGCCATCAGTACATTGCTCTCCTCAGATAGCAATAGCTCTGATGACCCAGGCAGAGGCCTCAACACAGCACCAATGGCTGCAAAAAGGTGAAATTTACTCACCGATATTTGTTTTTCCTCTGTGTCCTTACACGGCAAGCGTGGGTATTGTCTCCGCCTATCAGCTGGTAGGACCAATCAAAAAACTTTAAAAGAACCGCCTGGAACAACATCCGTCAGTTAAACCTTGTGTCCAAGCTGGAAAAGAGGAGATAGTTAGACTTATGAACTGATAGTTATTTCATCACTGTTTCTTAATCCTCCATACCTTTTTTTTTTTTTTTTTACAAGAAAAATCCAGTCTTATGATAAATAACCTTATATACTCACCTCCAATGCTGGGTGGGTGTGCCGTGTAAGGACACAGAGGAAAAACAAATATCGGTGAGTAAATTTCACCTTTTCCTCTGTGTCCTGTCCACGGCAAGCGTGGGACTTACCAAAGCAGCACCCTTTAGGGAGGGAGAAACTTGTTATTGAGGCAGGACAGCTTCCAACACTTTTCTGCCAAACTTCGCATCCACAGATGATTGAATGTCCAGTTTGTAGTGTTTTATAAATGTAGAGATGGATGACCAGGTGGCTGCTTTGCAGATTTCTTCAGGAGATGCAACCGCTTTGATGGCCCAAGATGTGGACATTGCCCTGGTAGAATGGGCCTTAATTCCTTTTGGAGGGATTTTCTTGGCTGATTTATAAGCCTGGACAATGCTTTCTCTAATCCATCTAGCAATAGTTGGTTTTGTAGCTGCAGAACCTTTATACTTTCCAAAAAAGTTAACAAACAATGAGTCTGATTTTCTGAATTCTTTTGTTTTCCCCAAGTAAATTGATAAACATCTGACAAGATCTAAATTATGAAGTTCTTTCTCTTTATCATTTTGAGAAGCAGCACAAAAGGAGGGTAGTACAATCTCTTGATTGATGTGGAATTCTGAGACCACCTTTGGTCTGAAGGTAGGTCTTGGTCTTAAAGTGACTTTGTCTTGATGAAATGTTAGATAAGGTTCTGCACAAGACAGGGCCTGGAGCTCACTCACTCTCCTTGCTGAAGTAATGGCTGTCAAAAAAGCTGTTTTTAAGGTAAGATACTTGATAGATATTGATTCTAGTGGTTCAAAGCAATCTGCCGACGCTAGCTGCTTTAGAACCAGATTCAGATCCCAAGCTGGAATAATCTCTTTCAAGGTAGGCTTAATCTTAACAATAGCTTTAATAAATCTCTTCATTAGATAGGATTCAGCAAATGGAGTAGCTAAAACTGCTGATAAGGCTGAGAGCTGGACTTTGATAGAAGCCGGTTTCAAACCTTTCTGAAAACCTTGTTGTAGGAATTCTAGAATAGTTGACACTGAGATGTCAGTCCTGGTTATATTTCTTTCCGTACACCATCTATAGAAGATGGCCCAGATTCTGTAATAAATTTTGGAAGAGGATGGACTCCTTCCTGAAATAATAGTATCTGCTATGGAACTTGAAATTCCTTGTAGGGTTAAAGATCTCCGTTCAGTCTCCAAGCCGTCAGCTTGAAGAAACTCGGTCTTGGGTGCCAAAAGGGACCTTGGAGTAGAAGGTCCGGAATGTCTGGAAGAGGAATGGGAGGACACACTGACATCCTGATGAGATCTGTGAACCAAATCTTCCTGGGCCAATTCGGGGCTATGAGGATAACCTGAGCTTTGTCCCTTTTGATCTTCTGTACTACCTGTAATAGGATTGGAATGGGAGGAAACACATATGCCAGATGGTAATTCCACCTGCATCTTAGGGAGTCTTGGCCTATTGCAGCATTTGTTTTCCATCTGGACAGGAATAGAGGACACTTTGAGTTTTCTTCTGTGGCCATAAGGTCTATGTCCGGAAGGCCCCAGGTTCTTACTATGTGGTTGAAGACCCGTTGGTTCAGAGCCCATTCCCCTGGATCCAGGGTTTTCCTGCTCAGCAGATCTGCTTGCCTGTTTGCTATTCCTGAGATGTGAGCTGATGACAAGGCTGCCAGATGCTTCTCTGCCCAAGCTAGAATCTTGATGGAATAACTTGTTTAGGCCTGGGCTTCTTGTACCCCCTTGGTTGATCAGGTACCTGACCGTAGAGATGTTGTCTGACCGGATCAGTACCGGTTTCCTTTCCAATTCTTTTCTTAGGTATAAGAGACTGTTCCAAGCCGCCTTCATCTCCAGCAGATTTATGTGGAGCTGTTTTTCTCTTTTTGACCACAGACCTTGAACCACCCTGTTCTTCCATACCCCTCCCCAACCTAGGGAGCTGGCATCTGTTGTTAGAATTTCCCAATCCCTTTCCTGGAGAGGGGTTCCTTTTTTGAGATTTGATAGGTTCAACCACCATCTCAGTTCCAGCTTTGTTGCTTGTTGGACTGGGATTAATTTTGAATAGTTCGTTGTATCCTTCTTCCAGTATTTCAAGAAGTTTGACTGGGTCTGGCGTAGATGAGATCTTGACCAGGGCACAATCTGGATTGCTGAATTTAGATGCCCCAGAAGACTGGAAAAAACTTTCGCTGTTTGGAACTTTCTCTTGGTGAATTTGAGAACTGAACGTACAATCCTGTCTTGCCTGTCCTGGGGTAGGGAAGCTTGATTGAGTCTGGTATTGAAACTGACCCCAAGGAATGTGAGGATTTGTGAAGGCACTAGATGACTTTTGCTGTAATTTATTATCCATCCCAGACTCTCCAGATATCGCCAAGCTGTTTCCGTTGCTTGGGAGGCTTTCTGTTCTGATTCGACTATTAGAAGAATGTCATCGAGGTAAGGAACCGCCCTTATTCCTTGCTGTCTTAGATTGGAAATGGCAACCGCTAGAACCTTTGTGAAGACGCGAGGGGCTGAAGCTAGGCCGAAAGGAAGCGCCTTGTACTGGTAGTGTTTGTCTTGAATGCAAAACCTCAGGAACTTTCGATGGGATTTTCTGACTGGAATGTGATAGTATGCTTCCCGAAGATCCAGGGTTGTCAAGTAGGATTTCGGAGTGATGGCCTTCATAGTTGAGGAAATGGTCTCCATCTTGAATTTTTGAGTTTTTAACAGAGCATTTAACCACTTCAGATCCAGAATCAATCTTGTTTCGCCCGAAGATTTCTGAACTGGAAAAATTATGGAGTAGATGCCCCGTCTCTTTTCTTCCACTGGAACAGGCTCTATAACCTTGTTCCGCAATAAATTCTGCAAGGCTAAGGATATTCTTGATGTTGAACTTTGGTTCCTTGTTCGCGAAATCTTGAATCTGGGGGTCGGGGGGGCAGTAATGAACTCCAGAGCTTACCCTATCTTCAAAATTTTTGATACCCAAAGGTCTGGATGAGCCGAAAACCAGGTCCTTTGGAATGCTTCCAGTCTGCCCCCTACTGGAAGTTGAGATAGGGCAGAGGCCCCATCACTGGAAATTCTTTGAGAATTGTGCCCTCTTGTGGTAGTCCCGTCTGTTACTACCTCTGGTGCTCTGTGAAGATCCTCTGGATTTTGAGTCATAACTTTTTCCTGGTCTGTACCTTCTTGAATCCTGAAAGGACTGCTTTCTGTATGTAGACTGACGCTGAGGAGATCGTTTTCCTTTCTTTTCTCTTGGCAGGAAAGCACTCTTACCCCCTGAGGACTTGGATATAATTTCTTCTAGTTTATCCCCGAATAGCTTTTTCCCCTGGAAAGGCAAAGATACTAACTTATTTTTTGAGGAAACATCTGCCTCCCATGCCTTAATCCACAAGGCTCTGCGTGCTGATATGGAAAGAGCTGATGATCTTGCCAATAACTTGATGTTATCTAAAGAAGCGTCACAGGAAAAATTTATTGCTTCCTTGATTGAAGATACTTCTTTTAGTAGTCTGGACCTGGAGACGGAGTTCTCAATTTTATCTTCCAATTCTGTTAGCCAAATCCGTAGTGTCCTAAAGATGCAGGCCATGGCTGTTGCTGCTTTTAGATTATGGCCAATGGTGGTGAATTGCTTCTTCAAAGCGCTGTCAGCTCGCTTATCCATGGCATCCCTCAGGGTAGTTCCATCTTCTAGCAAGATTGTGGTGCGTCTGGAGATCTGAGCCACCGCTGCGTCAACCTTTGGTGGTGTAATCCAGTCTGTGACCTCTTCTTCTGAGAAAGGATATAGCTTTAAAATCCGTCTGCAGATTTCCTATCACCATTATTCCATTCAGATTTTATGATCTCCTGGATAGAATTATGGATGGGAAAAACTGGAGACTGTTTCTTGTGGCCTAAGAAAGCAGTATCCATAACGTTTAATTCTTTTTGGATATCTTCCAATCCTAAAGACTTTCTCATGTTTTTTATTAATGTGTCCAGCTTATCTAGACTAAAGCTCCCAGATTCTTCTACTAATTCTCCTTCTTCCGCTGAAGAAAAGGCCGACTCAATTTCCATTAAACTGGTATCATCCTCATCCTGGCGGCGCCTAGAAGGTCCCTCATCTGGATCCTCCACTCTTTGCCTCTTTTTTGCAGATTCTTGCATGGAATTGAAGGTTTCTTCCATTGAAGCCCTCATCCATCCCAAAAATTCTGTAAAGCTAGAAGGAACTTCGCTGCCGGCAACTTTCTTAATGCATTCCCCACAAAGCTTGGAGGTATCAGCTGGAGTCAATTTTGTCTCACATCCTGCACAAATTTTGGGCTTAGAAGCAGACTTTTCCTCCTTTGAAGTGGAGGGATCAGCTGCAGACTTTGGCTTGTCAGACTGAGAAGACTTAGTATTGGAAGACATACTTAAACTCTAAAGTGCCATATAGAGTAGTCAAAAACTTATATGATATTGGTAAAAGAGTAAAAGAGCAACTCACACTTTATATCCTGGAGCCCCAGCAGCTTCCTCATTGATGGTTGCGACGTTCGTTCAGTCCCTGCGTTCCACGCTTGAACGCACGCCGATGCGACTTCCTGATTGAAGTTTAGAAAGCCAAGCCACGTGGGACCGCCGCTCACTTCCGGTTCCCCAATCCGACGATGAGAACCGGAGAAGAATGCTGAGACTCCAGACCTCCACATCAGCGTGCCATGCGACCCGATAATCGGGTATCTGCCGCTGGGATATATGCGCTCCACGGCTGTTGGTGGAGCGCATGCCGGCAAAACGGGGCAGCCAGAGAGGATCAGACAACGCGGAGTAATGGAGGTAAAAAAACCTCCGTCTACCAGCTGGTAGGACCAAAATTAACTGACGGATGTTGTTCCAGGCGGTTCTTTTAAAGTTTTTTGATTGGTCCTACCAGCTGATAGGCGGAGACAATACCCACGCTTGCCGTGGACAGGACACAGAGGAAATTGGACTTGAGGTAGCTTCCTATCAGTCATATCATTAAGAGCCATTGCATCTGCCAAGGACAGAGCGGTGGATTTAGAGAGCCTGGATATAGGGGGAACATCAGAAGGAGAAGCCCACTGAGCCAGAGCTTCCTCTGAAAAGGGTACAGCTGAAATAATCTCTTAGAGATAGACAACCTCTTTTTGGGCATCTTCCACTCATACAAAATCATCTGGACCAGAGTGGCACTGGGTGGAAAGAACTTAGAAGACTTTTGACGTCTCAAACACATCAGATGAAGGCAGACCCTCGTCAGGGGAGTCATTAACCTGAAAGGTCTGTAAAACAGCCTTAACCAGTCACTCCGCAGAGGGAGCAGAGTCAGCTTCAAAGGGGTCTCCAAAGTATAGGTAGAATCCCCTTAGGGGCCACAAACCTGAAGGAGGGTTTCCATGAACAGAGAATCCCCTGAAGGGATAGGGGAAAGTGTGCCATAGAGGACTTGAAGTCTTTCACTCAGGCTGGCTCTTGTTCAAGGCTGCAGGGCCCCAGTGGTGTAGTAGGGGCCACAGTGCATGAGTGGCATAGAGATCCTGAATACTCTCTAGGGACCCCTGCTTGGCATCAGGAACAGGGGGGGTTAAAAGACACCCCTGAGTCCTTTGCATTAGGTCTAGCCCCATGTCCCTTTGGATCCGACATCCTAACAGGAGTAGTGTCAAACAGTATAGAATACCAAACATTGTATCAGAGAATAATAATTTACCCAAGAAAAGCCTAGTAAGGTAGTTATCTGGCAGGTGAAGGGTTAATCTGATGAGTGAAAGGAGATGCATCCCCTGTGTAGGATAAGTAATAAATGGTAATGAGACTAGATGATTCTTGGAGGAGGGATCCACATCCCAAGCCTTGATCCAGAGTGCTCTTCGTGCTGTTACCGATAAAGCTGAAGATCTAACCATAAGTTTTATGTTGTCTAAGGATACATCACATGAAAAATTAACCGCATCCTTAATCGCTGCCAAATCCTTGATAAGATGGGATCTGGACACTGAAGAGTCGATCTTTTCCTCAAACTCATTAAGCCAGATGCACAGGGTACGGAATATACAAGCCATAGCGGTAGCAGCCTTTAGGTTATGACCTATGGTGGCAAATTGCTTTTTCAGGGCACTATCATCTCTTTTATCCATTGGGTCTCTAAGCGTGGTGCCATCCTCTAATAACAAGGTGGTTCTACGTGAAATTTGAGCCACTGCGGCATCTACCTTTGGTGGAGAAGACCAAGCTGATACCTCTGATTCTGCAAATGGGTACATTCGCTGGAACCTTCTGCTCATGGTTGAATGCCTATCACCCTGTTTCCATTCCGTTTGAATTAAATCCTGAATTGAACTGTGGACTGGAAATTTAGGAGATATCTTTTTGTAGCCAATGAAAGCAGTGTCCATAACATTTAGGTCCTTCTGGACTTCTGAAAGCCCTAGGGATTTTCTCATGGATCTGATAAGACCTTCCACTTTAGCTACACTAAAATTACCTACTTCTTCCGTTAGTTCACCCTCTTCAGCTGAAGACAAGGCTGACTCCACATCCATTACACTGTCATCTTCTTCTTCCAATGTACCTCTGGATGCACCTTCCTCTGGATCAGTAGGTCTAGGCCTCTTCCTTGCACATTCTTGCATAGGAGGAAAAGGATGACCACATCCAGCCTAAAAAAAATCCCGGAACTGGGCAGGTATATCAGGTCCAGCAGCTTTCCTGAGACATTCTGGACATAATTTGGATCCTTCTGCTATAGGCAACTTTGAATCACATCCTGCACAGGATTTGAATTTTGGGGTAGCTTTATCTTCTTTGGAGGACTCAGCTACAGTTTTTGGCTTGTCAGATTTTGCCTCCTTGGGAGTAGACATAATGGTACCTTCCCCAGGCCCAAATACACAGCCCTGCAAAACCCCTCAGCTACACATACAATTTTTAGCAAATAAAGGAGGTAAATTAAAGTGGACTCACATTTGCAGACCTCAACTGCATGCTTCCTTATGTGCTCCATCGTTGAGACGCCCGTTTGAGCCTTACGTTTCACCCATGGAACACATGCCGCTTCACTTCCGGTTCGCGACTTCATGTTCTTTCAGCTTATCCGGGACGCTGAAGCAGGCGCCTGCAACGCTGTGAGGCTGCCGGGGAAGGATGACAGGGCGCTGGGAACAGCACAAAGCTGCCCAGGAGAGCCCAGGTACCCATGAGGATATTCATAATTAGCGCTATTGCAAGCGCTGGCTTTTCTGTTTAGGGTTGATGCGGTTGGCATTTAAGGCCAAGCACATGTGAAAAACAAGGGGGGGGGGGGGAAATCAAAAGTTTAAATGAAAGCAGAGCGGCTCCTGCCTCCGTCCTCCAGCTGGTAGGACCAAATAAACTGAGGAGGAGGGGTGGAGCAGAGCTTTATAAGGAAAAAGTTTATTGGTCCTTCCAGCTGATAGGAGGAGATAAAACCCAGTATTGCCATGGATATGGACACAGAGGAGAGAAAAAAAAAAAAAAATAAAATTTCCATGAAGAATTTGACAACACAAACAAAATCGACGAAGCCGATTGTGAGGTTTGAGGCCTTTTTTTAAACAGTCTTGCAGTAAGTTTAACCTCTTAATGACCCTTGATGGTCCTGGTACGTCATGGGTAAAAGTGACTAAATGACCCATGACGTACCAGGACCGTCATGGATTTCAGGGGTTCCCGCGTGGCTGCATGCCGTTCAGGTAGCCCCGAGACGTGCCTGTGCGGCTGGTCGTTAAGGGGTTAAAAGTTCCCAAATGGAAATACTCTCTCGAAAAACTGTGATCTTTGCACCATTTACAAAAAAATGGTCCAGACTATACGTTTTTGAGGACGTGGTTTTTTGCCCTGACAACCTCTAATGAAACACCTAAGTTTAGAAGGGAGTTCCTTTCAGCCTACAGGCTGCTAGAGTCAAAAAGGCTGGATTTGAGTGAACACTGGACACTAAATAAGGGGATCCAGATCTTGTGGAAGCAAGATTAGAGATAGGAAGAGACAGAGCTAGAGGAGAACGAGAAAGCTAGTGGAGAGCAAGAGGGGGGGGGGGGGATGTTTACTAATTCTGAGAACCACGCCTTCCTTTTCCAATAAGGTGCAATTACTATCACATCTGCTTTTTCCTTCCTTATCTTTCTAACTGCATCTGAGATTATGGGAAGATGAGGGAATACATAAATCAGCCCAAGTCCCATGAGCTCGAGTGCATCCTGTGCTATGGCTTTTCCGTTTGTCCATCTGGATACAAAACTCTTGCAGTTTGCATTGTATTCCGAAGACATTAGATACACCACCGGAGAACCCAACTGAGGTAAAATAAGGTTGAATATCTTTTAATTAATGGGCCAAATCTCCTGGATCTAGTGTCTTTCTGCTTAGAAAGTCTGCTTGACTGTTTAAGGAGCCAGAAATGTGGGTAGCTGTCAGGCTCAACAGATTCTTTTCCACCCAGTTCAGGATTCCTTCTGCATGTTTTCTGAGAAGCAGGCTTCGTGTACCTCCTTGATTTGTTGTGTACATTATACTCGCCTTGTTGTCCGACCTAATCTGTACTGCTTTTTGCCTGATGTTGGAATGTAATGCCCTTAACACATTCTCTGCTTCCTTTAATTCTAGGATATTTATGTGAAGAAATGCTTCTTGTCAACCATGTTGCCTGTGCAGTTTCTGTTTTCCATGTTCCTCCCAAACATATTTACTTGGTATCCGTCCAGACTATTTCCCATACTGGATTCTCACTTTAGTCCCTGTCTTGTGGAGCCTAGTAATGGGATTTTCTGCCCATAATTGGAGGAATCCTTCTTCCAGAACCCTAGAAAATTGCTCTGGATTTTCCAGATATGGAATTTTGCCCAAGGTATTAGCTGTACAGTGGAAGATAAAGTACCCAGAAATTCTCATTCTGAACCCTGAAGTTTTGGAATCTTCTTACTCTGCTGCACAGAATTTCTCTTCTTTCCTTTGAGAGATAAACTGTGCCTACCAAGGTGTTGAACAGCATCCCTAGAAACAGCTTGTTGTGTGTGGGTACCAAGTCGCTCTTCTGTGTAGTCAACCCATGATTGTTAGCGTAGATAGACAACACAGAGGGCTTGAGAAGTGCTTTCAATCATACAAACCTTACCCTTTGAATGGTATGAAAGGAAAGCGTGTAGTGCACCCTATCCCTCCTATACTCCCACGTTTGTTAGTGTGGAGATTAATAAGCAAAATAATAAAGGTTTTAGCAAAATAGTATTTAATGTGATAAGGTGCTGTTCAACACCTCCATCCCCCAGCTGTGCAGGACCAAAACTACTCGTAAGATGAGGGAGTGACACTTTGTATCCTGGGTCCTAAATTGGATTGGTCCTGTCAGCTGGGAGGTGGAGATAACACCCATTGTTTAAGCCGTGGAGGGGACAAAAAAAAAGAAAGAATCAAGACAAAAACCAGGCAAGGAATTTGAAAAAAAGGACAGAAAATTACAAAACATGGCAGATGAAAACCAGAGGTCAACACTTATTTCAAATGCCTAGCTAAACAATTTGATAAATACTTACTACTCAGCAAAGGGCCTGAAACATGGAAAAATGCAGAAGTCATCCCACTGCACATAAAAGACGATAAGGCAGATCTAAAAAACTACTGACTTATAAGCCTATTACCAGTGGTCTTCAAAGTTTTTACAAAGGTACTATGAAGAAGAATGGACAGAATATTTAACATGGCGCAACCTAAACAGGCAGGCTTCAGGAGCCATGATTAACCAAAAACAGTTAGAGCTTCCATCGATATCCTCCTATCAATATATGAAACTAACTGCATCAGTACAGGTCAACAATTATTAAGTTCAGATAAACATAGAAAAAGGCGTCTGACAAAGACACAATATGCCCCAAAACCATTTTCTGATTAGTTTGCAGACAATTTCTTCTAAACAAATTGGGTCAAAAAGGATTTAAGATCAATGGAAATTACCTCTGCCTACATCACTTACATTTTGCAGTCGATGTCATACTCTTTGGAAGTATTCCTGAAGAACTGCAAGAACGCACTGAAGAGCTACAACAGGAAAACAAAAATTTTGGTCTGAAGATGAATAGCAACAAAACTGGTAATACCAATCTCATGATGGAGTTTACGGATTCCATTCTGAAAGTTTTCTGTATCAACAGGGTATGCAGATTCTTGAGATCCAAAATGCTCCTCCAGGAACCTGAAGTCTTGGGTACTGTAAACAAAATTGAAAAAAATCCTGAATACCTTTGAGTCTCTGGAACTTCCTGTATGTTTGAACGGAAGGATGCAATGCCCGGATAAATCCCCTGGTTCCATGCAACGTATGTGTTGACTGATAACCCAATGTCCACCTCTATCGTAAGGGAAAAACGGGAACTATAATCCTAAATAGAACTATGGACAAGAAGAGTTCTCTGGAAATATATAAGTGAAAGTGTAGAACTCTTATCAGATTCACTGGTGGTTCTGATGCATTCGTTAATAATAATTAATTGTGATTTCCATCAGTGTACTAATCTCATTCTATATATAACAGCTGTTATTCAAGGTTTAAGTAGGGATTCCTTAAAAATGCAACAGCACATAGTTACATGATATGACTATTAATCCACTTTGGGGAGTTATTAAACATGTAGCAAGATGAAATAGCATGGTTATGGACTTACGGAGCTTCGGCACAGTGACTGCCTTGTTCGAGATGAGGACCAATTAAAGTTGCAGCCGGGTCAAGTTCGGATGACGTAGGTGATGACGCTCACAGACAGAAAGCGCCCAGTGGGAGATGCTGCGGACGATTATGAAGGCATTGCAGCCCTTCCCACAAATTAAGGCAAAGCCTTTCATTTGTCATCTTTAACATTGGCCTGTGGAAGCAACAAGGTTGCACCAACCAGTGCACTGCTCAGTAGAATCTCTCACTAGCTTGGCACTCCAGCTGCATCACGTAGCTTCAGGTCCTGTTGGCTACTCTGTGGCTGGATCTCAGTTTTGCAACAAGAACTATCAAATGCTTGACACTGTACATCTCTCTGGTCAACTGCAGACTGACACTTTTTAGTCACAAAGTGTCAAGCACAGCCTTGATCACACATTTGAGGGACGAGGAATCATTATCCATACTGTCTTTTTCAGACGTGTAGATACATGGAAGGATAAATGTACATTGGCACAAGAACATCACTACCAACTGATATGAATATGCTCAGTGTGGGCAAACAAAGGCTGTGGAGTCAATTAAGTCAGTACACTAAGGGAGAAATAATAAATGCAATGTAAAAATAAAGAATGGAAATTCCAGCAAAGAGAATCTTCAGGTCTCCAGCCTTGGGATTCCCCATATTCCTGTAGAACGTCCATTTCTTCCCATGCCTCTGCTCTCACCATTTGAATAAAGTGAAAATTAGGAGAAGAAAGGGAGTACACTCAGTGTATAATGTATACACCCTAAAGAGCATCCTCTTCTGCACTGAAGAATTAAAATTTCCAAGAGCAGATGTCCCTGACTCTCTTAGGAGTACTAAACTGCTAAGCAGGAGGATGCTAGGAAAGTGTAGACTTCTTATTAGCCTATTGGGCACAAGAAAAAGGTTATTAATCCACTCAACATTCATTTTAGACTTCACACATATTTCTCAACAGCTTAAATTCTTAAAGAACACTTCTGTAAGCAATTACTGTGCTGCCTAAAGAATATTTTAGTAGTATGAACAACAGCGATTATTTTAATAAGCCCAGGTTTAGGACAAATAGCGCTTACAATCAACAGTGAAACTGAGCCCTCATGGTTTATAATCTAATCTAGAGTGCACAGTAATGGCCAAATCACAGAGAAAACAAATATGGAAAGATAACTACATAGTTTAAAATAGAGTGGACTATAAAGCATGCAACCCATAGAGACTGCCATTCAAAATTTTCTTTTAACGTCTGCTACTTTATTATCAAAAAGTGTCACCTCCTTCACTGTATATTTCAATAATAAGGTGAGTGTAGCCCCTTGCCCACTACAGAATCCCCATGGAGACTGATAACAGTTTACCCCGTATCATTACCTGCCATCACCTCTTCTCCTCCTCTTGATTTCAAAAGAAACCAACTTTGTTGCATTTAGACAAATTTTTGCTTTAAACGTGTCCCCCTCTAGCATCACTACTGATATCAGAGGACAACAATTTACACCAATACCAGAGAGGCCTCCCCTTACTTACAAACATTGATCTGTGGCTTGGATTCTTTTCAAAACAACAGATCAGTGAGAATGTGCTATACCAAGTAGTACATTCTTGCCGATCTTCAGAGTCAAAGCACACTGGAGCCACAGATTGATGTTAGCAAGTAAAGGAGGAGGTTGTAAAAGATCAGTAAGGATAAATAAATGTAATTTCTATAGGAGGGTATAATAAGCAATTTTAAATAAAAAAGCCAGGAAGCCTGCCTTTGATCACCCTTCTAATAAGTTAAAAATCTCAGCTATTCAGATACTCTTGATACATTAAAGCTGGAAAATGTTAATTATGTGACAAGATATTAAGAAATGATAACGGTTCATATTTTAGTCCTTTTAATGCATTGTAAATTACCAGAGGGTATGACGGATGTCAGTCATGCTATTTAATGTGCACTAGTTTAAGCGTTAGTTGGGAATATCCCCCATCCCACCCATCAATCTGTCCTCCAGAGAAAGGGTTGAATGGTCAGTTGATATGGCAACCCACCCAGAGGACCCTCACATGAAGAATTTAGTCTCTGAGCGAGTGGTTTTAATGCATCCCAAGTACTGGCAAAAGCTCAGTCAGTGCACAGGAAGCATTAAAATAAGCACAACAGATGACAGTTGGTATCGCATTAGCCATAGAAATGCAGGAGGCGAATATAGTGAAGTTGATACCTTTATTGGCTAACTAAACAGATTTAGGATGCAAGCTTTCAAGACCTCTTAGGTCTCTTCCTCAGTCATGTTATACAGTAGATGTCACTATCCAGTTATAACATGCCTGAGGAAAAGACCTAAGAGGTCTTGAAAGCTTGCATCCTAAATCTGTTTAGTTAGCTAATAAAAGGTATCAACTTGACTATATTCTTCACCTCCTTAAAAAAAGCATCTCTCATCCTGCTTCATAATCCCATAACTCACACCCGTATACAGAAAGACCTACAGGAATTTTTTTCTTCTTAATGATACACCTGAGACCTCTCATTCCTCTTGCTGGGAAGCACACAAATGCTATATTAGAGGTTTATGCATTTTACTCAGCAGTTGGTGTAAAAAATGACACCAGCAGGAAACAGAGTCTTTATTATCCAATACCGCCACACTAGAAAAGGCACACAAAGGTACATGGGACGTTGCCACTCTCGCCCAGTTATCTATCTTCCTTATTACTGGCGAAAACTATCAAATCCCACATGTGGTATAAATATAATAACTATTTACATGGTAACAAGTGCTATAGGGTTCTCAGCAGAGTGGTTCAAACAGCCAGAACTCATACACATGTTCGACAAATACACTCAGACATGGGGGTGATGAAGCATTCCTTTAATGACATAGCAGATTCCTTCCGATATTTTATTGCTCACTATACAACTTTAATAATCAATCTTTGACTACCACAACTGACTTAACCCACTCTGCCATCCAGGACTTCCTTCGGAGAGCCAACATCCCCCGACTTTCGGTTTCTGACTCTGCGCTTCGAATCTCCCATCTCAGATACGGAGGCTTTAGACAATCTTAAATCCTCCCCTGTGGAGAAAAGCTCGGGACCCGATGGATTTCCTGTGGCATACTATAAATCCTTCACCCTTATCTTGTTACCACACAACTTCACTTTTTAACCGCATATTGTCTGGAAACCCGTGGCCTTCTCACAACCTTTTAGCTCATATAACGGTACTCCCTAAAACTGACAAAGACCCATAATATTGCTCTAACTATAGAACGATCTCTCTTCTGAATAAGGATATAAAACTCTTTGCGAAGATACTTGCCCAACATTTAGGCCCTTTATTGCCCTGTATTATAGCTCCAGACCAAGCAGGTTTTGTGACAGGTAGAGGCGTTCCCTTCTACTTCTGCATTAGGTACAGGATCTGCCCATTCCCTCCATCTATCTTTCAAGGCCAAAAATGCATTCGACAGGGTAGACTGGACATTTATGACTGAAGTATTACACTGGATAGGACTGAAGCCCCGCTTCCTTTAAGCCGCTCTATATTTCTATTCCGATCCATCTGCACAAGTTCTGGTAATGGTACTCGCCAGGGCTGTCCTCTCTCCCCCTTATTGTTTATTTTAACCTTGGAGCCCCTTTTGGCCACCATCCATAATATTAATGAGATCAAAAGTTTACATATAGGCTCTAGAGATATTTAAAATTACCAGCTTTGCAGACAACATCCTAATTTCGTTCTCATCTCCACACTCTTCCCTACAATATTTATGCCCTATTTTAAGCACATTTGGTTCCACCTCTGGGTTTAAAGTTAATGTTTCTAAATCCGAGATCTTGCCTGTACATATACTCCCATCATTAAAGGAGGAACTGAGGTTAGCCTTCCCATTTACATGGACATCCTCTAAATTAAAATATTTAGGTGTCTCTTACACCTAAGTTCCCTGATACCATACACTATAATTTTATTAACCTCCTAACAGAAGTTAAAGCTATGATATCCAAGTGGACTCCCACATTTGTATCCTGGATAGGCAGGATCAACTTGACTAAAATGGTTATATTACCTAAAATCTTGTATTTAATACGTAGTCTCACTCCACTGTTTAAACCCTCTCATCTTAAACTTCTGCAGTCTGTACTAATGAAGTATATCTGGAACAATAAACAGCCCAGGATAAACAGAAGCATCTTGATGTGTCCTGTTGCTCAGGGAGGATTGGGACTTCCTGACCTTCTGTCGTATTGGCGTTTGTTCTTGCTATTTTATTAGAACTTGGCTTCGCACATCCTCGAAAAGACTGGGTTTCGCTCCTTAAGCTACCCCCTAAATCTTCGTCAACTTTTGTGGTGCCCATTTTCTCAGCTTCCTACTAATTTATCCCTCCACCTGATACTCAAATCCTTATATTCTGCATGGCGCAAGATTGATGCTTTGACTCTCTCCCCTTTCCAGTGTCCACTAATATCCATGATAGGGAACCCTATTTTCCCCCCAGGTTCAGCACCTACATCATTTCACAACTGGGCAGAGATGGGATTGATAGATTTAGATCACCTTATTATCCAAGGCAGTTTCCTACTCTTTTGTGACCTACAAAATTTGCGTAATATACTTGATTATATCGCCACGCCTCAGTTTGGTAAAGCACTTCCTCTCTACATCTTCTCTGTAGAAATACTCTGCTAGGTCACTCACATCCTTTGAAAAGCTTTATGTTGCTCAAACTCCGCTTCAGAAGGGCATATCAACTCTTTATTCTTTGCTGCAGCAGGCACAATTTTCAGTTCCCCCTGTACCATAGGCAGCTATGGGAGACAGACTTACAAATATGCATTGAACCGATCCAGTGGACCAGAGCCTGCAACTTACATAACACACTCCTTCTCATGTCCATGAGAGAAACTTGTTATAAATTCATGTCAAGGCGGTATTGTACACCAGATGGCCAGAATTTACTCAGATACAGTGAGGGAAACATTTGATCCCCTGCTGATTTTGTACATTTGCCCACTGACAAAGAAATGATCAGTCTATAATTTTAATGGTAGGTTTATCTGAACAGTGAGACAGAACAAAAAAAAAAAAAAAAAAAAAAAAAAAAAAATCTAGAAAAAAGCATTTCAAAACAGTTATAAATTGATTTGCATTTTACTGAGTGAAATAAGCATTTGACCCCTTTGCAAAACATGACTTAGCACTTGGTGGCAAAACCCTTGTTGGTAATCATAAAGGTCAGATGTTTCTTGTAGATGGCCACCAGGTTTGCACATATCTCAGGAGGCATTTTGTCCCACTCCTCTTTGCAGATCCTCTCCAAGTCATTAAGGTTTCGAAGCTGACGTTTGGCAACTCGAACATTCAGCTCCCTCCACAGATTTTCTATGGGAGTGGCTGGGCCACTCCAGGACCTTAATGTGCTTCTTCTTGAGCCACTCCTTTGTTGCCTTGGCCATGTGTTTTGGGTCATTGTCATGCTGGAATACCCTTGCACAACCAATTTTCAACACCCTGGCTGAGGGAAGGAAGTTCATATCAAATATTTGACAGTACATGGCCCCGTCCATCGTCCCTTTGATGCGGTGAAGTTGTCTTGTCCACTTAGCAGAAAAACACCCCCAAAGCATAATGGTGTTCTTGGGGTCATAGGCAGCATTCCTCCTCCAAACACGGCGAGTTGAGTTGATGCCAAAGAGCTCGATTTTGGTCTCATTTGTCCACAACACTTTCCCCCAGTTCTCCTCTGAATCATTCAGATGTTCATTGGCAAACTTCAGATGGTCGTATACATGTGCTTTCTTGAGCAGGGGGACCTTGCGGCCGCTGCAGGATTTCAGTCCTTCACAGCGTAGTGTGTTACCAATTGTTTTCTTGGTGACTATGGTCCCAGTTGCCTTGAGATCATTGACAAGATCTTCCCGTGTAGTTCTGGGCCGATTCCTCACAGTCCTCATGATTATTGAAACTCCACCAGGTGAGATCTTGCATGAAGCCCCCGACCGAGGGAGATTGACAATTATTTTTTGTTTCTTCCATTTGCAAATAACTGCACCAACTCATCACCTTCTCACGAAGCTGCTTGGCGATGGTCTTGCAGCCCATTCCAGCCTTGTGTAGGTCTACAATCTTGTCCCCGACATCCTTGGACAGCTCTTTTGGTCTTGGCCATGGTGGAGAGTTTGGAATCTGATTGATTGATTGCTTTTGTGGACAGGTGTCTTTTATACAGGTAACAAGCTGAGATTAGAAGCACTCACTTTAAGAGTGCTCCTAATCTCAGCTTGTTACCTGTATAAAAAGACACCTGGGAACCAGAAATCTTGCTGATTGATAGGGGGTCAATACTCATTTCATTCAGTAAAATGCAAATCAAATTTATAACTTTTTTTAAATGAGTTTTTCTGGATTGTTTTGTTGTTATTCTGTCTCTCACTGATCAAATAACCCTTCCATTAAAATTATGGACTGGTCACTTCTTTGTCAGTGAGCAAATGTACAAAATCAGCAGGGGATCAAATAATTTTTCCCCCTCACTGTAAATCACATTTCTGTTGGAGATGCGGAGACTCAGTTGGCACTTTGTACCACTTATGGTGGACATGCCCTCAGATTAACTAATTTTGGTCTGAAATTCACAAATTGATTTGCACTATTACAGGACTTCCGCTTCCTTTCTCACCACAAATGCTTCACCTCTCTATATTCCACACCACCTTCTCTCCCAACTCTACCATTATTCCTAATGTTCAGCTTAGGGGATGGTTACTCTTGGTGACTGCTACCAGACAGTGTATACCTAGGAGGTGGGGTTCTACTGTATCATCCTAATATTACAGACTGGAACATAGAATTAAAAAATATTCTAGATATGGAATGTCTTCATCATACCTCTTTAGATAATCTTAATAAATTCTACAGATACTTTACCACCTGGCATAAACATTTAGGCCTTCCAGTGCCCACTACAAAATAATGCAGTTTCTCTGATCTATACACTCTTGGGTCGCACCTATCATTCCCTCACCCCTGTTCCCTACTCCTCCCCTTCTGTTCTAGCTCCCTCCTTTCAGATCTCATACCTGCACTTACTTTCCTACTCTTAATTTACTTGTCACCACTACCTAAGTTAAACAGCTTACTGTGTTATAATTCCAAGCATTTGGAATATCTCCGAAAATGTTTATAATTACTATATAATATATATATGCTGATTTGCCTATGTACTTGTAAAATACACTACTTTTGTAATGATTCTATATTGTTCTCATATTTCACCTGCTGTACTTGCTGAATACTTAATAAAACTTTTGAAATTTAAAAAAAAATTAAGCATCTCTGTGTGCCAGAACACCAGGTGGTTTTGAAAACAGGATGTAAGGGAAAAGGGTAGGATGGGGGGGTGGATTTTTAAATTCTGAATACCTCAGACAAGTATTAAGAAATTTGCTTTACATTGAACTTGAATGAATCAATATGGCAAACAAAATAAAATAAATAAACCCCATTCAATATGAACCATTACTTTTGCTTTAACCCTTTAAGTGCCAGAGTGGCACACAATGCATTGCGAAAAAATGCATTGTACACTTCTCTGGCAAATTGTTAGAAATCACTGTCAAAGATCAATTGAAACCACCACACCAATCATTTGTGCAACTTATACATGAAAGGATACAAATTATAACAGGAACAGCAGCAGCGACTTTCCCTATTTCTTCATCTGTCTGCATAATTTTCTTAATCCTAGCCTTGAAAAAGAAAATCCATTATAATAAAACATTTGTGTACATATTGAAATGACATTACATGTTACTCATTTTGTGGTGAAACAGAATAAACACACAATCATGGTTTCCTAACCTTTTATGGACCAGAGGAGAGCATATCACCTTGTGAAAAAATAGGATACCACTGGTGTCACACATGTATGCATTGCTACACAGACACCAAATTAAAAAAATATATTGAAATGCTCACATAGTACATTTAAATAGGGGTGGAAAAATCACAACAACCTGGATTGTTCATAACAATTGAATAAATTTGTGTACAGGCACCCTTACTCTGGCTGCTAAACTCCTAATGGGCTCCTAAAATATCTCTAGGGCTCAAATGATTCTTATAAGTTTTACCCACCCTTGAATAATACAATGTACATAGCTACAGCAAGATAAAAATGTTCTACTTAACAGCACTAGTTGATTTTACAATTGAGAAGAAAGCCACATCTACCAAAGGGAGGCATAAAGAATAAGGATTACATGTACAGTGGGTGATATGAACAGCTTGCATGCATTGAGAACTGGTTCAGTTTTAGAAAATGTAAATATATCATAATAGACATCTAGTAAGAGACTGAGACCCAACTGGATACCATGACAGAAGGAGGATACAATGCAGAGAAGATGTTCTGACTACCATTGAATATACATGTATTGAATGCCAAGTGACCTTACTAGTACGGCAGCAAAAGATTATTGAAAAGCAAAAGTCCCAAGAACAGATTCAAAATCACAGGAGGCACAGGTAGCAAACTGTTGCAGCAAAGTAGCCAGGGAAACAGCTACCTTAGACTGCAAGCTTCCAAACAGAGCCCACTTCCAGTGTTTTATTTAGCCAATCATTTGTCATCCTGTATTGTCTAAACCCTCAAACTGTAAAGAGCTGTGTACACCTGTGGTGCTATACAAATAGCATATTAATTTGTTCATTTATATAGTTTAAATGTGAATCTTATCTTTGAACACGTTAATGTGCTCGTGTGGCGTTTCCATAGACCATGGGTATAAGCTGAGGGATAGAGCTTCCATTAAGAATGAGGTGAAACAGAGATCAATGTCATTCATACAATGTAGGTGGGGATGAGAGATAAGGATTACAATGTGGAGTAGTAAATATTACAAGGACAGTGTGGGGAGAGATGAGTGTTTAATGTAAAATGGGGAAAAGGATTACGTCAACTTGTACAAACATTGTAAAAGGAAAGGAAATGGTGTTAAATATGTAATGGGTTGAACAGATGATGAATAAGAGCACAATACATAATAGGGGTAGAGATGATGGATAAGGGTTACATTAAAAAAATGCCATTTAAAAGATATGGGTTACATGTACACTGGGGGAAGAATGACAGATAAGAATTATCTGAGCAATGGGAAAGAAATTGTGGATAGGAACAGGGCCGGTTTTACATCTCAGGAGCCTGTAGGCACAGAAATCTGAAGTGCCCCCCCATTGGCCATCTCCACAATGCTCAAAATCTCCACATTACCCCCCCAATCTCCATATTGCCCCCATCAGCTCCACATTACCCCCACCACCTCCAAATTGCCCTCACATTGCCCCTCATCTCAAAATTGCCCTGATCAGCTCCATATTGCCCTCACATTGCCACATCATCTGCACATTGCCCTCACATTGCCCCCCATCAGCTTCAACTTGCCCCCCCATCATCCCCATGTTGCTCTCACATTGCCCCCATCATCGCCACATTAAGCCTCACATTGCCCCCCCCCCCATTCGTTTCCTACCTTCCTGGTGGTCCAGTGGCAGGGGAGATCTGTGCTTCTGCACAGACATGTAGTTGCTGGAGCTCCCGCACAGTCTTCTATTTAGTAATGCAGAGCACTGGGAGATGAAGTTATCTCCCAGCGCTCTGCATTACTAAAGAGCCAGGGAAGCTCAGCAGCTACAGGTCTGTGCCGAAGAAGGCACAGACCTTACCATCAGTGGGCAGATATATATATATATATATATATATATATTGATTCCAATGGCAGGCGCCCTTCTGTGGGGTGCACCTGTAGGCAGATGCATACTCTGCCTTATGGCAAATCCAGCCCTGGATAGGAATATATACACAATAGGTGGGAAGATTGAGATTATTTAGATTTAAAAAGCACCAGAATATTCTGCAGTGTTGTGTAATTAGGGGATACCTATTACAAACACATGAGTGCAATAACAAACGTACAAATCATGCAGAATGTCCTGTTCATTATGCTCTAGACTAGATGTATAATGGTTAAAAGCAAAAGGGGGAAATGAGGGATAAGGGTTGGATACAAAATTGGTAGGGCATTTGAGGCATACTGGATGCATACACAGTCTTTTTTTGTGGCAGTGTCATAACTAGTCAGTGGAGAGCTTGGTGCAGACACTTTTGTGGTTCCACTAATAAAAGTAGAGTCCCAATAGCATAATTAGAACCAGTTAGACCCTGTGGCTCACATGCCCCCTTGGGTGCTGGATCCCATCAAACCGCACACCCAGTACTTATTCCCCTTGGTGATTAGGGATCAAAGCTGGAGATGAAGGATTATGGTTGCAAACACTCGAATGATAGATGGGAGATCTGGTTTTAAATTATTGGGGGGTGAAGATAAGGGATACACATACAATGGGGCTGGAGATGTGTATAACCTCCAAACATGCATTTTAATACAAGATCCCTATGAAAGCCACACAGTGCATGATTTAACTGATTATTGGACAGCCCTACAGAATTACATTTTCATACACTTTCTACAAAGATACGTGTACATTAGGTGATGATAAGGGATACACGTACAATACAGGGGCGAGTTTGGAGCTAGGGGGTATTTGTATAATAAGGAAGAGAGGTTGTACAGTGAAATAAAAGCTTATGGGATATGTTGGGGGCTGAACTACCCTGCACATTAAGTGTAATGCACAGGGACCCATACGTCTCTGAGTCCACAAAATACTGACAACAGAAAACGCATATTTTTCAGTAGTTTGCAGTGAATTAGGGGTCCCAACACTGATTTTGCATAAGGCCCCCCCCATTCACTATGTCTGCAATTAATAAACATTGTATGTTCAACGAATAATACATGATCAGTAAATGTCACTTGCACAATAGGGAATGACAGACAATAACTACATATACAATATGAGCTGAATAGATCTGGTAATATCGGTGTGTACAGCTTAGAAGGGGACAGATGCAATTAAAACACTCAAACGAGGAATTTGATACTGGGGGTTGCTAGAAAATGGGTCAACTAGTATCATGTAAAAAAGATAATAGTCTAATTTACACAAGCGCGCTGCATACTACCAAATAATACAACAACACGAAGAGGCTCAGGACATTGTATTATACAAGGAACATTAAGCAGAGTTTGTCGGGAGAGAAGGAATTTCCACTGAAGCAATGTCAGAGAAATAAAAATTAGACTGTACACTAGAGTAGGCCGCTAACCCACCGGCGGGAAACGGGCGTTGTACTTCTTTTTCTTGCTCGGCATCGTCGATCCACAAAGAAAAAAAATAATCCTAAGGTAAGACCGCAGGAATCCAAAGACCACCAGCGCAAAGAGTCTGTCAAAATGTGTTCACCGAACAGAGTTTATTAAAGATCATCGTATTGAAAGGAGGAAAAAAAATTCAGTCGTGTGTACGTGTGTTGATGAACAATAAAGTTAATTGATGGCACGCTGGGAGTTTTTGATATCGCTGGATTCTGTGCGGTTTGCCATTTAACGTGTTTGAAACTATTGTAGTTGCCAAATGGTTAACCCTTTGAGTCCCAGAAAGGCATTGTTGGATAAGTGGCTGGCACGCAAAGTGTGAATAGAGCAGAAATTCTCAACCCGTGCACTCAGTGGCCACTAACAGGCCAGGACTTAAGCATTTTCCTGCTGGAACACAAGTGTGTTGATCAGAGGCTCAGTCATATTGATTAACACCTGTGCTCTTAAAAGGAAATTCTAAAATCCTGTCCTGTTAGTAGTCACTGAGGGCACGGGTTGAGAACCACTGGACTAGAGAGAGTCACCGTTGCATAATTTGGGCTGTATGTAGAAGGAATAGTGACGACACTAAACAAAACCTGTACCTGTAAAGAGTTACTATCAGGATATTAAGCAATTACATGTCATTTGGGTGCAATTAGTTATCCTATTACTTTGCATTCCAGAGTGGCATCCAATGCATTGCTTTAGTCTAACACTCAAATGGTTAATTGCTTATGTTTGGGTGAGCACATCCTCTGATATATTGTCCAAACAAGTAGTTTTAGATTCCATTGAAAAACACCTTGCTTTTCATATGCATTGACGAGGTGGAATAATCCACGATTTACTGCATGCACGCAGAGATCGTAATTTATTACAGAGGATACATTGTCAACGTCCACCGTCAGAACCGTTTATTTGTTGCATTCAATCACCCCCCTTACAAAGCTTTCGTACCCCAGTGGTCGTCACTTTTTCCTGAAGACACCCTGACCACACAGTGTGACGTTTTCACGCAATTTCTGTGTAACTTGTAAAGGGCATACTGAAGAGAAAACTGTGTATGAATAACTATTGGGTTTCACAATCACTATGAGAATAAAGAGCAAATTAAGCATAAAAAGTGTCCATGTTGGTTTCCGTCTTCATACAAAATAGATGCCAAAGTGCTGCTGTATCCATAGTTTGGCATTCCTGTTAATAAAGTGAATTGACAAAAAAAAAAAAAAATTCACGCTTTTAATATGTCCGCTGTTGCCTGGGCAACCGGGCCTATAACCGGAAGTGTGATCAGCAAACCTGATGACGGCGGAGCCCTCCCTCCAGTAAGCTAATAGGCGATTTCTAGTTTATACTTTGTCTACACAATATGTGCTTTAAAAATATTCTTACTTTTATACGTTATGCATTTTATATACATTCCTTTCAACCTCATCCCCACACCAATATGTTGATTTCATGTATTTGGGATACTGCCCAATTTCCTACATTCCCGAATCTGAAATACAACTGAAAGCTATATATAATGCCTCCCTTCATACATTTCATCTCCCACGACCAGGTGTAGGCAATGCTAGTCCATCATTTTTTTTTTGTTGAACTGTTAATTTTCTTGTCCAACAGCTAGATAGTCTCACTTTGTCCAGCCCTGCTCCCATACTTCTCTGAATCACCACTATCATCTGATATTGCCCACAATATAATTTTGTAGACGAGACTATTGTCATACCAGGGAACTCTCAGGGTTTGACCCAAATCTCAGGGTGAGAGAGCCTAGTGGCTGCTGCTAACTGATTTGCACCAATAAATGTTTTATTTGCTTTTCTGGTATAAAATGAACAGGTTTAGAACGTAGAGTGAGAAGTCCTGCTTGTTTGCTGCCTCTAAGTTATAGCATATTAAAGGTTAATGAGGAATGATTGAAACACCTCTGAGTTAGAGCAATTAAGGGCATTTCTCTTTCATTGCTAACAAGGTGCTAAACCTGAACATACTGCCACCATACTTTCCCCCCACAGCTAATGTCCTTTTAAAGAAACACTAACACCAAATATTGATCTGGGTAGTATCATTTTAAATAGGTATTTCCAGCTACATCTGTAAAATGTTCTTTTTTTGGAACCCTAAAATAGAATCATAAGCTTGCATTTCTAATCCACTTGTTCAGTGTTCTATATAAACACAGTTTTAATTTATTTATGTAGAAGACGTTTACCAGGAAAAACACACTTAAGATTCCTCTCGGTTTCAAGGGTTCACTATGGAAATGTTACCCACTATTTGGCAACCAACAAAATGGCGGTTTTAAAATGTCGCCTGTAAGAAAAGGGCGACATCAGAATGGTGACATAATGATGTTGCAAGCTTAAGTATTGCCACCATCTTTGCTTCAACTCTCCAATAATTAGTCGCACCCGCATCACAGTCAAGCTGATAAGAAGAAAAGGATAGACGCACAAGGTCAAGTGCCACTCAAAGGGTTAAGATACATACCCTCCCTTCTTCATGCATCAACACGTCGGCCTCATCACAGTCACACTTAAGTGTCCAAGGCACAGATGAAGCGGACTGTGATGAGGCCAACATGATGTGGGCTTGTGAGTGAAGAGGGCACCTTAACCCTTTGAGTGCTTTTCAATCTGTTTTGGCTATCTCTGGCATTCAAAGGGTTAAGGCACTGATGGAGGGTATGCATTAAGGAGGGAGGGTATGCATCGTAACCCTTTAAGTGGCACTTCACTTCATCTGGTGCGTCTATCCTTTTCTTCATATTAGCGTGACTGTGATGTCAGTGAAATTAATTATTGGAGAGTTAAGGCACAGATGGTGGTGACACTTAAGCCTTCAACATCAGAATGTCATCCTTTTGATGTGGGCTACATTCTGATGTAGCCTTTTTCATGCAGACAACATTTTAAATTCACCATTTTGTTGCTCTCCAAATAGTGGGTGACATTTCAACAGGATTCCATTCTCAAGTATGTCCTGAGATCTTTCACATAAAAAGTTACACATATGTATGTGTATATATACACAGAGAAACCACATATACACAAACGCACCATAACACATTGTTGCATTTCAGTAGGCAACACCCAAGAGCTATGAAGTGTTCTCTGTTGTTATCCCAATTTTTAAGGGTAATTAGAAATAACTAGAATATAGAAAAAATGAGGGTACAGATACAGGAGATGGCAGCTCGATTTTCTGAGAGGATATTCACAGAAAATACTCCTTGAAAATCGATCCAAGGCTTTACAACAATATAAATCTCCAAAAATTCCTTGAGATTCCCATGAAAGAATGATTTTGCAAACACCTATAATTCAGCAGCGAAATTTGTACATGATACTCTTATTGAAAATTAGAAAGTTCTACAAACAGATAATTCTCTACCGGATATTTTCCAATGGAAACCGATTGTTTGCTATAAAAGGGGCAAGAGCTTTAAAGGGATAGTATTACTTCAAAATTACTATCCCTCATATTGTAGCCCTTAATAAACTGAGTTAAATGACACCAGTGGCATCTCTCAAACCTTTATGGTTTAAGAGATAGCCGCTTTCAAAGTTTCCTCTCCCCTGCTGTCAGCGTTCTGCTGCCAGCAGGGGAATCCGGTCCCGGGACAGGCGGGGGCTCTTAAACAGAGCTGATATCTCTTTATGGAAGGAAAAATGATTAATTGAAACAGTCTTCTACGTGTGCTTGGTTACCAAGCACACGTAGAAGACTGTTTCAATTAATCGTTTTTCTTTCCATAACGAGATATCAGCTCTGCTGAAGAGCCTCCTCTTGATTCAGAGACCGGATTCTCCTGCTGGCAGCAGAACGCTGACAGCAGGGGAGAGGAAACTTTGAATGCGGCTATCTCTTAAACCATAAAGGTTTGAGAGATGCCACTGGTGTCATTTAACTCAGTTTATTAAGGGCTACAATATGAGGGATAGTAATTTTGAAGTAATACTATCCCTTTAAAGATGTGTTGGTAAAAACAGCAATACCAGCCCCATCCAATTTAAAGCAGTCTTGGATCCCCAAACCAAAAAATGGGGTATTTAAATGTTTAGGCTGTGCCACCTGCAAACAAATGATAAGTGGAAGTCATTTTAAACATCCACAGAATAATAAGATGCATAAGATCACACATCGTTTGACTTGCACCACTGAGTATGTGGTATACGTATTAAAGTGCCCATGCAATTCAGCATATGTTGGGAAATTGATGGGATGCTGAAGAACCGTATCACGGGACATTGATCAGCAATAAGAGTGGCACATAGAGATGGTGCCAGAAAAACCGGTGGCTAAACATTTTTTTACAGATGGGACATTCATCAGCTTCGGTCACGATTATGCTTATTGATCATATCCCCCCTTGCAAAGAGGTGGTAACAGAAGTAAAATTCTGTTACAGAGGGAAACTTTTTGGATAAGGACTTGAAACAACGTGTCCTGCATATGGTCTTAATGAATCTATTTATTTCTCAGTGTTTCGGGAGGATAGATGAAAATTGATTCTATGTGGAGACGATCATTTTTGTATTTATCTCATTTTTTTCATTTTTGATACCACTGTAATTTCTTTTTTCGGTGAAAGGAATTTTTTTCTATTTGTTTTTTTAATTTTTTGTTCATTTTTTTCATTTTTATATTTATATTTTGTAGTAGTAGTGATTTGTCAACTGGGTAACAATAACCCTAGTTAACGATTTGACAATTGTCTAGAGCATTACAATTTTTGCTTTATTCTCCTAGTAGTCTTCAATAATATAAGAATATTGTTTCTTTCTTTTTTCTGCACCAGTGTATGAAAAGTAATTTTTTCTTTTTTGATTAGGAATGTATTGCAACATTGTATACAATTTGTGTCATGACTTTAGTTCACTTTGGCTTTGTCCAGGAGAAATAGTCATTTATAGACAGAGTCATTTTTAGTTAACTTTCACGGGTAGTCACTTTCATAGGTACTACCACTTAATTTTTCAGTCAATTCCTTGAATAATTCACGTTTTTGTACTGTATTTCACATTCATTATTGAACTACAAACTTCATTATACACTGCATGTGATCTGTTCACATTGATTTCTATTAATCAGCGTGAAACCGCCACACTAGAGGAAGCAGGTTGAAGTAAGTAGTTTTTACCTTGTTTAATCTTTACCTTTTCCAAATCAACTTTTTTGTTTCACATTCACTGTCGCACCGGAAATGCACGTCAGATTGCTTGACAGACATGTTTATTCACGAGTACGGGTATGTATAGCTGAGTATTTTTATCTTTGTTATGTTCTTGACAAAGGTCCCTACCGGACCGAAACATTGTTCAAATACAAATATTTTGATGTATAAGTCCTGTGAGTGCTTGCCTCTCGTGTGTGTATATATATACATACATATATATATATATATAAGAATAAGCCTCATTGCATAATTTATGGTACCTCACAAACAGAACATAATTTATGTCTCCTCGGAAAACAAACACACATTGAACAGAATACCTCATTACATAATTTATGTCTCATTAGGAGACACAACGCCTATTGGGTGATTCAATAGATACTTTACTGCTCCCATTGGGTGATTCAGTGGGGCATGTTTATCATACAGGGAGTTGGCCCTCCCCCTCCAGTCCACCCACCACTATCCAACTGACAAAAAAAATGTAGCTGCCACTCGCTCCTGAAGTAGGGGATATCAATGACTTCTCCTGGTCCACACACACTCTCACTCAGGATCATGACCAAACACACTGTTTCACCTCCCACAGATAACTGTAACCCTCCATACACTGTGTTTCAGTACGAGGGTGTAATATTTCCATAAAATACAAACTCAGGTATAGACTTAATAGCAACTATTTTATTTAACGCTTTTCATCTCTTCAGTCACCTCACTAACTGTCTGTTTTCAACTGTCACTCTTCCACTTCCTGATTCCCGCCCTTTCTCCTTAAAGGGAGAGAGATGCTTTGCTGTATGTTACAGAGGGCAAGCCTCAAACACCACTATCTATTTGTTCCCTCAGCATATTGCTATGCTGCCTCAACTGAAGAGCCACCGTGTGTTATATTGCTATGTTACCATAACTTAACCCTTTGAGTGCCAGTGGGGTACACAACGCATTGCAAAGCTTTGCGTACCCCTCTGGCACTCAAAGGGTTAAGTAAGGAGGAGTTACTGCTCCCACTGGGTGATTCAATGGGGGAGTGATTTAAATCATGCAGGGAGTTGGCCTGGCCCCACTTTCCAGCCCACCCACCACTATCCAAGTAATGAAAAAACAAAATGGCTGCCACTCGCTCCTACACCACAGACAAAAAGACACACACACTCACACACACTCAATCACACACTCACACTGTCAGTCATACACACTTAATCATACACACTCACAATCTCTCACTCACACACACACTCTCACTCACACTCAATTACACACACTCAAACACACTCTCACTCTCATACTATCACGGTGCCCGTGATTGGTGCTGTTCAGTGTCAGTCACTTGCTGAGTATCATGATTGGCTGTCTGTGATTAGCCCTCCTCACACAGCCTTTTTAAACCCAGGCTGAGCACTTCCAGGTTGCCCTTTCGTGGTGTTTCTGACTCCATTCTGCCTGACCTGCTTGTCAGGCTTCTGGGCCTGTTCCTGCTGTACTTGCTGATCCTGTGTTCCAGTGTTCCTGTATGCTAGTGTTCCAGTGTTCCTGTGTTCCAGCACCTCGCGGGTTAATCTTACTGAGTTCCTGAGTCTCCTGCTCCAGCCGTCGCTCTGGCGACATTGTTCTTCTCGCTGCTGATCATACTTTGTTGGTTTACTCCACTAAACCTGGTTGCGATATACATTGTTGGTCCCAGCGTGCGGACGCTGGTTTACTCCACTAAACTGGTTGCGAGATACTTTGTTGGCTCCAGCGTGCGGACGCTGGTTTGCTCCATTAAACCTGGTTGTGATATACATTGTTGGCTCCAGCGTGCGGACGCTGGTTTGCTCCACTAAACTTGGTTGCGATATACGTTGTTGGTCCCAGCGTGCGGACGCTGGTTTACTCCACTAAACCTGGTTGCGATATACATTGTTGGTTCCAGCGTGCGGTCGCTGGTTTGCTCCATTAAACCTGGTGGCGCTATTACCATAAGTCCCAACGTGCGGACGTTGGTTTGCTCCTGAACATCCAGTACTGTGGTCAGCCGCTGTCCACTTCCTTGCAGTTGTCTGAGTATCCCTGGCAATAGACTCCTGCTGAGCAAGACCTCTATACTTATGCTGTATGCTGTCTTAGTCACCTGACAGCTGGTCTACTCACTCAGGCTGCCCTGCCCGGTATTGGTGAGGCCGGTAGAACCTTGACGATACCATCCTGTAGGTTGCCTCACCCGGTATTGGCAGGGCCGGTAGAGCCTACTCCAGTACTCCTTTGGGCTGCCCTGCCCGGTATTGGTAAGGCCGGTAGAACCTTGTAATTCACCATCTTTAAGGTTGCCTTACCCGGTATTGGCAGGGCCGGTAGAGCCTACATTCAGCATTCCGTGGGGGCTGCCTTGCCCGGTATTGGTAAGGCCGGTAGAACCGGTATATGTCATCTCACGGTTGCCTTACCCGGTATAGGCAAGGCCGGTAGAGCCTGTCATTAAAACTGTCACTTGGGTTGCCTTGCCCGGTATTTAGGCAAGGCCGGTAGAACCTATTATATGTTATATTACTGTTGTATTGTTATGTATGTTTACCCTACGGGGACTGCCTTTAACTTTTAATAAAGTTAAGTTATTTTACCAAACCTTAAGTCTGAGAGTCTTCAAATCCGTGACAGTACGAAAGGGCCATGACCTCAGACAGTAAGAGTGACGGTAACGCACAGAATATCCATTGGAGGATGGATACGCTTGAGCAACGTTTGGATCAGCTAGCGGTTGCTATCCAAACTATTCTTGAACGCAGTTTGGTACTTGCTGATAAGTCCGGTTGTAGCCCGGTGGTCTCGCCAATTCAGACACCGGAGAATGAGTCTAGGTCCCCAGGGACCGCAGTCAAAGGGTTAACGGCTTCTGCACCCTTGCCGCTGAGATATGACGGTGACCCTCAGCTGTGTAGAGGGTTTATCAATCAACTTGAAATATTTATGGAATTGACGGCACACGCATTTCCTAGTGATCGCAGCAAAGTTGGGTTCATGATATCCCTGCTGACTGGCAGAGCATTGGCTTGGGCTAACCCACTTTGGGAAAACGCTAAACCCTGCACAGAGAATTTCTGTGATTTTGTGCAATCCTTTCGAAGAGTATTTGAGCCTCCTGGTAGAACTACCTCTGCTGCTAAACGTCTCATGGAGATACAATAGGGCAGGCGCACTGTTGGCGATTATGCCATTGAATTCTGCACCTTGGCAGCAGAGGTAGGATGGAATAACGAGGCCCTGTTGGCAGCCTTTGCTCAAGGATTGAGTGACCAGATTAAAGATGATATCGCAGCAAAAGATTTACCTACTGACCTAGATAATTATATCGAATACGTGATTCTAATTGACTCCATAATACGTGAAAGATTAACCGCCAGAGAGCAACGAGTATGGTTAAAAGATAATGGGTCCAGTAGCATATTTTGCCCACCCAACCCTCCCTCTGCATCCAAACCTAGTGAATCCATACAGGAACCATGTGAACCTATGCAGGTGGGTTTCACTAGGTTAACTAAGGAGCAGAGAAGGTATCGCAAGACACAAGGATTATGTCTGTATTGCGGTAAAAGTGATCACCTGTTAAGATCTTGTCCGGGAAACGAACACACCTAGGGTACCCTGGGGGATAGGCCCTAGGTGGTGTCCAATCGTCCCCATTGTTGGACACACTTAAACCCACCATACAGGTGGTATTGTCATGGGCATACAGCTATCATTTTCCTCTGCATATCATCCCCAGACTAACGGGGCCGCTGAGAGGGCTAATCAAGGATTGGAACAGTTTCTGCGATGTTTTGTGACTGACCATCATGATAATTGGGCCGACTTGTTGCCTTGGGCATAGTTCGCCATAAACTGCGCAGTTAATTCTTCCTCCGGGAGCTCTCCGTTTTTGATCGATTATGGGTTCCAACCCTGTCTGCTCCCGGATTCCTTTCAATCACAGCAGATTCCAGCTCTGGATGAGCATATAGAGCAACTCCGTTCCACATGGGCACAAGTTCAGAGGGCATTGGGCCAGTCTTTTCAGCGACATCAGCGTCATGCCAATCGCAGAAGGTTTCCTTCCGAGTCGGGGATAGAGTATGGCTGTCCTCCAAGAATCTAAAGCTCAAGGTCCCATCTAATAAGCTGGCACCTCGGTTCATTGGTCCGTACAAGATCATTCTCAAAATTAACCCTGTTTCCTATGCCTTGGAATTACCTGCTTCTATGCGCATTCATAATGTATTCCATGTGTCTCTCCTTAAACCTCTGGTTTGTAACCGTTATACTACCACACCTGTGAGGCCAGGTCCTGTTGAAGTCGAGGGGCAGGAGGAGTATGAAGTACAAAACATTATTGATTCCTGCAGAGGTAGAGGAGGGGTACAGTATCTGGTGCATTGGAAAGGTTATGGTCCTGAGGATCGTTCCTGGGTTGACAGTAAGGACCTTCATGCACCCAAGTTACTACGAATATTTCATGCCAAATACCCTCAGAAGCCTAGACCCTACTCTGGGTGAGGGGGTCTTTGAAAGGGGGGTACTATCACGGTGCCCGTGATTGGTGCTGTTCAGTGTCAGTCACTTGCTGAGTATCATGATTGGCTGTCTGTGATTAGCCCTCCTCACACAGCCTTTTTAAACCCAGGCTGAGCACTTCCAGGTTGCCCTTTTGTGGTGTTTCTGAATCCACTCTGCCTGACCTGCTTGTCAGGCTTCTGGGCCTGTTCCTGCTGTACTTGCTGATCCTGTGTTCCAGTGTTCCTGTATGCTAGTGTTCCTGTGTTCCAAAGTTCCAGTGTTCCTGTGTTCCAGCACCTCACTGGTTAATCTTACTGAGTTCCAGTGTTCCTGTGTTCCAGCACCTCGTGGGTTAATCTTACTGAGTTCCTGAGTCTCCTGCTCCAGCCGTCGCTCTGGCGACATTGTTGTTCTCGCTGCTGATCATACTTTGTTGGTTTACTCCACTAAACCTGGTTGCGATATACATTGTTGGTCCCAGCTTGTGGACGCTGGTTTACTCCACTAAACTGGTTGCGAGATACTTTGTTGGCTCCAGCGTGCGGACGCTGGTTTGCTCCATTAAACCTGGTTGTGATATACATTGTTGGTCCCAGCGTGCGGACGCTGGTTTACTCCACTAGACTGGTTATGAGATACCTTGTTGGCTCCAGCGTGCGGACGCTGGTTTGCTCCACTAAACCTGGTTGTGATATACATTGTTGGTCCCAGCGTGCGGTCGCTGGTTTGCTCCATTAAACCTGGTGGCGCTATTACCATTAGTCCCAACGTGCGGACGTTGGTTTGCTCCTGAACATCCAATACTGTGGTCAGTCGCTGTCCACTTCCTTGCAGTTGTCTGAGTATCCCTGGCAATAGACTCCTGCTCAGCAAGACCTCTATACTTATGCTGTATGCTGTCTTAGTCACCTGACAGCTGGTCTACTCACTCAGGCTGCCCTGCCCGGTATTGGTGAGGCCGGTAGAACCTTGACGATACCATCCTGTAGGTTGCCTCACCCGGTATTGGCAGGGCCGGTAGAGCCTACTCCAGTACTCCTTTGGGCTGCCCTGCCCGGTATTGGTAAGGCCGGTAGAACCTTTTAATTCACCATCTTTAAGGTTGCCTTACCCGGTATTGGCAGGGCCGGTAGAGCCTACATTCAGCATTCCGTGGCGGCTGCCTTGCCCGGTATTGGTAAGGCCAGTAGAACTGGTATATGTCGTCTCATGGTTGCCTTACCCGGTATAGGCAAGGCCGGTAGAGCCTGTCATTAAAACTGTCACTTGGATTGCCTTGCCCGGTATTTAGGCAAGGCCTGTGGAACCTATTATATGTTATATTACTGTTGTATTGTTATGTATGTTTACCCTACGGGGACTGCCTTTAACTTTTAATAAAGTTAAGTTATTTTACCAAACCTTAAGTCTGAGAGTCTTCAAATCCGTGACACATACACCCTCTCACTCATACACTCTCACACTAACACACTCTCACTCAATAACACACACTCACGCAATCACTCACATGCAATCACTCACATGCAATCACTCACTCACACCCCGGGAGCCAGCACGATCCACCTTCCACCATAGTCTCACTCACACCCCGGGAGCCAGCACGATCCACCTTCTACTATAGTATGTGCAATTACCACATGCATTTCAACTACATGAATGAATGCCACTCACTCGCACGCACTTACTCACACTCACTCACACCCCGGGAGCCAGCACGATCCACCTTCCACCATACTATGTGCAATTACCAAATACATTTCAACTATATGAATGAATGCCACAGTGGAGGCATAAGTACAAACACAAACTCATTACAATGACACATAAGTCACCCCCTTATGACTCACTTCTGCGTTCGTGTGTCTCTGTGTGTGCCTGTGTGTTCCTCACTGTGTGTGTTGCATGTCTGTATCACACTCTATGTGTCTGCATGTTGTGCATTGCATGTATGTGTGTATGACTGTGTCGCTCTTTATGCATCTCAGTGCATGCGTGTGCATTTGCGTGTGTGTCTATGTGTTTGTTTGTCTTGCATCCATGTGTGTGCATTAATTCCCTATATATCCTGACGGGCAGTGCCGTCCCATGTTGCTAGTATATATATACAAATGGAGAAACCACATACACACAAACATACATTCAAAATAAATGCATTGTATTTAGGTGTAAGGAAGCAGTTATATTTAGGGATTTTAGACTGGGAGACAATCTGATTTTTCTTGGGGTGGGTGTAGGTTATTCTAGGCTTTTGGAACTCTGAAGGAGAAGGCAGATCGACCAGCTTCTTTGTTGTAGTGTGAAATACGATAAGTTGTTCACAGTGGAGTGGAGGTTATAGATAGTAGTAGCTGGTGTGAGCATACTACTCAGGTAGTCTGGTAGCAAGAAAGGTGAAGAGCATGTTCAGATTCAAGTGTTAGCTAATTTAGTATAGTATAATTACACTGGAGGACAATGAGGAATAATGAGCTGGACAGTGTCACATTTACCACAATGCAATTGCAGCACAGAAGCATATACTACATCCCCGTAGTGTGACTGGCATAACATCTATTGAACAATATGCATTCTTACCAGGGGACTTAACCCCTTAAGGACCGGGAAAATCTGAGGTGGTTTGCACTTAAGGACCAGAGAATTTTTGTGGAGTATGTCTTTGTTCATCCATATTTTCCTTTTAATTCCTTTAACACACCCACATTATATACTGTTTTTTTAAACACAAGTAGGGCTTTCTTTTGATACCACGTTTATATGGATACCTTCATATTTTAATAAGATTAAATAGAAAACAAGAAAAATACATTTTGCATACATTTTCCTGTCAGGATTTGTACGCTATTAGTTCATTAAAAAAAAAACATTTGCTTCTCCTGAATATGGGAATACCCCGTATGCCTAGTATGTCAATTCCTTTTTCACATTTACAGGGTAAATATTACAAGATGGACACCATTATTTCCAGTCTGTAATTTTTCAATATTTGGCATGTGAGGATCATAGCTTGTTGACGTGACAGGACTCGGGTTGCCTTACCCCGGTATTGGCAAGGCCAGTAGAGCCTCTATTCTGGAGTACCTACTTCCTGGCTGCCTTGCCCAGTATATTGGCAGGGCCGGTAGAGCCTATCTATTCCTAGTACCAACTTCCTGGCTGCCTTGCCCGGTATATTGGCAAGGCCGGTAGAGCCTCTATTCCTTGTACCTACTTCCTGGCTGCCTTACCCGGTATACTGGCAAGGCCGGTAAAGCCTATCCATTCCATGTACCAACTTCCTGGCTGCCTTGCCCGGTATATTGGCAGGGCCGGTAGAGCCTGTATTGCTATTGTATTATTTCTTTCCTGTCAATAAAGATATATGTATGAATGTGTATGATACCCTATGGGGTTGTCTTAAACTTTTCAATAAAGTTGTGTTTTTACCTAACTTTGCGTCTGAGAGTCTTAACAAACCGTGACAGTACGAAAGGGCCATGACCTCAGACAATAAGAGTGATGGTAATACACAAAATATCCATTGTAGGATGGATGTACATGAGCAACGCTTGGATCAGCTAGCGGTAGCGATCCAAACTATTCCTGAACGCACTGTACTCTCAGACAAGGCTGCTACTAGTCTGGTGGTCTCCCCAGGTCAGACACCGGAAAACGAGTCTATGCCCTCAGGGGCTGCAGTCAAGGGGTTAACTGCTTCCGCCCCTTTGCCACTTAGATACGATGGTGATCCTAACCTTTGCAGAGGGTTTATTAACCAACTTGAAATATTTATGGAATTGACGGCTCATGCCTTCCCCAGTGACCGCAGTAAAGTTGGTTTCATGATATCCCTGCTGACTGGTAGAGCATTGGCATGGGCCAATCCATTATGGGAAAATGCGAAACCCTGCACAAGGTGTTTCAGAGAATTTGTTCAGTAATTTCGGAGAGTGTTCAAGCCTCCTGGTAGAACCACCTCTGCTGCTAAACGCCTTATGCAATACAACAGGGCAGGCAGAGGTAGGGTGGAACAATGAAGCATTATTGGCAACCTTTGCTCAGGGTCTAAGTGATCAGAGTAAAGACGAGATTGCAGCAAAAGAATTGCCCACTGATCTTGATGACTACATTGAATATGTCATTCTAATTGACACACGGATTCGTGAGAGACTAATGGCTAAAGACCGCAGGTCACAGTCAAAAAATAATGGATCTAGCAGTACATTTTGCCCACCTATCCCTCCCTTGGCATCTAAGCCTATTGAACAGTCACGGGAACCAGGTGAACCTATGCAATTAGGCTTCACTAGGCTAACTAGGGAGGAAAGAACATATCGCAAAAGACAAGGGCTGTGCTTATATTGTGGCAAGAATGGGCACTTGCTAAGATCTTGTCCTGTACGTCCGGGAAACGAACACACCTAGGGTATACTAAAATCCACCATACAGGTGGTGCTTTATTGGGCAAAATGCTCACTGGAGGTTTTGGCCCTGGTTGATTCCAGTGCAGCTGGGCACTTTATGGATAATGCCTTTGCTGAATTACACAGGGTTCCGCGCATTGAGAGAGAGACCCCTCTCGCCATTGAAGCAATTGACGGTAGACCCTTAGAACCTGCACAGGTTACCTTTGAAACAATGCCTTTATCTATGACTATTGGGGCACTTCACAAGGAGGAACAGCAGTTCCAACTTATCAATTCTCCTCATCACGCAGTAATTTTGGGATTTCCTTGGTTACAGTTGCATAACCCACAGTTTGATTGGAAAAAATGTGAAATCTCTGCTTGGTCTCAGTCTTGTATGAAGCATTGCGTAACCCACCCGGTTAAGATCTTGTGTACCTCCTCTTCACTGCCAGACGAATACCAACAGTTTGATGTTGTATTCAGTAAGGGAGAGGCTGGCACCCTACCCCAGCACAGATCTTATGACTGTTGTATTGAATTGCCTCCAGGGGTGGTGCCCCCTAGGGGACGCACGTATCCATTGTCCTGTGAGGAGAACCAAGCTATGGAGGAATATATTTCTGATGCCCTTAAGAGAGGGATCATAAGGAAATCCACCTCTCTTTGTAAAGAAGAAAAATGGCGAGCTGAGACCATGCGTTGATTACCGTGGCTTAAACAAGCTAAGGTCTAAGAATGCTTATCCGATACCACTCATCACGAGCTATTTGACAGACTCAAAGGTTCTTCTATCTTCACCAAGTTTGACCTGCGTGCTGCGTATAATTTAATTCGGATCAGAGCTGGTGATGAGTGGAAAACTGCCTTTAACACGACATCTGGCCACTATGAATATCTAGTCATGCCATTTGGTCTTTGTAACGCACCCGCAGTATTTCAATAATTAATCAATGACATCCTCAGAGATATGCTGCAGTCTTGTGTCGTTGTCTATCTTGACGGCATACTCATTCATTCCAAGAATATGTCGCAACACGTTAAAGACGTGTCTGAGGTGTTGCTTCGTCTACGAAAAAACAAATTATACTGTAAACTGGAAAAATGTGAGTTTCACAGAACGAGCATGCCATTCCTGGGGTTCGTAATTGGCAAGGAAGGCATTGCCATGGACAAAGAGAAACTAATGGCAGTTCTACAATGGCAACGCCCCAAGAGTCTTAAAGCCATTCAACGATTTCTGGGCTTCGCTAATTATTATAGAAAGTTTATTAATAACTTCTCTACTATTGTTAAACCTTTGTCTGACCTCACGCACAAGGGTGCTAACCCATCTCAATGGTCAGTGGCTGCTGAGGAGGCCTTTGAGAATTTGTAGTCTGCTTTTGTTAACGCTCCTGTGTTATCTTACCACAACCCATTGCTCCCATATACATTGGAGGTGGATGCCTCAGATATTGGGGTTGGGGTAGTGCTTTCTCAACGACCTATTAAAGGAGGAACTCTCAGACCTTGTGGGTTTTTCTCTAAAAAATTGACCGGGTCTCAAAGCCATTACGAGATTGGGGACAGAGAATTACTGGCCATTATCCTTGGTCTTAAGGAATGGCATCACCTACTCGAAGGCACAAAAAACCCTGTCTTAATTTTGACCGATCAAAAAAAACCTGATTTATCTCTCTGAGGCGAAAAGGTTATCCCCACGCCAGGCCAGGTGGGCACTGTTCTTGTCTCGATTTAATTTCATTGTATCTTACTTGCGTGGATCTAAAAATGTCAGGGCTAATGCACTGTCAAGACAATTTGAGGCTGAATTTGACAGAGATGAGGTACCAGCACCTATTATTCAGCCTGATCGAATTTTAGCTACTATAAGCACTAGTATCACTTCACCACTAGGGGAAGAGATTTTGGCCTCCCAGGCCTCTGCTCCCCCTGAAACCCCAATGGGCAAGTGTTTTGTTGATGAGCCATTCTGCACTCTGTTACTCGAGACATACCATTGCTCTAAAGCTGCAGGACATATTGGCAGAGACCAATTGTCCTGGTCTCTCTCGCAGGTCTTTTTTTGGCCTTCTATGAGGGCAGATTGCGCTGATTTTACGAATGCCTGTGCTAAGACCCCTAGACACCTCCCGGTGGGCCTACTTCAGCCGGTACCCAATGGTGAACGTCCTTGGTCCCACGTTTCCATCGATTTCATGGGAGAATTGCCAGTGTCTAGAGGGTATTCCTTTATACTCATGATAGTGGACAGGTTTTCTAAAATGGCTCATTTCTTCTGTGTCCCCTGTCCATGGCATTAACTGATGGATCATTTGGAAAAGATCATTAAAAATATGACAGGTGGGAAGAGTTCTTTTCTCCCGCAAGAAAGAAGAAACCCTGCAGGCACAGCAGTTAGGACATAAGGATACAGAGAGAAAAGACAGACCTACAGGGAAGCAAAGAAATCCCAACCCAATAAGCCATTTTAACAGAGAAAGCCTTCTTTTTCATCCAATCACAGAGGGACATTCAAGAAGGAATACACTGGGAGAGGTCAGTTTAGAAAGGAGTATCTTTGAGGAGCAGCGGGCCCTGCCTCTGACACCGGTAGGAGGTCGTTTACACATGTTCCTGCCTGTATGGCAGGATCTAGTGAACGACCGCTGGGTGTTGCAGGTCTTGGAGACAGGGTATCCACTGATATTCATCAAAAGACCTCACAAGAATATTTTCAGACCATCTGCGATTCTGAAGAATCCTCAAAAAGCAGAAGCCTGTTAAGCATAATTCAGAACCTAATGCAAAAACAGGTGATAGAGGAGGCTCCGGAATGGCAGAGAGGGACAGGGATTTATTCAAATCTTTTTATAGTCCCGAAGTCTTCGGGAGATTACAGACCCATATTGGACCTGAAATTTCTCAACACTTATCTTCAGTACAGACCATTCAAGATGGAAATAGTGTCATCTCTACTGAAGTCAATTCCCATGGAAGCATATTTGACAACGGTGGATCTAATGGATGCATATCATCATATTCCAGTAGACAAGGACCATCGCAAGTTTCTGAGATTTGCGATAGGAAAGAACCATTTTCAATTTGTAGCCCTTCCATTTGGGCTGTCAGCAGCACCAAGACTGTTCACCAAGATGTTGGCAGCAGCTTTAGAACACTTAAGAGAAAAAGGGATACCCATAATTCCTTATCTGGACGATCTTCTAGTCATACAGAATTCTATACAACAAGCAAAAAGACACACGGGTTACACCATAAGCCATCTTCAGAACCTGGGTTGGCTTATAAATTTCCAAAAGAGCCAGATAAATCCAACACAAAGACTGTTTGTTTTTTTCTAGGAATAGATATAGACACTTGCAGACGAAAGGTTTATCTATCAGAGGACAGACAGAGGAGAGTTGTTCAGAACATTGGAAGATTTCTTTCCCTGAAGAATCATTCAGCGCAGGATTTCATGCAGCTCTTGGGAGTGCTAACATCTACGGTTCAAGTATTACCATGGGCAAAGTTTCATATGAGAAGCATTCAGGTACATTTTTTTGAAAAAATGGAACAAGAACTACAAGGAGATATTTCAGAAGATTACAGTACCTCCCAACATAAGGAAGGAGTTATTGTGGTGGAAGAAACCCTTGAATCTGACAAAGGGAATATCACTAAAACCAGTGCAATGGGAAAATGTGACGACGGACGCCAGCCTACAGGGTTGGGGAGCAGTATGGAAGACTCAAGCGATCCAGGGAGAATGGTCAGTGGAAGAGAAACAGTTACATATAAACATATTGGAACTCAGAGCTGTAAAGAAGAGTTTGATGAGATTCAAGCAGGATTTAAAGGGAAAGTCAGTCAGAATTTATTCCGACAATATGACAACAGTCCTGTAAAGAACCAGGGCAGAACAAAAAGCAGAAGATTGTTTCTGGAAGCGGAATCAATATTACGGTGGGCGGAAAGAAATCTGAGATCAATTATGGCAACCCATGTGCCAGGGGTACAGAACATCCAGGCAGATTTCTTGAACCGAAACCAACTGGATCAGGGAGAATGGGCTCTCAATCCGGAAGTCTTCCATCTAATAGAGCAAAAATGGGGAATTCCAGAGATAGACCTCATGGCTTCGAGGGAACAACACCAAGTGCAGGAAATTCTTCTCCCGATGAAAGGATCAGAAAGCGGTAGCACAGGACGCCCTATCCCAGACATGGGATCATCAGTTGGCGTATGTTTTTCCTCCAATTCCATTATTACTGGAAGTCCTCAGGAAAATAAGAAGGGAAAAATCAAATGTCATCTTGATAGCTCCTGCATGGCCAAGAAGAGTCTGGTACGCAGATCTAGTAAACATGTCAATAGAAGACCCATGGACACTACCGAAACGTCAGGACTTATTGATCCAAGGGCCCATAGTTCATCTCATTTCTTCAAATTGAAGGCCTGGAGGCTGAAAGGGAGTCACTATCTCTCAAAGGACTTTCAAGATCTGTAATAGATACAATAATAGGAGGAAGAAAACAATCTACTACTAAAATCTATTACAAAATCTGGAAGAAATGTAGTTCTTGGTTTAGAGATAATGATATCTCCAGATCAGAGGTTACTGCTCCAAAGATTTTACAGTTCCTACAGAGAGGCTATGATTTAGGACTCAGCCCTGCATCCCTAAAGGTTCAGGTTTCAGCCATATTAGCATCACATCTGGCAGAGGATGATTTCATAAAAAGATTTATGAAGTCTGAAGTAAAATCAAGACCCCGAATTAAGGATGTTGTCCCTCCGTGGGATTTGAATATTGTACTAAATCAATTGGCCTCATCTTCTAAATTTGAGCCAATTCAAGATATACCCCTGAAATTGTTAACCCTAAAAACAGTCTTTCTAACAGCTGTTACATCAGCCAGGAGGGTTAATGAAATTCAGGCACTATCAATTACCTCTCCATATATGGTGATACATCAGGATAAGATTGTCCTAAGGACTAAGCCTTCATTTAGACCTAAGGTGGTATCTTCTTTTCACATAAATCAAGAGATTGTTCTACCATCATTTTGTGCGAATCCTAGTAATGCAAAGGAGAGAAATTTGCACAACTTGGATGTAGTGAGATGCATATCTTGCTATCCATCTAGAACAAGGGATTTCAGGAAATCTGATAGCTTATTTGTTCATTTCTTTGGCAAATACAAAGGTGAGACTGCTTCTAAGGCATCTATCTCTAGATGGATTTCGGATTGCATCAGGATAACTTATGCAGAATCAGGGACAGTAGCCCTTAGTATTATTAAGGTGCATTCCACCAGAGCCATTGCTACATCTTGGGCAGCTAAGGCCGAAGCCTCTATAGAGGATATATGCAAGGCCGCAACTTGGTCGTCTATTTCGACCTTTATATAACATTATCAATTAGATGTTCAAGCATTTGCTCAAGCGAAGTTTGGAAGACAAATGCTGGAAGCAGTCATATCTACTTGAGTGGTAAGACATTGCATTTCTACGTATATTTAATTTACCCTCCCTAAGGGACACGGCTTTGGTACGTCCCATCAGTTAATGCCGTGGACAGGGGACACAGAAGAAATGGTAAAATTTACTTACCGATCATTTCTTTTCTTCTGTGTCCCTTCCACGGCATACCCTACCCTCTAATTATATTGTTTGATGTTTTTCAGCTTGGACAAAGGATGACTACCTACATTAACGTGAGACTTCCTTTTAAACATTAAGCGATTGGCCCTACATAGCTATGGGGCGGAGACAATACCCATCAGTTAATGCCGTAGAAGGGACACAGAAGAAGAAAATATCGGTAAGTAAATTTTACTGTTTCGTGCCCCTCCGTGGCCTTCCCTCTGCTAAAGAATTAGCGGTGGTATTCGCTAGAGAGGTATTTCGGTTGCATGGAGTACCCAGAGTGCTGGTGTCCGACAGGGGGAGCCAGTTCGTGTCCAGATTTTGGAGGGCATTTTGTGAACAGACGGGCATACAATTTATCCTTTTCCTCCGCCTACCATCCCCAGACCAATGGGGCCGCTGAGCGTGCCAATCAAGGTTTGGAACAGTTCTTGCGCTGTTTCATTACTGACCATCATGACAATTGGGCCGACCTGTTGCCCTAGGCTGAGTTCGCCAGGAATTGTGCGGTTAATTCTTCATCCGGGAGCTCTCCGTTTCTGATCAATTATGGGTTCCAGCCCTGTTTGCTCCCGGATTCCTTTCAGGCATAACAGATTCCAGCTCTGGATGAGCATATCGAGCAACTACGCTCCACATGTGCACAGATGCAGAGGGCACTCGGTCAGTCATTCCAATGTCATCAGCGTCATGCTAATCGCAGGAGACTGCCAGTGGTTTCCTTTCAGGTTGGGGATAGAGTGTGGCTTTCCTCCAGGAACCTTAAACTTCAAGTCCCATCTAATAAGTTGGCTCATTGATTCATTGGTCCTTACAGAGTCATTTGCAAAATGAATCCTGTGTCGTATGCATTGGACATCCCTGCGTCCATGCATATTCATAATGTCTTCCATGTATCCCTCCTCAAGCCTCTTGTATGCAACCGTTATACTACTAACCCTGTGGTGCCAGGGCCTATTGAGGTTGAAGGTCAGGAGGAGTACGAAGTTGAGTATCATTGATTCCCTCAGGCTTAGAGGAAAGGTGCAGTATTTGGTGCATTGGAAGGGCTATGGTCCTGAAGAACGATCCTGGGTGGATAGTAAGGACCTTCCTGCGCCCAAATTACTGCAAATTTTTCATTCTAAATACCCTCAGAAACCTAGACCCTCTTCTAGGAGAGGGGGGTCTTTGAGAGGGGGTACTATCAGATGCCCGTGATTGCTCTCTTTTTGTGTCAATTACCCATGGGGGCTCTCCATTGGCTGTCTGTTTTCAGCCCACCCTGCATTGCCTATTTAGACTGAGCCTGGGCACCCTTTGGTTGCCCTTTCGTGTTGTCTCTATGGTGCTCGTATCTACCTTATGTTCCTGAGCTTCCTGCGTCCTTTGCTGTGTTCCTGCTACCAGTATTCGTCCAGTTCCTGTAGTTACCTGTCCAGTGGTTCCTGCTTCCATTTCTGATCCGGTTGGAGTCGCCGCTTGGTCATCGTTTCCTGCTGCCAGTCCCTGCTGCCGTTCCTGATCCGGTTGATCGTCTGAGTGCTGATTCCTGTTTCCACCTGCTGGTTCCTATCCGGTTCGCCTGTAGTCAGCTGACGTTCCTGAGTCGCCTTGGCGACATTTCTACCCTCTGCCGGTTTATCCAGTATGCGGGTATTGGTTTGCTCCACAGCCGCCCGGCTGTTATTGCAGGATACGACTAGCGTTCCACGTACAGGGTACTGGTTCGCTCCTTAAGCCATCCGGCTGCTATTGTCAAGACGTATAGCGTTCCCAGTGTGTGGGCACTGGTTCGCTCCATAGCCATCCGGTTGTTATTTCTGTATACGATTAGCGTTCCACATACAGGGTACTGGTTCGCTCCATAAGCCATTCGGCTGCTATTGTTGAGACGTATAGGGTTCCCAGTGTGTGGGCACTGGTTCGCTCCACAAGCCATCCGGCTGTTATTGCAGGATACGATTAGCGTTCCACGTACAGGGTACTGGCTCGCTCCCTAAGCCATCCGGCTGCTATTGTCAAGACGTATAGCGTTCCCAGTGTGTGGGCACTGGTTCGCTCCATAGCCACCCGGCTGTTATTTCAAGATACGTTTAGCGTTTCCAGTGTGTGTACACTGGTTCGCTCCTTAGCCATCCGGCTGTTATTACGTATATGTATAACACTCTCAGTACAGGGTACTGGTTCGCTCCTTAGCCTCCCGGCTGCAGTGCACCTTGTTGACTTGCTCCCAGTACTAGGTACTGGTTCGATCCACCACCCTTGAGTCAATTATCGTATTGTGCATTTCTGTCTTCCCAGTGCGCAGGTACGGGTGGTACCCTGGTATTCCTTGGCTTGCGACTTATGCTGACTTAGGGCTCGATTCAAATGTTGGCGTCGGCAGAAAAAATTGGCGACGCTGGTTTTAACGTCAACTGAGCAATGCAAATGTTCCACTAGTAAGAAGCGGCGCCAGTTCTGAAACACACGTCGCCCGTCGCCAGAACAGCAAGATCTCACCCATAGAGGATAATGTACAAGCAACGCCAAAAGCCATTCAAATGTTGGAGTTAGGGCTAACGCGAGTTAAATTGCAACATTTCACTCCAGAAATCTAACGCCTATTTTTTTTGTCGAACATCACACAACTCAGAGCAGAAAACCAACGTTGAGGGAAATAAAACAGAGAGTTAGGGATAACATGAGTCTGTGCTTCCCTAGGGGAACACAGAGAAGGCTTTCAGCACCATGGACAGCATTGAATGCCATAGGGATGTGCATTGCTCAACCCTGTGGCATTCGAAGGTTGAAACAGAAATAGTACACCAAGCACTACACAATGTCCCCCCCCCTTCGACATCCCCCCCTTTAGTATGTCGACATATATTGGACATACTAACTCCATCCCATATTCACCTTATTGACTCATATAGTAGTTGAACCTGTCTTTTATTCGACAATTAACCCTTTGAGTACCAGAGAGGTAGGAAAGCATTGCTTAGCATGTTTCCTACCCCTCTGGTACCCAAAAGGTTAATAGGCAAGGTATGGACTACATACCTTGCCTGTATATATGTGTGTGTGTTTTAAACTTTTTTTTATTAAAAGACTTATTAAACATAGTTTAAATTAGATCTCATTCATTTTTAATGCCCTACCTCCTGTGTCCCCTTGCTGTTAGTACTTTTGCTCCACTCTCCTTCAAACTGAGAGTGGAGCAAAAACACTACTAACAAAGGGACACAGTAAGTAGGACATTATTAACCCTTTGAGTGCCAGAGTGGGACGCACCGCATTGCAAAGCAGTGTGCTGCATTCCACTCTGGCACTCAAAGGGTTACTAAATCAGTGACATACTGTATTGCTGAAGGAACGCTGCTCTGACAGCAGCGCTCCTCAGCAAATGTCTTTATTAATATGTAGTTGTGGGCATCAGCGGGGCTGTGGTAATTACACAGGACAGAGGCACTGGAGGAAGCGGAGGAGGCTTCCTCCGATGTCTCTCTCCCCTCCACCGCTTCCTCCAGTGCCTCTGTCCTGTGTAATTACCACAGCCACGCTGATGCCCACAACTACATATTAATAAAGACATTTGCTGAGGAGCGCTGCTGTCAGAGCAGCATTCCTTCAGCAATACAGTATGTCACTGATTTAGTAACCCTTTGAGTGCCAGAGTGGAATGCAGCGCACTGCTTTGCAATGCGGTGCGTCCCACTCTGGCACTCAAAGGGTTAATAATGTCCTACTTACTGTGTCCCTTTGTTAGTAGTGTTTTTGCTCCACTCTCAGTTTGAAGGAGAGTGGAGCAAAAGTACTAATAGCAAGGGGACACAGGAGGTAGGGCATTAAAAATGAATGAGATCTAATTTAAACTATGTTTAATAAGTCTTTTAATAAAAAAAAGTTTAAAACACACACACACACACACATATATACAGGCAAGGTATGTAGTCCATACCTTGCCTATTAACCCTTTGGGTACCAGAGGGGTAGGAAACATGCTAAGCAATGCTTTCCTACCTCTCTGGTACTCAAAGGGTTAATTGTTGAATAAAAGACAGGTTCAACTACTATATGAGTCAATAAGGTGAATATGGGATGGAGTTAGTATGTCCAATATATGCAATATATGTCGACATACTAAAGGGGGGGATGTCGAAGGGGGGGACATTGTGTAGTGCTTGGTGTACTATTTTTGTTTCAACCTTCGAATGCCACAGGGTTGAGCAGTGCACATCCCTATGGCATTCAAAGCTGTCCATGGTGCTGAAAGCCATCTCTGTGTTCCCCTAGTGGCTGGGTAGGGAAGCACAGAGAAAGCTGTTCAGAACTGTCGACGTGGGCTTTGGATTTTCTGACTGAACTTGATACTTTGCAGTGCTGTGATTGGCTGTGGTGCTAGGTAACATTTTTATCGTGTGTTTTTAGGTAAGATTTTCTATGCAACGCAGGTTTAAGGTTAACGTGTATTTTGTTGGTTATCGCTCGTTAGGCTTTCTGGGTAAGGAAGATTTGAATCTCACGTTACCTGGTCTTGCTTAACGAGCGAAGGCAGTTTTTTTCTTCACATTGGTTTTAACGCCAACATTTGAATCGAGCCCTTAGTCTCTTATTTCATCCCTGTGACTGCTGTTGCTACCTTTACAGTCACTGAGGCTTTAGTGGTTGCCATTCACCCCTTACCAGGCTGCCTTGCCCGGTGTATTGGTAAGGCCGGTAGAGCCTCTATTCCTTGTACCTACTTCCTGGCTGTCTTGCCCGGTATATTGGCAAGGCCGGTAGAGCCTATCCATTCCGTGTACCAACTTCCTGGCTGCATTGCCCGGTATATTGGCAGAGCCGGTAGAGCCTGTATTGCTATTGTATTATTGCTTTCCTGTCAATAAAGATATATGTATGAATGTGTATGATACCCTATGGGGTTGTCTTAAACTTTTCAATAAAGTTGTGTTTTTACCTAACTTTGCGTCTGAGAGTCTTAACAAACCGTGACAGTATGCTTCTGAAAAGTAGACAACATAGGGTAAATCAATAGAATTTTGGAGTTTAAATTTATACAGCTATTTATCCAGAAATCCAGAAATAGTTTTTTAAGAAACTCGACAGGTAGGTTATTCCAAACATCTTGAAGAACTAACCACAGCTCTGTGCTTCTCTGTCTTCATGTAATCCCAGACAGACTTGATGATATTGAGATCAGGGCTCTATGGTGGCCATACCATCACTTCCAGGACTCCTTGTTCTTCTTTATGCTGAAGATAGTTCTTAATGTCTGGCTGTATGTTTGAGGTCGTTGTCATGCTGCAAAATAAATTTGGGGCCAGTCAGATGCCTCCCTGATGGTATTGAATGATGGATAAGTATCTGCCTGTATGTCTCAGCATTGAGAATACCATTAATTCTGACCAAATCCCCAACTCCATTTGCATAAATGCAGCCCCAGACTTGCAAGGAACCTCCACCATGCTTCACTGTTGCCTGCAGACACTCATTCTTGTACCGCTCTCCAAACCTTCGGCGAACAAACTGCCTTCTGCTACAGCCAAATATTTAAAATTTTGAGTCCTCAGTCCAGAACACCTGCTGCCATTTTCTGCACCCCAGGTCCTTTGTTTTTGTACATAGTTGAGTAGTTTGGCCTTGTTTCCACATCGTAGGTATGGCTTTTTTGCCCCAAGCCTTCAATAAAGACCACTTCTGACCAGATGTCTCTGGACAGTAGATGGGTGTACCAGGATTCCACTGTTTTCTGTGAATTCTGAGCTAATGGCTCTGCTGGACATCTGATTGAAAAGGGAAGTAAGCATGATGTGTCTTTCATCTGCTGTATTAAGTTTACTTGGCATTGCCTGTTTCTTTGTGCCTCTTCAAAAGAGCTTAGACAGCACATTTGGAAACCCCTGTCTGCCTTGAAATTTCTGCTTGGAGAGACCTTGCTGGTGCAGTATAACTACCTTGTGTTCTTTTTGCTGTGCTCAGTCTTGCCATGGTGTATGACTTTTGACATTAAACTGTCTTCTTCAACCTCACCTGGTTAGCTGAATTTGGCTCTTCATCCAGTTTTCTACCACCTACGCAACTATATCTGTTTCATTTAATTATTGTGTTTCAAGCCACATATTAAATTGATGATCATTAGCACCTGTTTTGTATAATTGTTTAATCACACACCTGACTATATCCCTATAATATCTCTCACTTTGTGCAAGTGTCCCTAGAAGAATAGATGCTGTTTTGAAGGCAAAGGGCAAACGATTTTTCTTCTATGCATTTTGTTAATTGATCAATATAAACTGTTAAAATGTCTGTTTTTGAAAGCATTCTTACTTTACAGCATTTTTCACACCTGCATAATTCTTTTCCACACTACTGTATGTTTTTCCAATCTCCACTAATAGAGTTTCATTGTATTTTCCCTGTCAATCATAACTGAGAGATGATAGTTTGATTTTAAGGAGTATATAAGTTTGAGATCCTGGTGGTCTTATCTGTTTGTCAGATTGATCTCCTGATGAAGGAAGATATGGTTCAGAAATGCATTGAGCTGTCATTTTAAAGGGATAGTAATGTTTCACAAAAACAGCAACTCCAATTAATGATCATAGTATTTGAGTCATGGAGAGTGTTATTTCAATACTGTGAGAGTTGTAGTTCAAGAGTAATTGAAGGATAAAGTATCCCCCTCCAGTCCCTTTTACCTAGTGTAACACTGCTTACCTTAGATGTGGAATTTGGTTGCTTGTCCAGACAGATAACAGCAAGGAACAATCTTCTTGCTGTGAGAACAATGAAAACCCTGCCCCCCTTGACAGCTTTTTGAGCTTTTTCGCTTATCTTAATTGAAGATTGTCCCTCTCTACAATCTATCTGGGCACCTCCCTGCTGTCTGAGCTGAGCAGTGTTACATTAGTAAAAGGGATGGGAGGGGGATACTTTATCATTCAATTACTCTTGAACTACAACTCTGACAGAATTGAAATATCACTCTCCAAGGCCCAAATACTATGATGATTAATTAGAGCTGCTTTTATAATGGAACATTACTATCCCTTCAATTATGGCTGTGATCTATAGAGCCGGCTTAAATATACACGTAAGTCACATACAATAGTAATCATTCTTTTGCATAAGACACTTTTTAGACCTCTGTGCTACCCCATTTGTTTTTTGCGCTTGCTGTATTTTGGGGGACTGAGAAGAAAGATTCCTCGTTCATTTTAATTGGGGAGCAGCTGAGCTGAAAAGATTCACTGAGTGGAGGTAGTGAGAATCCTCCATCCATTCTTCTGTCCATTGCTAATGGATTTAGACATTGTGAGTACCCTGTTGCTAAAGTGGAGGATGATATAAATGTTTATACACATTGCACTGTGAGCACCTTCATTTGCTAGTGTCTACAGGTGGTAATGCCTGTGTAGGCACCCATTTTCCATTGTACCTAGAAACCTTTGTGTTGGTAGTGTCCGTTGACGTCTGAGGTTCATAGTTGCATTTGGTTTGCCTCTGAGACTAGGTTTATCGTTGGGAGTTTTCATCCCCCTCCCTGGAATCCTGGCTGGGATAGCTTTGGTATATCCAAAACTACAAGGCATAAGTTGCAGCCAGCATAAATCTACATAATATATCTTGATAAAAACATCAATCAGTTTATTGTATCCAGCATAAAAAAAATGTTGAAGGGCTTGTAGACATACATGTAAATAATAGAAAGTTACAGACCATGACACGTCTTCATGAGCAAGGTGTACACTGTACGATCAACGCATTTTGCGTATAACAAAGCAATATCTTTTCCACCAACAAAGGAAAGTCTTTTCCGTGTACAGATAGTAGTATTATCATAATCTTCTTTATCACAAATAAATTGTTTTTTGTTTAATCTCCATTGTAGTGGTGTCAAGTTTCTCCAGATATGCAGCCAACACAGTGTCTAGTTTATCAAATTCCAGATCCTGTTTATAATTAATTACCAAGTCCTCTTTAATATCTTTCTATAGTTGTTGAAGCACATCCTGTTTATAAAATGTTATCAGTTGCATTTACTGATTAGAGAATTCTGACAGGGCCATGTTCCATTTATCCATAAACATCTTATCTTCATTAAAGGGACAGTAATGTCCCATAAAAAAAATGCTTAGATTTTTGTAGAGGTTAAAAAAATAAACGATATGCCACAAATCCTGTCTCTCAAACCACTATGGTTTCAGAGAGATCCTCCACTAAAGTTCCCCTTCTCCTGATGTCAGCTATAAAGCTGACAGAAGGAGATCCATGTCAGCCTACAGGAGGAGGCTCTTCAGCAGAGCTGCAATAGCGCGATTTAAAAAGACCTGTCTAAAAAGTGTGCTTGCAAACCAGGCACACTTTGTAGACAGTTCCAAAAGTATTTATTTTTAAAGGAGCAGTAAACTTAAAAAAGTACTTACATTATATAAGTAGATTAAGTGATGGTGTATTCAGTGCTGTCTTTTTTTTTCTGAGGGATTTTTGGTTAAGGAGTAATTCGCATTTTAAGTTTGTGTTTTTTTTAATCATGAGCTCCCCCTAGTGGCATAATTTAGGTTAGGGAATTCAGGTCGTGAACTTGGAAAGGTCAGTAGGAGGATCAAACTTCCTGAGGCATTTAGAAATCAGCTGTTGGTGGCTGGTGCTGAGGGGGGGTGTCTGCTAGAGGAGGAGTAGGCTACATGAAGGAGCATCAGCAGAGACAGAAAGCTTGTTTTTTTCCTGAAGCCTGTTGTAGTTTGAAAGATTAACCCCTTAGCGACCCTTGACGTACCAGGACCGTCAAGGGTAAATGTGCTCCAACAACCCTTGACGGTCCTGGTATGTCAAGGGTTAAACTCTTCCATCGCGGCCGCACGGAGCGATGGAAGAGTTCAAGCCGCTTGTTACTAAGTGTCCCGGTATCGGGACACTTAGTAACAAGCGGCAGAAACATTGTTGCAACATGCGATTCGCTTCAAAACCTGCAAAACCTGAATGACAGGGACAGTATTTGTAAATACTGTCCCTGTCAGATCTCTCTGCCTCCCTCCACCTTGCATACTGCTGAGGTGGAGAGAGACAGAGAGACATGCTGTTACTGCCTTACTGTAAAAAAAAAAAGTAAAAAAAAAGTTTAAATAAAGACATTTAACCCTTTGATCACTGTTCTGCAGTGATCAATAAGTGCCCCCCCATCTGATCACTCTTGGAGTGATCAATTTGCTGCAGATCAGTGTTTTCTGATCTGTTGGACACCCCCCATCCCCCTTGAATTTTTTTAAAATTTTTTAAATTTTTTTAAAAAAATTTTTAATTTTTTTTTTTTTTTTTTTTTTTTTTTTTTTTTTTAAATAGTAAATATAGTTTAGGTATTTTGGTAGGTAGTTGGGTAGGTTTAAAGTAGACATGTGTTAGGGAAAGTTTTAGGGATAGATTTAGGGGGAAACCCCCCCCCCCCCCCAAAAAAAAAAAATATATAATAAGCGCCGTTTAGATAGGTAGTTCAATTGGGTTAGGTAGGTTCAGGATATACGTAGGTTAGGGTAAGTTTTAGGGTTAGATTTAGGTTTAGGGATAGCGTAAGAAAAAAAAAAACCCAAACCCCCCCCCCAAAAAAAAAAAAAAAAAAAAAAAAAATATATATATATAATAAGTGCAGTTTAGATAGGTAGTTCACTTGGGTTAGGTAGGTTCAGGATATACGTAGGTTAGGGTAAGTTTTAGGGTTAGATTTAGGTTTAGGGATAGCGTAAGAAAAAAAAAAAAAACCCCAAAAAACCCCAAACCCCCCCCCAAAAAAAATAAATATATATATATATATATATATATATATATATATATATATATATATATAATAAGTGCAGTTTAGATAGGTAGTTCACTTGGGTTAGGTAGGTTCAGGATATACGTAGGTTAGGGTAAGTTTTAGGGTTAGATTTAGGTTTAGGGATAGCGTAAGAAAATAAAAAAAAAAAAAGTTTTTTTAGTGGTCAAAATGCAGCGCAGGTACAGCGTTGAAGAGGCATATGCCTTTTTGGCGTCTGACTCTGAGGCAACAGACACTGCGTCAGATTTTGACATAGCGCAGTTTTCAGAAAGTGAGAGCAGCTCTAGTGATGACGCTGGGCCTTCTGTCAAGAAAAGACGCACTGCCCCAAGAGCTGCTCTGGCAACTGCCCCAGCACCTGCCAAAAGAACTGCCCAAAGACCTACCAAAATACCTACCCAAAGAAATGCCCCAAGTGCTGCCCCAAGTGCTGCCCTGGCAACTGCCCCAGCACCTGCCAAAAGATCTGCCCAAAGATCTACCAAAGAAATGCCCCAAGTGCTGCCCCAAGAGCTGCCCTGGCAACTGCCCCAGCACCTGCCAAAAGACCTGCCCAAAGAAATGCCCCAACACCTGCCACTCTGGATCCTAATGAATGGGTATCAATTTATGCCCACAAATCTCAGAATTCACAGGCAACCCAGGGATTCAAATTGATGTGGAAGGATTTACCCATGATCATTTTTTTTATTTGTTTTTGGGGGAAGACATTTTAGGTGAAATTGTTTCCCAAACCAATTTGTATGCAGCCCAGTATACTGCCGCCAACCCTAAGTGTGAAAAACGCTGTTTTTTTTTTTTTTTTACTTACGTCATGGTTTACGAGGGATTGGTGGTAAAATGGCTGTGTATAAAATTGGAAAACACACCTAAAACGAGAGCCTGGGGTGTCTACTTTCCAAAAATATACACTTTTGGTGGGGAAATCTTAAAAAAGAGCACTGTTACACAGCCCCAAATGAGACATGGCACCAGTAACGCAAGCTGTGAAAATTCAAAGTGTGAACCTGGAAACGCTCATGTTCCAATTTGGCCCCCGTAGCTCCCCCAAACCATGAGAAAGCTATGCATATGGGGTATTGCCGTACTCAGAAGAAGGAGCTGAACACTAATCAATTCAGTTTATAAAATCTTCACCTACTCTGTGCTTGAAATTCACATCAACATTGAAGGCAAAGTGTGAAAAATGCTGAATTTTTTTTACTTACGTCAAATTTTCACAGGATTGGTGGTAAAATGGCTGTGTATAAAATTGGAAAACACACCTAAAACGAGAGCCTGGGGTGTCTACTTTCCAAAAATATACACTTTTGGGGGGAAATCTTAAAAAAAAAGAGCACTGTTACACAGCCCCAAATGAGACATGGCACCAGTAACGCAAGCTGTGAAGATTCAAAGTGTGAACCTGGAAACGCGCATGTTCCAATTTGGCCCCCGTAGCTCCCCCAAACCATGAGAAAGCTATGCATATGGGGTATTGCCGTACTCAGAAGAAGGAGCTGAACACTAATCAATTCAGTTTATAAAATCTTCACCTATTCTGTGCTTGAAATTCACATCAACATTGAAGGCAAAGTGTGAAAAACGCTGTTTTTTTTACTTACGTCAAGTTTATGAGAAAGTGGTGGTAAAATGGCTGTGTAAAAAATTTGAAAACACACCTAAAATGAAAGCTGGGGGTGTCTACATTCCAAAAATATACACTTTTGGGGGGAAATTCTAAAGTGCAGCACTGGAACATAGCCCAAAATGAGTAATGGCATCAGTTAACTAAGATGTGAAAATTCAATATTTGTTCAAAATTGGGCCCCGTAGCTCCCCCAAACCTTGAGAAACCTATGCATATGGGGTATTGCCGTACTCAGAAGAAGGAGCTGAACACTAAACAATGCATTTTTAAAAATCTTTACCTATCCTGTGCTTGAAATTCACATCAACATTGAAGTGCAAGTGTGAAAAACGCTGTTTTTTTAACTTACGTCAAGATTTACGAGCAATTGATGGTAAAATGGCTGCGTAAAAAAATTGAAAACATACATAAAATGAAAGCCTGGGGTGTCTACTTTCCAAAAATATATACTTTTGGGGGGAAATCTTAGAGTGGAGCACTGTTACACAGCCCCAAATGAGACATGGCACCAGTGATGCAAGCTGTGAAAATTCAAAGTGTGAAACTGGAAACGCGCATGTTCCAATTTGGGTCCCATAGCTCTCCCAAACCTTGAGAAACCTATGCATATGGGGTATTGCCGTACTCAGAAGAAGGAGCTGAACACTAAACAATGCATTTTTAAAAATCTTCACCTATCATGTGCTTGAAATTCACATCAACATTGAAGTGCAAGTGTGAAAAACGCTGTTTTTTTAACTTACGTCAAGATTTACGAGCGATTGGTGGTAAAATGGCTGCGTAAAAAAATTGAAAACATACATAAAATGAAAGGCTGGGGTGTCTACTTTCCAAAATATATACTTTTGGGGGGAAATCTTAGAGTGGAGCACTGTTACACAGCCCCAAATGAGACATGGCACCAGTGATGCAAGCTGTGAAAATTCAAAGTGAAACTGGAAACGCGCATGTTCCAATTTGGGCCCCGTACCTCTCCCAAACCTTGAGAAACCTATGCATATGGGGTATTGCCGTACTCAGAAGAAGGAGCTGAACACTAAACAATGCATTTTTAAAAATCTTCGCCTATCATGTGCTTGATATCAACAGTAGTATTGAAATGTAAGTGTGAAAACTGCAAAAAAACAAAATATTACCACAATTTTGAATTTTTTTTCTGGAAAAATAGCTGCATGAAAAACTCCAAAATTCTCCTGATTATTTACCTTATGTTGTCTAGTTTTCAGAAACATATACCTTTGTGGGACATTTTTGGTTCTGGCACCGTCAGCTAAGCTATGATGCTCACATGCCAATTGTTGAGAAATCACAAGTTGGAAATAACGGCAGCCATCTTGTAATATTTACCTTGTAAATGTGAGTAAAGGACTAAAATACTAGGCATATGGGGTATTCTTATATTCAGGAGAAGCAAATGAATATATTTAGGGGTATTTTTTTTTCATTAACTAATAGTATGCAAATCCTGACAGAAAAATGTAAGCAAAATGTTGTTTTTTTTTCAAATTTTTTTTCCTCTTTTTTTCTATTTTAATCAAATTAAACAATGAGGTATTCATATAATTGTGGTATCAAAAGAAAGCCCTACTTGTGCTTAAAAAAACAGTATATAATTTATGTGGGTGCACAAAAGGAATTAAAGAGAAAATATGGTTGAACAAAGACATAGTCAAAAAAGTCAAAATTGCTCCGGTCCTTAAGTCAAATCAAACTCAGATTTTCCCGGTCCTTAAGGGGATAAGAGACTGTAATTTGAAGGTTTGTTTGCAAGATAGACAGACTTTACTGTTATGTTTTGGTTAATGCTGGGAGTTGAATTTTTTTTAAACTATATTTGTAAATGTAAAAAAAAAAAAAAAACGAATTTTGTATAGATGGGGAATGTACAGTATGCTGCACTATTAACCCTGTGAGTGCCAGAGGAGTAAGAAAGTAAGGCGTAAGTAAGGAGTAAGTACTCCTCTGGCACTCACAGGGTTAATAGTGCAGCATACTGTACATTTCCCATCTATACAAAATTAGTTGTTTTTTTTTACATTTACAAGTATAGTTTAAAAAAAATTCAACTCCCAGCATTAACCAATACATAACAGTAAAGTCTGTCTATCTTGCAAACAAACCTTCAAATTACAGTCTCTTAATCTTTCAAACTACAACAGGCTTCAGGAAAATAAACAACCTGTCTCTGCTGAGGTAAATTTTCAGCTGATGCTCCTTCATGTAGCCTATTCCTCCTCTAGCAGACACTCCCCCCTCAGCACCAGCCACCAACAGCTGATTTCTAAATGCCTCAGGAAGTTTGATCCTCCTACTGACCTTTCCAAGTCGACGACGTGAATTCCCTAACCTAAATGATGCCACTAGGGGGAGCTCATGATTAAAAAAACACAAACTTAAAATGGGAATTACTCCTTAAAGGGATAGTAATACTTAAAATGTAAAAAAAAATATGTTGTAGGGTTTATCCCCCTGAGTAAAACAAGAGTACTCCCGCTGCTGAGAGGTCTTTCATTCAAAAGTTATTCATTTTCAAAGCTGAATTTTTTAGGTGCAATATCACAGTGGCCTGAAATTGTACAGTGGCGCTGTTGCTACACCATCCTATGGAGATTTATGGTCAACTGACCAGAGTTGTCCATAGGATCGTGTAGCAACAGCGCCACTGTACAATTTCAGGCCACTGTGATATTGCACCTAAAAAATTCAACTTTGAAAATTAATAACTTTTGAATAAAACACCTCTCAGCAGTGGGAGTGCTCTTGTTTTACTCAGGGGGATAAACCCTACAACATATTTTTTTTTACATTTTAAGTATTACTATCCCTTTAACCAAAAATCCCTCAGAAAAAAAAAGACAGCACTGAATACACCATCACTTAATCTACTTATATAATGTAAGTACTTTTTTAAGTTTACTGCTCCTTTAAATCGCGCTATTGCGGCCCTGCTGAAGAGCTGCCTGTCGGTCCCCAGACCAGGAACTCCTGCTGTCAGCTTATAACTGACGTCAAGAGAAGGGGGAGGGAGAGGGGATCTTTAACGGAGGATATCTCTCAAACCATATAGGTTTGAGAGATAGGATTTGTGAGATATCATTTTTTTTAACCTCTACAAAACTCTAAACATTTTTTATAGGACATTACTGTCTCTTTAATAAAAGTTGGAATTTTCTTGATCCACTGACCCCTTGGAATTCTTTGATGACTTCCAGAGACCATCTTTGACTCTATACTATAGGTTACTTGAGCGTGGTTATCTTGAGTGGTTGCTAGATAGGGGTCTCTATAGCTAGTTGGAAAAAATAGGGATGACCTGATTAGATACAAGGGCCATACTGGGGCCACTGAGAGTGATAAACACTCTCAAAGTATTGTATTTTCGACCCAATATAGTCTTGAGTTTGATTAATGATAAATAATATATCATTAATAAATATATACCTTTTATTGGGTGGAGATGATAAACTAAAGGATGTTGTAGATGGGGGCTTTAAATATGTTTCTAGAAGAGCACCAACAATGGCCAAGCTTGTATCTCAAGTCTGTATGTAGGGGATAGAAAAAGATGTGGGGGAATGAGATGTGGCTTTTGTCATTATATGAAAATCTCTCAGGTATTTAAAGGGATAGCAATGATTCAAAATAAAAGCAGCTCCGGTTAGTCTTCATAGTATTTGGGCCATGGAGAGTGTTATTTCACTACTGTTAGAGTTGTAGTTCCAGAGTAATTGAATGTTAAAGTATCCCCCTTCCGCCCCTTTTACCTAGTGTAAGCCACCTCCCCTCAGGTCTTAAGACCAGACAGCTCACAGCAAGGGACAATCTTCTTACTGTGAGAACAATGGAAACCCTGCCCCCCTTGAAAGGTTTTTCTGGTTTTTCCCTTATGCTAATTGAAGATTTTCTCACTCTGCAAGCCATCAGGATACAACCTTTCTGTTCTGAGGTGAGCAGTGTTACATCAGTAAAAGGGGCAGGAGGAGGATACTTTATCATTCAATTACTCTTGAAGTATAAATCTGACAATATTAAAATAACACTCTTCATGGCCCAAATAATATGAAGATTAATTGGAGCTATCCCTTTAAATCTATATTACCAATATAGAATACCAGATGAGGAGTTATATAAACTGTGCAACTAAAGGCATAGTTTATTTAATGACATGTGAAGTTGGTCACATTCAGTATGTGGGGAAGACGTAAAGAACTTTGAGACAATGTATGAATAAATGCTTCAGTGAAATTAGGAGTGCCAGTTTCAGGTCACAAATTGCATCACACTTTAGAGATGTACATGGTGGAAATTTGGATACTTTATCAATACAGGGCATAGAGCACATCTCTTTAGGGGTGAGAGGTGGGGACTTGGATGGTAAACTCCTGGGACATGAAGCTTTTTGAATTTTTACCTTATGTACTAGACACCCTAATGGCTTAAATAAAGCCTATGAAGTATCTTGCTTTATATGAGTCAGTTGTCTTATATTTTATAGCTCTGCTTCCCTACATTTTGAGTGTTTTCATAATTGGTATCCATTATGATATTTCAAAGTGAATGCACTATTACATGATAAGTCAAAGACAGGTCAGTGATCAATTATACGTGTTTTGACAATAGTGTTAGTTTCTCTTTGGGGTGTTTAGTTTGTGGCTATCTAAGGGCAGACTACACGTCATTTGATCTCATTCCATAGGGTATTTGATCCATTCCCTGTGGAGTCTTTTTCTATGTAATTGGGCATGTTTGAATGTTATAAGGGATATGAAACATATATTGTTTGGGGAGAGTCTATAATACTTGTTTTTTATAAACATTAAGCATTATTATAGTCATGCCTTTCAACTGATGTGTCGTATAGAGGATATGGCAATAGTGTGCTTGGTTTCGATTTTCGACCCATGTATCCGAAGGGTTAAGGATGAGTTTTTAAATCCCCAGCACTTAGTTTCAACATTTGAAGATCAAATATTCGTTATCTTATCGAAAATAATTGTGCAACAGGGGGTTACGAGTCTTGTATTGTTCCTTTTGCCTAGAGCTGTGTGAACATGGAGGATATTCTGATCTTGCACACTGGGAGTTCAGTGTGTGGGAGAGGAGATTGCCATCCAGGCTTGCCCGGTGAGGGGTGAATGGGTTAATCGAACATGCTGACCCAGAGCGAGGCTTGAATTCCCTTGATAAAAAAATAAACAAAAAAAAAAAAAGGACTGGAGCACTGAATGTGTCAAACACTAAGGACAGCTAATATTACTAACAGTTATGTATGCTGCCGTGCACCTGTATCTAAACCTTACATCATTTATATAGAAAAAAACTAGAATTTCAATAGATACTTTAAGGGCACTCTAGTGTTAGTCACAGAGAAAGTCTTCAAATCAATTATATGTTGCTTGAGGTGAATGCAATTAAAACATTACTTTTATTCAAAATAATAATAAAACAGACACATGAATTAAAAGAAAAATAGCCCCGAGCATTGTTGTGATGTATCAGATAAGAAATATAATCTGTGTATGATCATTTTTCTACACCGAAAATAAGTTAGATATCACAGCACACATGTGCCTTAAAATGTATTCTACTTATATCCAACTTGGGTATCAAAAAAACGTCTTCAAGTAATCAAAGTCACATCAACTAGGCGTTCTTACTTTGAGTACCTCAAAAAAAACCCTCGGAGACTAATATGTTCTAGATGGGAGCTAATCGATTTCATTCTCCCACTCTAAGCTCCTACTGACCGTAAAGAGGTTAACGAGTAACGGTCTGATCTAATCACAACATGGCTCTAGCTATTACGATTAAAATAATCGGCACCCTGCTCAGTATGTGTAAACTGATCTATTAAATGTTAGATCAAGATGAGATTTCAGTGTAATTCACAGGATATCAAATCATAATTTTCTCCATCTTAATGTGTTTATCATTGCAGAGTGCCGAGCTAAAACGCCAACGCGCGTTTCACCCTCAGGCTTTATCAAGGCCGTTATGTACATGGCGTACTGAGGAGAAAGTTCAAAAGAGACTGGACAATGTTATGGTGAATAATGCACCTGGACCTGATGTTATACGCCCAAGATTACTTAAAGGGATAGTAATGCTTCACAAAAACAGCCTCATCAATTAATATTCATAGTATATGGGCAGTGGAGATTGTTATTTCAATACTGTCAGAGTTGTAGTTCAAGAGTAATTGAATGATAAAATATCCCCCTCCCTCCCTTTTAATAATGTAACACTGCTCACCTCAGAGCAGCAAGACTGTCCGGATAGATCACAGAGAGGGACATTCTTCAGTGAGAATAAGGGTTTTCCTTATGGTCACATTAAGAAGATTGTCCCTTGCTGTGAGCTGTCTGGTCAAGAGACCAGATTCCACATCTTAGGGGAGGTGGCTTACACTAGGTAAAAGGGGCAGGAGGGGGATACTTTATCATTTAATTACTCTTGAACTACAACTTTGACAGTACTGAAATAATACTCTCCATGACCCAAATACTATGAAGATTAACTGGAGCTGCTGTTTTTGTGAAACATTACTCTCCCTTTAAGTAACCTAGGTCAGTAATACTCAATATTTGTCACTTCCATCAGGCATAGTGCCCTGTGATTGGAGGAAATCTGATGTAGTTCCATTGTTCAAAAAGGGAGCAAGGTCCAAACCAGGAAATTGTAGACCTTTGAGCTGGAGTTCCATAGTGGGTAAAGTATTAGTAGAGTATTCAGAACTATGTGGAAACAAACAATATTATTAGTAGGAGTCAGCATGGTTTTATGAAGAATAGGTCATGTCAGACTAATGTACTTGCATTTTACAAAGGGTAAGTAATAATTTGTACAAGGTGGCAGATGACATTAGTGTAGATACATGTAAGGTTATGCATTTGGGCTGTAGAAAAAACATGCTACATATCCACTAAATGGGGAACAACTTGGGGAATCCTCATTAGAGAGAGGAGTACTGACAGACGATACACTTCACAGCAGTGTGCAAGAGCAAATAGGGTACTTTCTTCTGTGTCCCTATCCATGGCGACAGAGACTAATGGGGTGTGTCAGCGCCCCCCAGCTGGCGTAGGACCAACATCAAATTATAAAAGGAAGCCTTCCGCTTCCCTAGGCAGTCATTTTTGGTCCTACGCAGCTGGGGTAGGGACGCAGGGCAGTCGTCTCCTACCTGGGTTTTTTTTTTTTTTTTTTTCTTCCTCCTCCTTTTATGGCAGCATTCTTGCTGCTTGGGCCAGGAGAGGTTTCTGCCTCTCCTGAAGAGCTTGCTCCGTTCTAAACCGACAAGCTGTGTGTGTGGGTTTCAGCATGCGCCTGGAGTCTCCCCGTGCTCAGGTGAGATTCGGCGCTTACATCCGGAGTTACCTTGATGACGTCATCGGCTGGCGTCCAGAGGGAAGCTGGATCCACGCAGCAGAGAACCGGTTGCAGGATACCCCCTACCGGCAGTTTGCTCCTTCAGCATTGGATCTGCTTACATGCTGAGGGGAAAGGTAAGGGCTGTGAGCCACCCTCCATTTATACCTTTTGATATATTAATTGGGCAGGGCCTATGCGTTCCAGGGTGGAACGCACACCTAGGGCCTACTATATTTAAGAGGCCAGGTTTTCTATGTTCCCTGGAGCAGATTGTATATGTATATGTGTTTTTTACGTAAACTTATTAAAAGATAAGTTTTATAGCTTCTGGTTTTATGCTAGTTGAATTATGTCCTCCACCTCCAAGAGCCTGCCTACTAAAGACAAAGAGAAGGAGAAAGACAAAATGAATTCTGATAAGGATGATAAAGTTACCCAAAAAGTCAAGACATGTTTAGGGTGTGATAATTTATTATCCACAGAAGATTCTTCAAAATTATGTCCTGATTGTCTGAAGAAAGCTGCTAATGCAGACGTTCCATCCCAATTCCAAGATTTTTTAACATGGATGAAGGATTCTATGCAGCAAACCTTATCCTCCTTTCAGGCTCCTTCTATTTCCAGAAAAAGGCCTAGAACTGAAGATCCTGGGGAAGGTACATCCTCTATGCATATTGAAGCAGATGAATCCAGCCTTTTTGAAGACCTATCTGACTACTCTTCAGAAGAGGAAGGAGAGATACAGGATGATGATGAAGGATCTTTCAACATTGAAAAGATGGAGCCCTTTCTAAAAAGCCTGCGAAAAACCTTAGGCCTGACCGAGGAAGCTACTGAACATGGAATTTTGGATACAGCATTCCTAGGTAAAAAGAAAGAGATTCCAGTTTTTCCTGTCCATCATTCTGTATCTGACTTGGTGAAAACAGAATGGAAGAAGGGGGACAAGAGAATAACAGAATCAAAGAGATTCTATAAAATGTATCCCTTTAAGGAGGAAGAAGCTTCAGCCTGGACAACGCCTCCGAAGGTAGACGCTCCTATTGCTCAACTGACAAAGAAAACTACCCTGCCTATGGAAGACGGCTCCTCATTAAAGGACCCTATGGACAGAAGACTTGAAGCTACCCTGAGGAAACAGTTCTCTGTTTTGGGGCAAAGTATAAAAGCAGCAACAGCCTTGACATGTGTATCAAGAACGATAAGAATATGGCTAACAGAGCTGGAACAGAAAATCGAGTCTTCCGTCTCCAGGTCTAAATTAATGAAAGAAGTAGCATCTATAAAGGACGCAATGGGATATTCTTGTGACGCCTCCTGGGATGTGATTAGGTTAACCGCCAGATCTTCTTCTTTATCTATTACAGCCAGAAGAGCTCTATGGTTAAGATCATGGGGAGCTGACCCATCTTCAAAAAACAGGTTGGTGTCATTACCCTTTTCTGGATCCACTCTGTTCGGGGAACAATTAGAAAAAATAATCAAAAAAGTCACGGGAGGAAAAAGTTATTTTCTTCCACAAGACAGAAAGAGAAAAGCTTCTCCTTCAACATCTTTTTCAAATAGAAGATCCTTTCGGGATTCAAAATGTTTCCAAACATCAAGATCATTGATCAGAGGAAAAGTAATTATGGTCAGTCCTCAAGAGGCTCATTCAAAAGAACAGGAGCCAGAAGTACGCAGTTCAAGAAGGATGCCTCATGAAGTGCGATGTACCCTGCCTCTAATTCCAGTCGGCTGTCGCCTGGAAAACTTCCTACAGGCCTGGAAGAACCTAGTTGTACCAGACAAGTGGGTAATTCGAATATTAGAAGCAGGGTATTTCTTGGAGTTCGACCGCATTCCTCGGGAAAATGTATTCAGAACCTCAAAGATGCCAAAAGACCCCATGGCAGCAAGAGGTCTAGAGGATTCTGTTCAAAGTCTAGCCCTCAACAGGGTGATAGAATCTGTTCCTCTATAAGACAAAGGGGGATTCTACTCGGTAATTTTTACAGTTCCAAAATCATCAGGGGGGTTCAGAATTATTCTCGATCTGAAGACATTGAACTTAAACATAAAGACAAAAAGCTTCAAGATGGAGAGCACGTCATCAGTAATCCAGACTGTTCATCCAGCAGCTTTTCTAACAACTGTGGATCTCAAAGAAGCTTATTATCATATCAAAATAGCCCCAGCACATCGCAGATTCCTGAGATTTTGCTTCATGGCACAACGCTGGCAGTTCAGAGCTCTGCCATTTGGTCTCTCCTCAGCTCCAAGGATCTTTTCAAAGATCCTAGCTGTAGCACTAGAGCCCCTGAGGAGGAAAGGAATAACTATCCTCCCGTATCTAGACGATCTCCTCATTGTATCCCTATCCAAGGTTCGGGCAGAACTAGACACCCAGGAAGTCCTGCATCATCTACAAGAACTGGGTTGGATAGTCAATTTTCAGAAGAGCCAACTCCATCCATCTCAGCATCTGGATTTTCTGGGCATGACACCAGAGTCAACCAAGTGACATTATCCTCCTCAAGGATAAAGGGGATAATCAACAGAGTCAAGTCCTTCAGGAGACAACAGGTACACACTGCTCACGAATACATGAGAATTCTAGGAATAATGAACTCTGCCATTCACATAGTACCTTGGGCCAGGAGTCACCAAAGGCCCCTTCAAAACTTATTCCTAACCCATTGGAACAAGGACTCAGTCAACACCTCGCAGAGGATTCTCCTGACTCCACGGGTAAAGTCGGAATTACTATGGTGGATAAACCCAAGAAATCTGGAAAAGGGAAAAGGGAACCTCTCTGCAGGATCTAAACTGGCAGAAGGTATCAACAGATGCAAGCCTGGTAGGATGGGGGGGGGTTGTTGGAACAACATCTCCATTCAAGGGACATGGTCTCAGCAAGAAAAAACCCTACACATAAATGTTCTAGAACTCAGGGCCATTCGACTATCCTTAAAAGGTCTAAGGAAGTTTATCAAGAACAAACCAGTCCAGATCCTGTCGGACAGTATGGTGGCAGTTCTTTACATAAAGAACCAGGGAGGAACAAGGAGCAGAGCCTTGAACCTAGAATCACAAAAAATATTGAGGTGGTCAGAAAGGAACCTAATGACTCTATCAGCCACCCACATAGCAGGTGTCTTAAATCTCCAAGCGGACTATCTGAGTCGAAACAGGTTGGACCCAGGAGAGTGGTCCCTCAACGGGGAAGTATACAACCAGATTGTCAGGAAATGGGGAAATCCAGTGGTAGACCTCATGGCAACCTGGGAAAACAAGAAGTGCAACACCTTCTTCTCCAGGACAAGGCATCCAGAGGCTCAGGGGATGGATGCCGTAACTCATCCCCGGAAGTTTCCCCTAGCATACATTTTTCCTCCAGCTCCAATGATCCCAAAGGTTCTAAGGAAGATCAGGCACGAGGGAGCAAATGTCATCCTCATAGCTCCAGACTGGCCGAGGAGAGTATGGTTCTCAGAATTAATCAATCTAGCGACAGATGAGCCATGGCCACTCCCGATCCGGTCAGACCTCCTTTCCCAGGGCCCAGTTTTCCATCAGAACCCAGCCTTTTTGAAAATGATGGCCTGGAGGCTGAGAGGAACTCATTAAGATCAAGAGGTCTCTCAGACGCAGTCATAAATACAATAGCAGAAGGAAGAAAAACGTCCACCTCCAGAATATACTGCAAGGTTTGGAAAGTTTTTTCAGGGTGGTGTGCATCTGAAAAAATAGAAAGATCATGCATAAAGACATCTCATATTTTTAATTTTTTGCAACAGGGGTTTGAAAAAGGATTAAAGCCATCCACATTAAAAGTGCATGTTTCAGCATTATCAGCCTTTTTAGCAAATCAGTTTGCAGAGGATCTTTTAGTAAAAAGATATCTAAAAGCTATAACCAAAGTTAGACCAAGAATAAGAGAGGTTATTCCTCCATGGGACTTGAATATGGTGCTGGATACGTTGTCTTCATCTCCTAAGTTTGAACCTCTAGAAGAAATACCTTTAAAGATGCTTACAATAAAGACAGCCTTCCTAACTGCAATAACCTCTGCGAGAAGAGTTTCAGAAATTCAGGCATTATCTTCAAAGCCACCCTACATGGTATTCCACCAAGATAAAATAGTATTGAGAACTAAACCTACTTTTAGATCTAAAGTAGTATCCGAGTTTCATCTAAACCAAGACATCATTTTACCTTCCTTTTTCCCAAATCCAAAAGGGGAAAAAGAGAAAAAATTGCATAATCTGGACTTAGTGAGGTGTGTTTCTATCTACCTTAATAGAACGGAAGCCTTCAGGAAGACAGATTCTCTTTTTGTCCATTTCCAAGGAAGATACAAGGGGTCGCCAGCTTCAAAATCCTCCCTATCAAGATGGATAACCCAATGCATAAGGATGACTTATTTGGAAGCAGGGAAGATCCCTCCAAAGATCCTTAAAGCTCATTCTGCCCGAGCGGTAGCCACCTCGTGGGCATCAAGAGCCTCTGCTTCCCCAGAAGAAATTTGTAGAGCAGCCACCTGGTCCTCTATTTCCACTTTTATCAAGCACTATCAAATTGATGTGCATGCTTCGGCAGAGGCAAAATTCGGAAGAAAGGTCCTGGAAGCAGCAACCCACACAGGATCGGTAAGAATGTCTTATCCCTTCCTTGTTTTTCTCTATAATGTGATTCATGTGTATGGGCAGACACATGATTATTTTTTGTTATTTATCTAAGGGACACTGATTTTCATTACCCACCCATTTTTAGTTACTGCTTGGGTATGTCCCCATTAGTCTCTATCGCCATGGATAGGGACACAGAAGAAAGGGAGAAATTTTTCTTACCGATATTTCCTTTTCTTCTGTGTCCCTCCATGGCGCCCCTGCCCTCTTTTAACATCTCTGCTTATATTTTTTTAGCTTTGACAAAACGATGACTGCCTAGGGAAGCAGAAGGCTTCCTTTTATAATTTGATGTTGGCCCTACGCCAGCTGGGGGGCGCTGACACACCCCATTAGTCTCTATCGCCATGGAGGGACACAGAAGAAAAGGAAATATAGGTAAGAAAAATTTCTCCCTATCATGCATAAAAAGAGGCATAGATGCACTGGATGCTAATATAATTCTACCTCTATATAAATCTTTGTTAAGGCCTCTCCTAGAATACGGAGCAAAGTTTTGGGTACCAGTTCTTAAAAAGACATTATTGAACTGGGAAAGGTGCAGAGAAGTGCAACAAAACTGATAAAGGGGTTGAAAGATCTGAGTTATAAAGATAAACTAGCCAAACTGGGTTTGTTTACATTAGAGAAGAGACACTAAGGGGCGATATGATTACCATTTACAAATATATTCAAGGTCAATACAAATAACTATCCAGTGAGTTATTTATGCAAAGAGCTGAGCTAAGATCAAGAGAACATCCCATTAAGATTAAATAAAAGTTGCTTTCAACTAATACAAATGCAGGAATTTTTTTACAGTAAGAACATTAAAGTTATGGAATTCTTTGTCTCTGGATACTGTGCGTACAGATACTGTAACTGCTTTCAAAAAAAGCAATGGATACCTATCTAACACAGAACAATATTGAGAATTATGACAGATGGCTTTAATGCAGATATGTTGTAGATCCAGGGAACTATCTAACTGCTGTTTGGAGTCATGAAGGAATTTTCTTTACTCATTTGGGGCTTAATTGGAAATGGCTTCAATGTTTTTTTAGTTTTGGGGTTTTTTTGGGGGGTGATTTAGCATGAGCTGGACTTGGAAAGATTTCTTTTATCAGCCTATATTAAAAAAGTTTTGTAATTCACCTATATGAATTATATATATATATATATATATATATATATATATATATATATATATATATATATATAAGCATATGTTTATGTAAAACACTAGGTTTTTTAATTATTTAGATTCATAGATTGTGCCGATTCAAGCTGCAGTGGGAGGAGATCAGCTGCAGGTAGCAAATCAGTGGCAGCAATTTTCACAGGAAGGGGCAGGGGACAAATGTTTCCTGGCCCACTCCTGTGAAAATCTGATCCCCGAAGTGTACAGCTGTGCACCATTTGCTAGTTATAACATATAGTTGTTCTGAAAGGACTCTCAAAATTGCTGAAGATGTTTTAGATCAGGACTTGATTGTAGGAGCCAGACCAAAAATGTAGGCGCTAGACTCTTCATCCGATGAGATTCGTCCCTTGGGGCCTAGTGGAACAAGGTGGTGGCACACAATATGTGTGTGTGTGTTCCTGTTTGGCTACCAGTAGAACCAGGCTGGCCAGGGCAGACAGTGTATATAGGGAGATCTGTGGTAACCAGGGCAGAGGAGCCATGCCATGCTATGGCTCCCAGTGGAAAAGAGAAAAAGGCTGGAGGAATCAGCTGTCTATATGGGGATCTGTGGCTACCAGTGGATATGGAAACAACTTGGGAGAGGGATCAGATAGTGTACATGGGGATTTTGGGATACCCATGGGCAAGGGAACACGGCTGGGAGGTCAGAGAGACACTAACGGGTGCTCTAGTGCAATATTTCCTTGTAAAAGTATGATTCCACCACCAAATTCATCTTACTCAATGGGTTCTCACAAGCAAATCTGCTATCAGTTCACTTATTTGACAGCATACAGAGCAGTTCTGGGTTTGTTGTTCTGTCCCAGACTCCGGGGCCAATCGATTAGACTGCACTTCCTCTACTCGTTCTCCAAATTGGTATACATCCAACTCCAAAAGAGAACTACAAAAAGAAAAGAAGGGGAGCCCGATAGCAATGAATAAGCAATGATTCATATAGAATCACACTCACATTAGTGTGATTAGTATGTGGCTTATGTCAGAGCTAACAAACAAAACTTGTGGGGGAATTGCACCATCTCCACTCGATGTTGCCTTCCAAACTGTAGATCTCCGCTTGTCAAGTCTGTATATGGTCTTCAACTCTCCAAAAAGAAGGATGCAAACAGCTCCAACTATAATTAAAATAAAAATCATACTTTAACCCTTTGAGTGCCAGAGGGGTACGCAACACACTGCTTTGCAATGCGTTGCATACCTCTCTGGCACTCAGAGGGTTAATAAAAAAATATATAAAGAAATAGTACATAAAAAGTAAAACAAAAAAAATATATTTCTCTGTCGTCCAATACAGGTTACTGGTAACTATGGGAGGCGATCTGCCCCTTTAAGTAGGCAGGAACATATATCAAAATGTATGCAGGGGTGGAGCCTCCCTTCCTTCCTTTGCTGCAGCTAGCCAACCAGCTCCAGAATGATTTGTTCCTCGGTGCGCCAACACCAGGTGGAGAACAGTTCTGTTATAGTTTTAGTTTATTTTTTTATTTTCTGTCAGATATGGATTACCATGACTGACAAATGCCCTTTAATGTGGCTAGCTCAGTATCCAGGTTCTTTTTGGTGGACCTTAAGCCCTGAGGGGGAAAATCATGATTCCAAGTGCTTCCCCAGGATTTACCCACTGAGGTAATTCTTGCTGCATGGTAATCTGAAGACAGAAGATCTGCAGGAAAGGTGAGCTACCCTTTAAGTGCTGCAGATCCACTTGTCCCACAGTGCCCCTCCACACAGGGGTTGTGTTCTGGAGTTCCTTTTGTACACTCCTGCACTCATTGGGTGTATGTCTATGTCTGTTGAGTGTTTGGAGCAGGTTTATGTGGTAACTTAACCCTTTCACTGCTGGTTTGGCATTTTATTAGGGAGTTTTATGGCACTTTTCCTACTGAACTAGTGTTTTCTGAATGTCTACACGTTCCCTTGATGTTTTACACCTCTTCATGTTTTACTTTAACCCCTAGAGTGCCAGGTGGGTACAATGTACGAGTTTGGACAGCTGTACCCGCTGTGCCAAGCTCGTACGTTGTACCCACTAAAATGCGGTCACTGCATGAGCCGGTATAACCGGCATGCAGTGGCCGCATTTAAAAAAAAAAAAAAGCTGGGCAATTGTGGGGGGACATGAGGATCACTCCTCATGTCCCCCCTGTTATTGATCTCCCAGCCGATCGCGCTGGGAGATCAATAAAAGAAGAGGAGAAGCGCAGCTTCTCCTCTTCCTTCTCTCCTACCCGAACTTCCGGGTAGGAGTGGGCGGGACCGGGGGAAGCCTCCCAACGTCATCAGTGACATGGTCACTGATGACGTTGGGGTAGTTTCCCCGGTCCCATTCACTCCTACCGGTGGTAGGAGTGAAGGGCAGGAGAGCTTTTGCTCTCCTGCAAGTCGCCTTATTGATCTCCCAGCCGATCGGCTGGGAGATCAATAACTGGGGGGACACCAGGAGGGGTCCTGATGTCCCCCACGAGGTCTGAAGTTAAATAAATAAATAATAATAAAAAAAAAAAAAAAAAAAAACGGCTAAGTAACCCTGTGAGTGCCGCAGGGGTCCCCAGCACATTGCTTTGCAATGTGCTGGAGACCCTTGTGGCACTCACAGGGTCATTTCTTTGGTTTTTTTTTGTTTTTTTTTTAAAGACCTCATTGGGGGGATCAGGGGGGATCCTGATGCCCCTCAATGAGGTCTATTATTAAAAAAAAATAAAAAATTTTTTTTTAACCCTGTGTGTGCCACAGGGGGGGTCCAATGCACCCCCCCCTCCTGTGGCACACACACGGCTTCTATCATTACTTTGTTACTAGAGATTGTTGGGGGGCCATCAAGATTGGTCCTGATGGCCCCCCAACAAGCTCTGATAACAAAGTAATAATAAAAAAAAAAAATAACCCTCTGAGTGCCAGAAGGGTCCAATGCATTGCTTTGCAATGCGCTGGAGACCCCTTTGGCACTCACAGGGACATTTATTTTGATTCCTTTTTTTTTTTTTTTTTTTTTTTTTTTTAAGACCTCATTGGGGGGAATCAGAGGGGTCCTGATACCCACCAATGAGGTCCATAATAAAAAAATGTAAAGAAAAAAAAAATTAACCCTGTGTGTGCCACAAGGGGGGCCAATGCAGCCCCCCTTCTGCGGCACACACAGGGCATTTATCATTACTTCGTTATCAGAGATTGTTGGGGGGGCCATCATGATTGGTCCTGATGGCCCCCCAACAAGCTCTGATTACCAAGTAATGATAAAAAAAAAAATTAACCCTCTGAGTGCCACAAGGATCCAATGCATTGCTTTGCAATGCGCTGGAGACCCCTGTGGCACTCACAGGGTCACTCCGTTTGTGGACATATATTTTTTTTTTTTACTAAGACCTCATTGGGGAGGGATCAGGGGGTCCTGATGCCCCTCAATGAGGTATATAATAAAAAAAAATTAAATAAAAAATTAACCCTGTGTGTGCCACTGGGAGGGGGGTTCAATGCAGACCCCCTTCCTGTGGTACACACAGGACTTTTTATCATTACTTTGTGATCAGAGCTTGTTTGGTGGCCATCTGAATACAAAGTAACGATAACAAAATTAACCCTTTGTGTGCTGGACACCCCTGTCGCACATAAAGGATTTTTTCCCCCTTTATTTTTTATTTAGACCTCATTGTATGGGTTCTGATGCCCCCAACGAGGTCTACACAAAAATATTGGGGGGAAAAAGCCCAAAAAAATGCACGTGCAACAGGAAGGGGGTCCAACGCAGTGCTTTGTATGAGGGGACATACAGTGCACAATGTAGTCAGAGATCTCCCATACACTCTATCAGACACTGCCCCACCATCACCACCATCCTTGCTCCTCTGCTCATACCCACACACACTGCCTAATCCCTCACCCTCTCACACATTTTGTTAGACTTGTAGTCACAGGTCCGCACGTACACCGGCTGACGTCCTAGCTTCTTTCATCTGTTAGCCATAAAATCACACATACACTGTTTGCTTTCCCATTTCTGTTTCATTGGTAGCTATGCTCTTGTAGCGTAAATTGGTATGTCAACCCAGAGCAGTGGGGTACCATTTTTTTTTGGCTGGCAAGAAGTCCTCCTAGGAAATCCCACGCCATTGAACCATTTTAGCATCTTTGAAGTGACTGATGTGTAAAACAAATGTTTGTTTTTCTTTCCTGTAGCACCACATTCTGGAAATAGTTGTGCCAATTAACTTAGGGGTACAAAGGCAAGTGACCCCTCATTAGATGCGGCAGGTTGTCTTCTTTCCAAAATGGTATGGTTTATCTACCTTTTCTTCAATTCTGAAGGTGTTATAGCCATTTTCGTACAGGCAGGTTTGAGAAAATGTTTGAAACATCAGAGTTTGTAGTTGGTGTAGTTTTCTACTTCTAGCACCCCCTAAGGTAGTTCAACTCATACCAATGGGGTGTCGTTTGACTCCTAAGAGCACTAGCAAACAAATGCAGTTGAAAATTCCATGGTTTTCACAGCGCTCCATACATTTGAAGGGGCAGAAATGTAAAAAAATTCAATTTTCCTCTGTGTCCTTACCACGGCAGGAAATCAATGGGTTAGCTCCGCCTCCCAGCTGGTAGGACCAATTAACAACTCTTAAAAGAGACTCCTGGGAGATAGGATTCAGTTTCTTTGGTCCTACCAAGCTGGTAGACGGAGGCCATTGGTCTCCTGATTTAAAAAGTTTTCTGTTTGTTATTTTTTCTCTTCCATGTGTCCAGCCTGCAAACGCTGGACACATTACTGGGAGCACTGCGGTCCTCATACCTTAATAGGTCCCTGAGGACCATGGAGCATTCATTTCTCATCCTCACAGCACTGCCTTGCCTCTAGCACGCTTCTCTCTTCATCCGGTATGAAGAGGCCGCGCGGGAAGTCGGCGTTTCTATTTTGAGCCAAAACCGGAAGTTCGGCCCGATGCGTTCCACCGGTGGAACGCACTTCCGGTTTCGGCGTTTTCGGCGTCTCTTCAGCATGGCAGCATCCTGGAGGATAAAAGACCCTGTTCCACAGATGTAGAGCTTCCATTAGGTGAGTGATCTTCAGTCCTTATGCTGATTTGATGCTTTATCTGTATCCTTTGATTGAGTACCATGTCTGCTGCTCCTAAATCATCTTCTGCTGATAAGACTAAAACAGCTACAGATGCAGTGACTCCCAAAGAGGATAAGCCTACCACCAAGTCTAAGACTTGTGCAGGCTGTGATGTTAAGCTCTCTGCCTCAGATTCTGCTAAGCTATGCCTAGCTTGCATGAAGAAAGTGGCCAACACTGAGATTCCTGCTCAATTCCAGGATTTCCTTGGATGGATGAGGTCTTCTATGCAGGAGACTTTCTCTGCAATGCAGGAATCATCCAGGAAGAGGCATAGAGCATCAGATCCAGAGGAAGGTACTTCTGCTATGCATGAGATAGAAGATGAGGCAGTATTATGGATATAGATTCTGTTGCCTCATCCATTGAAGAAGGAGAGTTAACAGAAGAAAGTGGTTCGTTTAGCCTGGAGAAATTGGAGGGTCTTCTTAAATCTGTTAGAAAAACGCTAGGCCTTTCCGATACTCAGAAAGAATTGGATATTATGGATGCAGCATTTATAGGTCATAAGAAGCCTGCTCTGGTATTCCCTGTGCACAAGTCCATTCAAGACACTATTAAAGGTGAATGGGGACTGACAGATCGCAGATCAGCCATGTCCAGACGTTTTGGAAAAATGTTCCCCTTTTCTGATGAAGAAACTGCAGCATGGACCTCTCCTCCTAAAATTGATGCAGCCATTGCTCAGATTTCAAGACGGACCACCATATTATTAGAAGATGGGGCTACATTGAAAGACACCATGGACAAAAGAGCTGACAGTGCCTTGAAAAAGCAGTTTGCAGCCATTGGTAATAATCTGAAATCAGCCACGGCCTTGGCATGTATGTTTCGTTCCCTTAGAATTTGGCTGACTGAATTAGAAGAAAAAATTGATTCTTCAGTATCCCGCTCCAGACTATTGAAAGAGGTTGCTTCCATCAAAGACGCGGTCAATTATTCCTGTGACGCGTCATTGGACGTCATTAAACTACTAGCCAGATCATCAGCCCTTTCAGTAGTGGCACGAAGAGCCTTATGGATTAGAGCATGGGAGGCAGATGCTTCTTCCAAGAACCGTCTAGTATCCTTACCCTTCTCTGGTGAAATGTTATTTGGGGATCGTCTACAAGAGATCATCAAGAAGTCTTCAGGAGGAAAGAGTACCTTCCTGCCTCAAGATAGAAGGAACAGATCTCCTTTCTCCAAGTCCTCAGGGTTTCGCAAGCAATCCTTTCGGGAAGCAAGCAAATACAGACCAGGACGGAGCTATGACCAGAAGAAGAGAGGTCCTGCACCAAATCCCAGAGGTGGATCCAGAAGGGAATTTCCCAAAAAGGGTCAGTTCCCTAAACCATCGCAATGAAGAGCACAGGGCCCCATCTCTACTCCCAGTTGGGGGCAGACTGGGTCAGTTCCTAGAATCTTGGAAAATGATCCAGACAGATCAATGGGTTCTGAAAATAGTAGAGATGGGATACCCCTTAGAATTTCTTTCTGTCCCAACCATATCAAGATTCATGACATCCCAAGTAACGAACAGAGGTCTCAGGATCAAAGTGGTTCAAATGATCAAGGATCTTCTGGAAGCCCATGTTATAGAGGAGGTGCCTCTGGACCAGAGGCATTCTGGAATTTATTCAATTCTTTTTCCAGTAAAGAAATCCTCGGGTGGTTTAAGGATGATTCTAGATCTCAAATGGATCAATTCATTTATCAAGACACAACGGTTCAAGATGGAAACCCCGGCATCAGTAATCCGGGTGATTCCTCCTCAAGCCTTTCTCACAAAGATAGATCTGAAGGATGCCTATCATCATATTCCTATTCTATCATCCCACAGAAGGTTCTTGAGGTTTGCGATTTTTGGAAAACATTACCAGTACAAGACTCTTCCTTTCGGATTGGCATCTGCCCCCAGAGTCTTTACCAAAGTCCTAGCTCCAGTCATGGCAACACTAAGGAAAGAAGGTATGAGGTTAATACCTTATCTAGACGACATTCTCCTCATAGAAGAAAGCAGAGAGAAAGCCATTCAAAGTACTCATCATTGTCTACAGTTTCTGTCTCAGCTAGGTTGGGTCATCAATCATCAGAAAAGCCAGCTGATCCCATCCCAGGATCTAGTGTTTCTAGGCATTCAGTTCAACACTCAGCTGGGTCTTGCCAGTCTATCCGAGGAGAGACAAGCCAGAATTCGATCCAGAGTACAAAACTTCCTTCAAAAAAGGATGCACACAGCAAAAGACTTCTCCAAACTGTTGGGCAACCTATCTTCAGCAGTACACATAGTTCCTTGGGCAAAATTCCATGTCAGAAGTTGGAGAAAGCGTCCAGGAGATTTCTCACAGCTAATCCACCTAAAGCAAGCCACAAAGATAGAACTGACTTGGTGGCTCAGAAACAAAAATCTTCAGAAAGGAAGAACCATCCTGGATCCCACATGGCACATAGTCACCACGGATGCAAGCAGCACAGGATGGGGAGGCATTTACAACCAAAAGACGGTTCAAGGCCTCTGGACTCAGAAGGAAAGCAAGTTCCACATCAATCTCTTAGAGTTGGAAGCCATATGGAGGACACTCAAGCATTTGAGCAAAATCCTGAAGGGACAAGCGGTTTGTGTCAGATCAGACAACGCAACTGCAGTCAGTTACATTTTAAATCAAGGAGGGACAAGAAGTCACAGTTTGAATGCTGTAGCAAGAAAGATCCTAAATTGGGCTCAGCTAAATGTGTCCCACCTATCAGCATCTCATCTAGCAGGGTCTCTAAACACCCAGGCAGATTTCCTAAGTCGTCAAACTCTGGATCCAGGCGAGTGGTCCTTAAAGGACAAAGTCTTCCAGACCATAACATCCATCATGGGTCATCCAGTAGTGGATCTGATGGCGTCAGACAAGAACAACAAGTGTCAGCTGTTCTATTCCAGGTGGAGGAACCACAGAGCGTTGGGGCAGGATGCTCTCAAGTTTCCCTGGAAGTTCCAGTTGGCTTACATATTCCCTCCTCTGCCTCTTCTGCCAGAAGTAGTAAAGAAGACCAGAAGGGACAAGGCCCAGATCATTCTGATTGCTCCAGACTGGCCCAGAAAAATTTGGTATGCGGATCTTGTGAGGATGTCCATCCTACCTCCGTTTCCCCTGCCTCTCCTTCCAGATCTATTATCCCAGGGTCCCATTCTTCACTCCAACCCTTCTTTCTTGAAGCTAACGGCCTGGAGGCTGAGCGGAGATCACTCAGGTTAAGAAATATCTCCTCTCAGGTTGCGAACACCATTATTTCAGGAAGACGTTCATCATCTTCTAGGATCTACTATAGAATTTGGTCCATTTTTCACAAATGGTGTTCTGAGAAGCAGCTATCCAGAAAAGATATTTCTTCCAGCACCATCCTGGATTTTCTGCAAGAGGGTTTTAAGAAAGGATTAAAACCCTCTTCGTTAAAAGTCCAACTTTCTGCTCTATCAACAGTTTTGGCTACCCCTTTTTCAGAGGAATATATTGTTAAAAGGTTCATGACTGCTATTACTAAGATCAAACCTACCATTAGAGAAATCATTCCGGCATGGGACCTGAATTTGGTTCTCACTCAACTGGCATCCCATGAATCCTTTGAACCCCTGCAATCAATTTCAGTAAAAAATCTGACTCTTAAAACAACCTTTTTAACGGCTATCACTTCAGCCAGAAGAGTTAGTGAATTACAGGCCCTTTCCTGTTTACCTCCTTACACATCTTTCCACCAAGACAAGGTGGTACTTAGAACTAGACCATCCTTCAGATGTAAGGTGTCATCTGAATTCCACCTTAGCCAGGAGATTGTTTTACCCTCATTCTGTCCAGATCCTAAGCATCCCAAGGAAAAGATATTTCACAATCTAGATTTGGTCAGATGCCTGTCTACCTACCTTGAAAGGACAAAATCCTTTCGCAAGTCAGAATCATTATTTGTCCATTTCTTTGGGAAATTCAAAGGTTCCGCTGCTTCCAAACCTTCTATAGCCAGATGGATCAGAGATTGCATCAAATTGGCGTATATGACTGCTGGTCAAGATCCTCCAGTAGGTATTAAAGCAAATTCTACTAGAGCAATTTCAACTTCCTGGGCTCAGAAGGCGGTAGCCTCACTAGAAGAAATTTGCAAGGCAGCAACCTGGTCTTCCTTGTCAACCTTTATCAGGCACTATAGACTTGACGTCCAGGCCTCAGCCGATGCGAAGTTTGGCAGAAAGGTCCTTCAGGCGGTGGTGCCTGTCTGAGGTAGTATCCCTCCCTAGTTTTACTGCTTTGGGAAATCCCATTGATTTCCTGCCGTGGTAAGGACACAGAGGAAAAGGTGAAATTTACTCACCGATATTTGGTTTTCCTCTGTGTCCGTCCACGGCACACCCTCCCATATTTGGGACACCCATCTGGACATATTTCTCAGTAATGTGCTAGTGGGTGTTATGTTTATTTGAGAGTATGTTTAAATTTCTGGGAAGGAATATTGGATTTATTGTATATATATATATATATATATATATATATATATATATACTAACCTGTTTCTCTTCTACAGCTTGGACAAAAGTTTAACTGAATCCTATCTCCCAGGAGTCTCTTTTAAGAGTTGTTAATTGGTCCTACCAGCTGGGAGGCGGAGCTAACCCATTGATTTCCTGCCGTGGACGGACACAGAGGAAAACCAAATATCGGTGAGTAAATTTCACCTTTTCTTCCTATATCGCCTCCTTCTGGAAACATTTATGCACACCAGTATTGGGGTAAGAAGGCAAGTGACCCCTCATTAGATGCGGCAGGTTGTCTTCTTTCCAAAATGGTATGGTTTATCTACTTTTTCTTCAATTCTGAATGTGTTATAGCCATTTTTGTACAGGCAAGTCACATTTGAGAAAATGTTAGAAACATCAGAGGTTGTAGTAGGTGTAGTTTTCTACTTCTAGCACCCCCTAAGGTAGGTCAACTCATACCAATGGGGTGTCGTTTGACTCCTAAGAGCACTAGCTAATGAATGCAGTTGAAAATTCCATGGTTTTTACAAAGTTCCATACATTTGAAGGGGCAGAAATGTAAGAAAATGCCTTTTTTTTCACTAGCGCCACCTCCTGGAAGCATTTGTGCATACCAGCCTTTGGGTAAGAAGGCAAGTGACCCCTCATTAGATGCGGAAGGTTGTTTTCTTTCCAAAATGGCATTGTTTCTCTACCTTTTCTGCATATCTATTATGGTTATAACCATTTTAGTGCAAGCAGATAATTTCAGAAACAAAAGTGTCAGGTTTACGTACGTGTTCCTAGCACCCACATATTGTATGTTAACCCACACAAATAGGCTACCATTTTTCTCATGTTGGTAGCAGGTACTGAATACAGCAGGAAATGTTATGGTTTTCAAAGATTTTAGTATCTTTGAAGTGGTGGAAATGTAAAAAAACATGTATTTATTCCCATAGCGCCACCTTTTGGAAATATTTGTGCACTTCAGCCCAGGGGGTAGAAAGGCAAGTGACCCCTCAATTGATGCGGGAGAATGTCTACTTTCCAAAATGGTATACCTTTTATACCTTTCCTTCATGTCTCTAACAGTTATGGACATTTTAGTACAAGCCGCCATTTTCGAAGAAGCAAACAGGTAGGTGTAGTGATGTGCTTCTGGCACCCCTAAGGTAGGTCGACTCATTCCAGTGGGGTGTCATTTTTCTCCTAAGAGCACTAGCTAATGAATACAGTTGGAAATGCCATTGTTTTCACAAATTTCAGTACATTTGAAGGGGCAGAAATGTATGAAAATGCTATTTTTTTCATTGGCGCCACCTTCTGGAGGCATTTGTGCACTCCAGGCTTGGGGTAACAAGGCAAGTCACCCATCATTAGATGCGGCAGGGTGTCTTCTTTTCAAAATGGTATGGTTTGTGTACCCTTTCTTTACTTCTGTAGTTGTTATAACCATTTGTGTACAGACAAGTAATATTTGAGAAAATGTTAGAAAAATTTGAGGTTGTAGTAGGTGTCGTTTTGCACTTCTAGCGCCCCCTGAGGTAGTTAAACTCATACCAATGGGGTGTCATTTTTCTCCTAAGAGCACTAGCTAATGAATACAGTTGGGAATGCCATGGTTTTCACAAATTTCAGTACATTTGAAGGGGCAGAAATGTAAGAAAATGCCTTTTTTTTTCATTAGCGCCACCTTCTGGAGGCATTTGTGCTCTCCAGGCTTGGGGTAACAAGGCAAGTCACCCATCATTAGATGCGGTAGGGTGTCTTCTTTTCAAAATGGTATGGTTTGTGTACCCTTTCTTCACTTCTGTAGTTGTTATAACCATTTGTGTACAGACAAGTAACGTTTGAGAAAATGTTAGAAAAATTTCAGGTTGTAGTAGGTGTCGTTTTGCACTTCTAGCGCCCCCTGAGGTAGTTAAACTCATACCAATGGGGTGTCATTTTTCTCCTAAGTGCGCTAGCTAATGAATACAGTTGGAAATGCCATGGTTTTCACAAATTTCCGTACATTTGAAGGGGCAGAAATGTATGAAAATGCCTTTTTTTTTCATTAGCGCCACCTTCTGGAGGCATTTGTGCACTTCAGGCTTGGGGTAACAAGGCAAGTCACCCATCATTAGATGCGGTAGGGTGTCTTCTTTTCAAAATGGTATGGTTTGTGTACCCTTTCTTCACTTCTGTAGTTGTTATAACCATTTGTGTACAGACAAGTAACGTTTGAGAAAATGTTAGAAAAATTTCAGGTTGTAGTAGGTGTCGTTTTGCACTTCTAGCGCCCCCTGAGGTAGTTAAACTCATACCAATGGGGTGTCATTTTTCTCCTAAGTGCGCTAGCTAATGAATACAGTTGGAAATGCCATGGTTTTCACAAATTTCCGTACATTTGAAGGGGCAGAAATGTATGAAAATGCCTTTTTTTTTCATTAGCGCCACCTTCTGGAGGCATTTGTGCACTTCAGGCTTGGGGTAACAAGGCAAGTCACCCATCATTAGATGCGGTAGGGTGTCTTCTTTTCAAAATGGTATGGTTTGTGTACCCTTTCTTCACTTCTGTAGTTGTTATAACCATTTGGGAACAGACAAGTAATGTTTGAGAAAATGTTAGAAACATTTGAGGTTGTAGTAGGTGTCATTTTGCACTTCTAGCGCCCCCTGAGGTAGTTGAACTCATACCAATGGGGTGTCATTTTTCTCCTAAGAGCGCTAGCTAATGAATACAGTTGGAAATGCCATGGTTTTCACAAATTTCAGTACATTTGAAGGGGCAGAAATGTAAGAAAATGCCTTTTTTTTCCATTAGCGCCACCTTCTGGAGGCATTTGTGCACTCCAGGCTTGGGGTAACAAGGCAAGTCACCCATCATTAGATGCGGCAGGGTGTCTTCTTTTCAAAATGGTATGGTTTGTGTACCCTTTCTTTACTTCTGTAGTTGTTATAACCATTTGTGTACAGACAAGTAATATTTGAGAAAATGTTAGAAAAATTTGAGGTTGTAGTAGGTGTCGTTTTGCACTTCTAGCACCCCCTGAGGTAGTTAAACTCATACCAATGGGGTGTCATTTTTCTCCTAAGAGCACTAGCTAATGAATACAGTTGGGAATGCCATGGTTTTCACAAATTTCAGTACATTTGAAGGGGCAGAAATGTAAGAAAATGCCTTTTTTTTTAATTAGCGCCACCTTCTGGAGGCATTTGTGCTCTCCAGGCTTGGGGTAACAAGGCAAGTCACCCATCATTAGATGCGGTAGGGTGTCTTCTTTTCAAAATGGTATGGTTTGTGTACCCTTTCTTCACTTCTGTAGTTGTTATAACCATTTGTGTACAGACAAGTAACGTTTGAGAAAATGTTAGAAAAATTTCAGGTTGTAGTAGGTGTCGTTTTGCACTTCTAGCGCCCCCTGAGGTAGTTAAACTCATACCAATGGGGTGTCATTTTTCTCCTAAGTGCGCTAGCTAATGAATACAGTTGGAAATGCCATGGTTTTCACAAATTTCCGTACATTTGAAGGGGCAGAAATGTATGAAAATGCCTTTTTTTTTCATTAGCGCCACCTTCTGGAGGCATTTGTGCACTCCAGGCTTGGGGTAACAAGGCAAGTCACCCATCATTAGATGCGGCAGGGTGTCTTCTTTTCAAAATGGTATGGTTTGTGTACCCTTTCTTCACTTCTGTAGTTGTTATAACCATTTGTGTACAGACAAGTAATGTTTGAGAAAATGTTAGAAAAATTTGAGGTTGTAGTAGGTGTCGTTTTGCACTTCTAGCGCCCCTTGAGGTAGTTAAACTCATACCAATGGGGTGTCATTTTTCTCCTAAGAGCACTAGCTAATGAATACAGTTGGAAATGCCATGGTTTTCGCAAATTTCAGTACATTTGAAGGGGCAGAAATGTAAGAAAATGCCTTTTTTTTCATTAGCGCCATCTTCTGGAGGCATTTCTGCACACCAAGCTTGGGGTAAGAAGGCAAGTTACCCCTCATTAGATGCGGCAGGTTGTCTACTTTTCCGAAATATATAGTTTTATATAGTTATTCCACTGTTTTAGGGTAGTTTTACCACAAAAACCCTAGAATGCGCATATTAGTTTATAAAGTTGAAAATGTCATTTTGCGCTGCTGGTGATTAGGGCTCTACGCTAGCCATGGACATATGTAAAACTATACAAATTTGGTATTTTTTTACTCGGGGGACTTGGGGCTTTTTCAAATAATTGAAACTTTTTCAATCAAGGTAAATGTTTTTGATACATATTATGTGATTTTAGGAAAATGAGTAAATTTTCACTTTTTTTTGTCATTATGACATCATAGCTTTTTGCACGATGTAAAATTCTCTTCATGTAAGGTACCACGAGAAAGCCCAATTCGTTCTGAAAAAAACAATATATAGTTTTCCATATTTAACTAAAAATCCCCAGAGGAAATCAAGCATAAACAGAAGGATAGCAAAAATGCTGAAAAAGTGTCTGGCCTGCAGGGTACAGGTAATGGCCCAAGCCTCTGGCACTGAAGGGGTTAACTTTGGTAAAAATTGTGTACTACGCCTTTAAGGCACGCTTTACCGCATAGACGCCATTGCTCTATTCACTTCTATGGGACTATACTGTTTGGGACGTATCTCTGCAACCTTTTAACCTAGTGACTTCAGAGATGGCTCATTTTACTTGTCTACACTTGATCTATCATCCGGTTTATAGTTCAAGTGTGTTGAGGGGCTCAGGGAGCTCCCGACACTGTTCACCATACTTTTTTGGGAAGAACTACGTTTCCCATGAGCACTTACAGGAAGATATAAATGAAGGGTCCAATGAAAAGGTAGAGGCCATGTGGGTTGAAATACACACTGGGGGCAAAATAATAAAAAGATTTTGGTGGGGATTTGCTACAAGCCACCTAATGTTCAGGAGTTGGAGGAAGCCCAACTTTTACTGCAAATGGAAAAGGCTGCTAGGTCAGCAAAGGTAATTATAATGGGAGATTTCAACTATCCTGAAATTGACTGGAGCAATATGACTTCCGGCACAACAAAGGGAAATATTTTTCTAAGTATGATAAATGATAATTTTATGTCCCAACTAGTAGAGGAGCCAACTAGAAAAGAGGCCTTGCTTGACCTAGTTCTCTCAAACGATTCTGACATTATAAACAATGTGCAAGTAAGGGAACATTTGGGCAGCAGTGACCACAATATGGTATCCTTTGAAGTTTGTTATGAGAAACCCAATAGCAAGGGTTTAACCAAAACATTCAATTTCAAAACGGCTAATTTTACAAAGTTAACAGAAGTGTTAAAGGATATCCAGTGGGATGTAATTTTCAAAGATAAAAATGCACAAGAATCATGGAATGTATTTAAAATGCTCTTGGGCAAATATACACGTCAATGTATACCATTGGGGAATAAGCACAAGAAAAGTAAAGCGAAACCAATGTGGCTTAATAATGTGGTTAGCAGGGGGATGAGAAATAAAAAACAGGCTTTTAAGGTGTTTAAGTCAAATGGGTCAGATGCATCATTTAAAAAATATAAAGAATGTAATAAAATCTGCAAACAAGCAATTAAGCTAGCTAAAATAGAAAATGAGCGAAACATTGCAAATGAGAGCAAGAAAAACCCTAAACAATTCTACAAGTATATTAATAACAAAAAAGTTAAGGTTGATATTGGTCCTCTTTGGACTGAGACGGGAATTGATTAGTGAGGATAAAGCTATGGCTGACACCCTAAATACGTTCTTTGCTTCAGTATATACAAAGGAAGCAGCAATGACAAGCTATGGGCAAACAGACAAAACCACGGAATTTCCTCCAAGATCTACCTGGCTTACTTGAGGACAAGGTCCAAAAGAGACTGGAAAGGGTTATAGTGAATAAAGCGCCTGGACCGGACAGTATAAACCCAAGGGTACTTAAGGAGCTTAGTTCAGTAATAGCAAAACCATTATACTTAATATTTCTTGATTCACTTTCATCAGGCATAGTGCCCTGTGATTGGAGGAAAGCTGTTGTAGTTCCATTGTTTAAAAAGGGAGCAAGATCCAAACCAGGAAATTACAGACCTGTGAGCTTGACTTCCATAGTGGGTAAGATACTAGAAGGGTTATTAACTGACAGTATTCAGAACTATGTGAAGACAAACAATATCATTAGTAGGAATCAGCATGATTTCATGAAGAACAGATCATGTCAGACTAATTTACTTGCATTTTATGAAACAGTGAGTAGTAATATAGACAGGGGAATTGATGTTGATGTAGTATACTTGGATTTTGCAAATGCCTTTGATACAGTGCCTCACAACAAGTTACTGCATAAATTAAAAGGCTTCGGTTTGGGCGGTGTTATCTGTACATGGATTAAGAACTGGTTAAATGATAGATGGCAGAGAGTTGTTGTAAATGGAACTTTTTCAAATTGGTCTAAGGTTATAAGTGGGGTGCCGCAGGGTTCAGTCCTGGGACCAATGCTTTTTAATTTCTATATTAATGATCTAGAAGTGGGAATTGAAAGTAGCATCTCAATCTTTGCTGATGACACTAAGCTATGTAAGGAAATACATACAGAGCTGGATGTTTTTTCCCTACAGAAGGATTTAGATAAACTAAGTGAATGGGCAGAAAATTGGCAGATGTCCTTTAATGTAGATAAATGTAAGGTTATGCATTTGGGCTGTAGAAACAAACTTGCTACATGTACTCTAAATGGGAAACAACTTGGAAAATCCTCATTAGAGAAAGATTTAGGAGTACTGATAGACAATAGACTTCACAGCAGTGTGCAGAGTGCAAGAGCAAATAGAGTACTAGCCTGCATAAAAAGAGGTGTAGAAGCAAGGGATGCTAATATTATCCTACCTCTGTATAAATCCTTGGTTAGGCCTCATCTAGAATATGGAGTACAATTTTGGGCGCCTGTTCTAAAAAAAGACATTACTTAACTGGAAAGGGTGCAGAGATGTGCAACAAAACTGATAAAGGGATTGGAGGATCTGAGTTACAAAGAGAGACTAGCCAAACTGGGTTTGTTTACATTAGAGAAGAGACATCTAAGGGGTGATATGATTACCATTTACAAATACATTCAAGCTCAATACAAAGAACTATCCAATGAATTATTCATGCAAAGAGCTGAGCTAAGAACAATAGGTCATCCATTAAGACTAGAGGAAAGGTGCTTTCAACCAAAACAAAGGTAGGAATTCTTTACAGTAAGGGCAGTAAGGCTATGGAATTCTTTGCCTCGGGATGTTGTGCTTGCAGATAATGCAACTGCATTCAAAAAAGCAATGGATGCCTATCTAGCACAGAACAATATTGACAATTATGACAGATGGCTTCAAAGCAAATAGGATATTGATCCGGGGAACGATGTGACTACCAATTGGAGTAAGGAAGGAATAATTCCCCCCCTCACACACACACTTGGGACTAGATTGGAAATGGCTCCAGAGGGCTTTTTTTGCCTTCTTCTGGATCAACAGGGGTGTTTTTGGCATGGACGGGATTTGATGGACGCATGTCTTTTTTCAGCCTCATCTACTGTTACTTGCTTCGCGCCTAAATTCTGATTGGCTCCCGTCGTGGCAGCCATTTTGTGAGCGTTTCTAGCAAGTATCCTACGCAGGGCTTGGACTCTCCTTCTCTCCTCTGCAGATTAACCCTTCGCCTGCCAGATAAGTCTGTATTTAGCATTTCTGGGGTGAAATTTTAATTGTACGCACTGTAATTGGGTGATTTACTGTGCAGTTGGTTATTTTGAAACTGTGAGTATGTCTATACCGTTGGAGCTAGGGGCTAGACCTAAGACTAAGGAGGCTGGGGTCTCAGTATCCCCTATTGCGCATTGCTCTTCCTATCACTCAGGGCTACCTAGAGAGTTCTCTGGTCACTTATGCCCAGCATGTTCTGAAGTTCCTGATAGCAACCCAGGGACCTCCAGCCATGCTACTGAGCCAGCTTGGGTGCAAGAGTTTAAGGCTGCGACTAGGGACCTTAGGTCCACATTACAACTCTTTCCATCCCAGATACAGGGGGCCCTACAGACATGGCAGACTCCCTCTACTATCAGATCTTCCCTGCCTAAACCTCAAGGGGCACCTGATGTGTCAGATTCCTCTGAGGAGGAACTGCTGTTGGATCCAGATATTGAGGATGGTTCAGTTCTGGAGTCTTCTCAGTATCTTGGGGACCCGTTTGAAGCTGATCCTGACGTCTCTGCTGAGGGTCTGATCAGAGCCGTATTAACCACCCTCAACATTCCCTTGGTTCAAGAGGTTCCTTCTGATCCCTCTGATGTTTTTCAGGAGCCTGCAAAGCCCTCCTAATCCAACTCTTGACCGTCTGTTTTCTGAAGAGTGGAAATCACCAGAAAAGACTGCTTTTGTGTCCAGGAAATTTGCCAAGCTTTACCCCTTTTCTGAAGTTGCTCTTGCTAAGTGGGTTCATCCCCCCAAGGTGGATGCACCTGTCTCCAGGTTATCTAAGTCTACTGCCTTGCCAGTCTCCGATGCTTCTGCTCTGAAGGACTGGACTGACAAGAAACTTGAGATTTCCCTCCAGTCCATTTTCGCCACTGTTGGTACTGCTATTCGCCCAGCTTTTGCTGTTGCGTGGGTTAATCGGGCTATTGCAGTCTGGACTGATCAGCTTACTACGGCTGTCTGTCAGGATGCTCCTGCTTCAGAGAAATTGCATCTTCTTGCCAATATCTCTGAAGCGCAACACTATGTTTCTGCTGCCGCCTTTGATGGCTAGGGTGTCTACTACGTCTGTGGTAGCCAGGCGAACCCTTTCGCTCAAGATCTGGTCTGCTGACACTGCTTCCAAGAAAGCCTTGCTTTCTTTGCCTTTTCAGGGTACCACTTTGTTTGGGCCTGATCTTAAGGAATTGATCAGCGAGGCCACTGGGGTTAAAAGTACTCTTCTACCCTTGGTCCCTAAGAAGAAAATGCTGCTTAAGCGTAACTGGTATTTTCGTTCCTTTCAGAATGAGACACGTCCGACGAACCAGGCAGTTCCCTCAGCTCCGCGTACCTCCTCCAAGCCCAAACAACAATGAAAGCCCAAGGTCTCCTCCAAGCCCAAGGCTTCCAAGACTGCTTTGGCATGACTCGCCGAATCCGGGTCTGCACCCTGCTGTGGGTGGTCGTCTGCGACTCTTTCACAGCGTTTGGGAGGATTCTGTGTCTGACCCATGGGTTTACAGGTGGTGAAAGAAGGATACAGGATCCCTTTCTATTCTCTTCCTCCCCTTCGTTTTCGTCTCATACTCCTCAGGGTACCGAGAAATGTTGTCTGTTTTTACGGCGCTGTTCAGGCTCTACTGGACAAGGATGTCCTGGAGCCGGTGCTCCTTCCAGACAGGGGTTCAGGGTTCTATTCCAAACTCTTTGTGGTCACCAAGAAGGACGGCGGATGTCGCCCTATTTTGGATTTGAAGGATCTAAACTCCTTCGTGATCAGGACTCACTATCGCCAGGAATCTCTGCATACAGTGATTGCTGCCATGTCTCCTGGGGAGTTCCTTTCTGTCTTCTTCCAGAAGCACATTGCAATCCTTCCTGATGTCAAGGTTTTCTTCCAGGGCATTGCTCATGTTCGTCCTGCCTTCAGGAGTTCCGCTCCTCAGTGGGATCTTAATTTGGTTTTGGGCGTTCTTCAACGTCCTCCCTTTGATTCTTTGGCTACTATTCCTCTACGTCTCTTGACGTGGAAAATGGCTTTTCTCCTGGCGATCGTGTCTGTTCACCGTGTTGTGGAGTTGCAGGCTCTTTCCTGTAAACCACCATATCTGGTGTTTCACAAGGATAAGGCGGTGCTTCGCACCTCCAAGGAGTTTTTACCTAAGGTGGTCTCCAAGTTTCACATCAGTCAGGAGATTGTGGTGCCCTCTTTCTGCCCTAACCCTTCCTCTAACAAGGAGAGAGATCTCCACTTGTTGGATGTGGTGCTTTGTCTTAAGTTTTATGTCCATTGCACTGAATCTGTTAGGAAATCAGACACTCTGTTCATCATTCCTGAGGGTCCTAGGGCAGGAAGACCGGCGTCCAAAGTGACTATTGCGTCATGGATCAAGTCCACTATTCATAGGGCCTATGAGTTGAGGAATAAGCATGTTTCCTTTCGGGTCATGGCTCATTCCACCAGGTCCTTTGGAGCCTCTTGGGCCTATAAGAATCAGGCTTCTGCTGATCAGCTGTGCAGGGCGGCCACTTGGTCCTCTGTGCACACCTTTTTGAAGCACTACCGTGTGGATATGCTGGCTTCGGCTGATGCCAGCTTTGGGAGGAAGGTCCTGGAGGCAGTTTTGCCTGCCTAGGATCTTCTTCTTCTTAGGTTCTTGGTGCTTCCTTACTGTTGAGCCCTGTTGGCTCTAGTTCAGTGTGCTGTGTATCAGTACCTGGGGTGTTTTTACCCTTGTTCAGTGTCCGTTGACACTTCAGTTTTGTTGGGCTATCTCTGACCTTTTGGTCCATAGCTGCACTGGTGACTTTGGGGGCCTTGCGCCTGGTCCTTGCCTTCTTCCCGCCTCTGGGAAACTCAATGGTTAGACATCCCAGAGATACCAGTAACCTGTATTGGACGACAGAGAAAAGAGGATGTTATTCTTACCTGTTAAATCCTTTTCTCTTAGTCCATACAGGTTACTGGTCTCCAACCCTGTCAAGAGGCCATACTTGGCTCTCCTGTGGCAGACCGTGGGGGTCCTTCGGGGTCATGCTCACAGGAGTCTTCTTCCCTTCTTCTATCTAGTCCTAGTTAGTGTCTCAAATTATTCTGGAGCTGGTTGGTTAGCTGCAGCCAAGGAGGGAAGGGAGGCGCCACCCCCTGCATACATTTAGAGAAATGCTCCTGCCTACTTAAAGGGGTGGATCGCCTCCCGGAGTTACCAGTAACCTGTATGGACTAAGAGAAAAGGATTTAACAGGTAATACTAAAATCCTCTTATAATCATAAGCAATTTGACTGTACATATTATGTCCTTGCAGAACAAATGTGGCCATGCATACTTAACCCATTGCGTGCCAGAGGGGTGTCCAACACCTTTTAAAGGTGGTGAATACCCCTCTGCCACTCAAAGGGTTAAAAAAGACGAAAATTAGAAAGGCACAGTCATTTCAGAGTGTAGGGATGGATATTTCGAACTGTTTCTCAATCATTACTGCTGTTTAATTCCCTCTAATGTAGTTATAAGTACTAGAGCAATTACGAAGCAAGCCATTTGCACCATTGGGGACAATTAAAAAAAAATTATTTACATTTACCCCTTGAATGCTAGAAAGTTCTCCAATGTATATTTTCGTAATGAGCAGAGACCTTTGTAACATTGAAGATGTTCTAACCACTTTTAAATAAATCGGAATTAGGGAAATTTGTATTTTTCCCCCTAGGGACCACTTTGCTTTCTACAAAATTCCCTCCCCATACTATCTACCCCTGCACTCAATACATCACACTCCTTTTCTTTTTCTTTTTTGGTCACCTCCTAGCTTGAACCTTATATTCCACTGCAATCACTTTTAAGGATGGAACAGCTTCTAATATCAGAGTTCTCCTCTGATTTTACAAACTATGTTGTTGATCATGTCTGTCCCAAGTGAAACAAAGTCTCAGCCATGGCAATTGGCTGAACTATCTGCCTTTTTCATACTTTAACAGGATAACTGTGCTTGTAAAACAGCCATGTGATGTATTTCAGAATTATTTGAAGAGGATTGTTTTACACACACACACACCACATATATACATACATAAACATAAATATATATATACACACACACATACATACATATACATCTTCTGCTATCACAACAAACATGCCCCATTTATACTGAAATTGGCTTCCTTAAATTTTAAAGCGGAACTATCACCTAGATTCAAACTTTTCTAGTGATGTTTAATAGTTAACCGAACATTAGAGCTGGGTGTATTTTTTTTTAAAAATTGCTTACAAATGCAGATATTAGCCCATCAAACTCGGAAACTTATGCGTTCTGCGGGACTGAATGTCCCACTGGACTTCCCAGCTGCCCCAGGGAGCGCGTTCATGCTCCTTTTCGAAGCTGGGTTTATGTGGTGTAGCGTTACAGCAAACCCTGTGTACAATGCTACTGGGGTTGCAACCTCACTAGAAAATTTTGAATCTAGGTGATAGTTCCGCTTTAACTGCCCCAAAAGTAGCAGTATTTTTTCATGTTTTATGCACTAAGCTGATGCTAAGGTGAGAAAAAATTCTTAGATAAATTCAACAATTTCTATGTTATTCTGCAGAGCCTATACAGTGTTGTATCTTCAGTTTAATAAATCTTGATGCATAAGCTACAAAGAATAATATAGGAAGTTTAGTGATTATCAAACTGGAGAATGCATCTCCTTTATCATACTTTAGTGCATCACCCCCTTGAAATTCAGTTTTCTTCTCCATAGAAAGGTATTGTTTGTCTTACAACCCCATCACTTTCCTTTCATGCACTTTTTTTTTTTACTGTTTATTAAATATTACCCACAAGAGTAAATGTGTCATTTTGTACTTAAAAAACTGTGTGATAGTTTGTTTGTCTTTTAGTAACCCAATGTTACCTAACACCTTAACAGCAATATATGCACATTTTTCTTTCATTTGTAGCTGTAAATCAATGGAGGCTTTTGAAGAAGAGAGAGGGCATGGGGCAGAAGACTATGCTGCTGAATCAATGGCCGCAGATATGGACCCTTGGATTATCTTTGATGCCAGAAAGACACCGAGAGCTGAGTTCAATGAATGGTTGGAGACTTATCGTCCCTCCAAGGTCTCTCGTTTTGGAAACCCTCAGGAAGGAACAGGACCAGTAGGGTGGTTAGTTGTGTATGGCCCAGGATACTGCCCACAAGTAGAGGGTGGAAAGGACCTTCAGGATGCCTGGGATAAACAGCAGAGTGCAGGACGCAAAATAAACTATGAACTGATACGCGAGTTGGCTCTAAACCATGGTGTGACGTCTGGAAAATGGCTAATGCATTTAGATACAGGGTTCAAAGTTGATCATGCCTGGAGAGGCATAGCCACAGCAGTGGTTGAGGGACGCCTTAATATAGCCAAAGTGAGCCCCCACCAGCCAGAGAGCAAGCATGTTATCTGTGTGTATACCCAAGACTTCACTGATGAAGAAAACATCATGCAAACTGATGCAGTCATCCGCAGCTCGGGAGTAAAATGTCTTTTGACATACAAGCCAGATGTCTATACCTATTTAGGAATCTACAGGAACAACCACTGGCAGATCTGCCCCACCATCTATGAGAGCCAGTATGATTTGGAATGCATCCCTCGTAGGTCTAGAGTCACTAACAAAGTCACCAACATAGAAATTACTTAAAAGAACACCACTTTCTTGTTAAAATGCCACTGCACAATGACATAATCAGCAAGCTTTACAGTAAAAACATCTATTAGCACATTAAAAAAACTATTTTGTTTTTATATGGATGTATTGGGCTGTCTTTTGAAATAATCTTTTTCCCCAGAAGCCTGATTTCACAATACTCTACCTACTGACTGTTTTCACTTGTTCCACATGCATATGTGTTTATAATAAATATATATGTGTGCATTTGGGTGTGCTTCATATGTATACTTATACATGTCGTAGAATCATATGCATTTGAGATATATGCACTAAAATGATGCAAGAATGAGAAAAGTACAGATATGTGCAACAAAGCTGATAAAGGAATTGGAAACTTTAATTATAAAGAGTTACTAGATGAACTGTTTTTGTTTACATGATAAATGAGACATCTAAGGGGGATATGATTTTTTTTTTACAATATACAATATAAGGCACTATATGGGGAACTCCTTAAAGGGATAGTAATACTTAAAATGTAAAAAAAAATATGTTGTAGGGTTTATCCCCCTGAGTAAAACAAGAGTACTCCCACTGCTGAAAAGTGTTTCATTCAAAAGTTATTAATTTTCAAAGTTGAATTTTTTAGGTGCAATATCACAGTGGCCTGAAATTGTACAGTGGCGCTGTTGCTACACGATCCTATGTACAACTCTGGTCAATTGACCATAAATCTCCATAGGATGGTGTAGCAACAGCGCCACTGTACAATTTCAGGCCACTGTGATATTGCACCTAAAAAATTCAACTTTGAAAATTAATAACTTTTGAATGAAACACCTTTCAGAAGTGGGAGTACTCTTGTTTTACTCAGGGGGATAAACCCTACAATATATATTTTTTTACATTTTAAGTATTACTATCCCTTTAAGGCACGGTGTCCAAGTTCAGTCCTTGAGCTAGTAACAGTCCAGGATTTACCTGTATGAGCAGGTGGGCTAATCAAAATGAATGAGCCACTGATTTACTCACCTATACTTAATCAGGGAAATGTTTAAATCCTAGCTTGTTTTTAGCCCTTGAGGATCAAACTTGGACACCCCTGCTCTAGGAAAGGCAGTGCGAAGGCAGTGAGTTTTTTTTTTTCTGTAAAGGCAGTAAGGATGTGGAATCCTTTGCCTCAGGATGCTGTGTGGCAGATAATTGAGATACATTCACAATTCTTTTGGATCACTTTTTAGCTCAGGACAATATAGAGAATTATGACAGTTTATTTTTGTCACGTCACTACCATCCTGTCTTTGCCTGTACTTAAAATGGTGACCTTGTGGCTATGGGTCCTGAACACTCCAGCCTATCCACTGGAGAGACTTGATGCATCAGTATTCTGTGGTAGCCTGATTCCTGATTCAGTTGAATGCACTTGGCCTTCTGTCACACTTATTGGCCAAGCACAAAAGATTATTCCTGCTCATCAGCTATTTAACACAGCATCCTAGAGCCTTCAGTACTCAGTTGGTTTTGCCTTTTCATATCGTAAGAGAGATTCTGGCTTTGACCTTGACTAGTTCCTGGACTCTGTTTGTTTGCTGCATGCTCTGTTTTTGGTTTGTTTTGTCTATACCTTGCCTATTTGGTACCTCACCTTGGATTCCTGAATACAGCCAGTGGCTGCTTGAACCTTGGGACCCTACCCCTGGGGCTTAAGCATTTACTGCTGGATATTCTTGAACCACCTGATCTACTCCAGATTGCCTGTGATAACAAACTGCAGAGAGGGCCTCTGTTTTAATCCTCAGATTTAATCCTGCATCTGGTAAATCATTACAGTTTCAATGCAGATAGGATGTTGGTCCAGAGAGAGATACCTGATTACCTTTTGTAATCAGGCATGAATTTCTAGTTGGGGTGGTCAGTGGTATTGCCTGCCTCTAAATTACCAGAATCTGGGGTGATACAGCAAAGTTTCAACTTCTTCGACTTTGTTTTCCAGACCTCATCAACTTTGTAATTTGGTATATTATCGTACTTGCAACAAGATAAAGCTTTGCCATCAATAAATTAAAGTTCTCTTTTATGGTATTTAGGCAGTGCATTTATCAAGGGTTTGTGTTTTTATGTTCAAACACCTTAACCCTTTGAGTGCCATGCATTGCGTACCCCTTTGGCACTCAAAGGGTTAAAAGAAAATGATTCCCTTGTATCTGGTACCTTGTGAATCGCAGCCCCTCTCCTTGGTATTGCTCTCCTGTCTTTTATTTTATTTTGTGCTAAAGCTCTCCCTTAAAAAAAAAAAACTTGTTGCTCTCCTCCCTCCCACTGCATTACTACTTTCAGCTTTGGCTTACTTTCATTTTTAAAGGGACAGTAATGTCCCATAACAAATGCTTCTGGTTTTTCAGAGCTTAAAAAACTAAATTATGTGGCACAAATCCTATCTCTCAAACCGCTATGGTCTGAGAGATATTTGCATTGAAAGTTTCCCTTTTCCTGCTGTCAGCAAGAGATTCAAGTTGACCAACTCGAGGAGGCTCTTCAGCAGAGCAGAAATCGCGTTCTTTAAAAATAACTACTTAATTGGAACGGTCTACAAAGTGTACTTGCAAACCAGGCACACTTTGTAGACCTTTCCAATGAAGTAATTATTTTTAAATAACGCAATTTCGGCTGTGTTGCAGAGCTGCCGGTTGGTCCCCAGGCTGGGATCTCCTGCTATCAGCACAGCACTGATGTCAGGAGAAGGGGAGGGAGGGGGGAACTTTCAGTGCAAATATCTCTCAAACCATAGCAGTTTGAGAGAGAGGATTTGTGACATATAATGTAGTTTTGTACCCTCTACAAAAATAGATTTTTTATGGGACATTAGTGTCCCTTTAAAAGGACATTATCATTTTAAAATGTGTAGGCTTCATGACCTTTTAAACGTCGTGTGTTATTTTCTAGCATTTGTAAAAATACATATCTTAGGATCATAAGCTCCAAACTATGTAATAAACTTGATTTCACTGTCGTCCAATACAGGTCACTGGTACACTGGGAGGCGATCCGCCCCTTTAATAGGCAGGAACATTCATTCAAATGTATGCAGGGGGTGGAGCCTCCCCTCCTACTTAAGCTGCCTTCAGGCCAGAGCCATCTAGATTGATTTGTTCCTGTGTGCTGTGCACACCAGGTGGAGAACATCTCTCATTCAACTTTAGTTTTTTTATTGTTTTCTTTCAAATATGGAATACCACCATTAGGCGGGTGACCATGGCTGGGAATTGCCCTCTCCAAAGTGGCTAGTGCAGCTTCCAGGGATTTTCTGGTGGACCTTATGCCGTAAAGAGGGAACAGCTTGAGTCAAGCAGCTTCAGGGCCGGATTTACATCTCAGGAGCCCCTAGGCACAACAATGTCTGGCGCCCCTAGCCCCGCCTTTGCCCCACCCCCTAACCACGCCTCTCAGTTAGCCACACCCCTCCATTAACCACACTAATTTTTAGGTTTGTTTTATTCCTCACAGTACTGTGACAATTTTCCCAGAGAGGAAAAAATTATATATAGTGAGATGCAGGCCCGGTGGTGGTATATATACACAGACAGCATAAATCACCTTTATTATATATGTAACCTGCCCTTTATTTTCCAGCATTTAAGACCCAAGTAATTGTAAGGTACCAGTACCAAAGATCAACCCAATACTGATAAATCAAGCAGTAGTTCTAAATTATACAACACACATTCTTAACACTTCAACCACTATGTGCACATATTTTGATGTTCACTTTCTGAACTTTAACACATGCCTTACTATGTCACTGCTATTCCACACACACATTGTTAACAGTTCAAACACTCATACCACACACCCTTATCACTTACAGCGCAGACTGAAATGCTGATGTTGGTCTCACACCTAACCCTGTTTACACATTGCCCCTTCCACAATGCCCCCTTCATCTCCACATCGCTCCTTCCACAATGCTCCCTTCATCTCCACAATGCTCCCTTCATCTCCACATTGCCCCTTCCACAATGCTCCCTTCATCTCTACATTGCCCCTTCCACAATGCCCCCTTCATCTCCACATCGCCCCTTCCACAATGCTCCCTTCATCTCTACATTGCCCCTTCCATAAGGCCCCTTCATTACATTGCCCCTTCCACATTGCCCCCTTCATCTCCACATTGCCCCTTCCACAATTCTCCCTTCATCTCCACATTTCCCCCTTCCACAATGCTCCCTTCATCTCCACATTGCCCCTTCCATAAGGCCCCTTCATCTCTACATTGCCCTTTCCACATTGCCCACTTCATCTCTACATTGCCCCCTTCATCTCCACATTGCCCCTTCCACAATGCTCCCTTCATCTCCACATTTCCCCCTTCCACAATGCTCCCTTCATCTCCACATTGCCCCCTCCACAATGCTCCCTTCATCTCCACATTGCCCCCTCCACAATGCTCCCTTCATCTCCACATTGCCCCTTCCACAATGCCTCCTTAATTTCCACATTGCCCCTTACACAAGTTCCCACAACTGCTAGTAACCCACCTCTGAGCCGGCCCAAACAAAAACGCTCTCTCATTCAGCTTAGCCGGCAAATATGTGGTGTAGGCCGCTTCCTGAAGTATTTATGTAGATCCCTCAGCGTAGCTTGCGCTGCTCCCAATACGTCCGTGCGGGTGCATTGTGATGCCACAAGACGTCCCAAGGTGACCAATGAGAACAGAGAGCCTCTACCTCTGTTCTCATTGGTCACCTCGGGACATCTTGTGACATCAGACGCAGATGTAGCAGTGGCGCCCCCGCGGCCGGCACAGAATAGACTACTAGTCCAAGGTAACAGCGCCTGCGCCCTCGAGTCAAGCCAGGGCATAGACAAAGCGCACATGCACAGCATATATTTAAATGGCAATGTGAGGCACTGCAATGACAGCACCCAGAATTGTGAGCGTGACAATGGCATTGCAAGGCGCACCTGAAAATCGGGCGCCCTAGGCAAGTGCCTTGTCTGCCTATTCACAAATCCGGGCCTGAGCAGCTTCCCTGCTGGGGGGATTTTCCTCTGGTTAATCTCCTTTTAACATGGTTACCTGACGACAAAAGTCCTGCAGAAAGGTGAGCCACCCTTTGAGTGCTGAAGGTCCACTTGTCCCCACAGTGTCCCTTCTCTGGGCTTGTATTTGGGAGTTTGCTTTCTGCACTCCAGCACTCATAGGGTGTTTTTATTCATATTGCTTGTAATTATGCAATGTTTGTGGTATTCCCTGGGTTTTGGAGCACTGGGTCCTTATTCTCTCATGTTTTCCATTGTCAAAAGTGTGTTTGGTGTACTTTTTACTTTTAGTATACTTTATTAAGATTTAGTGTTCCGCGCCTTTAAGCGCGCTTTTTCCCGCATAGACGCCATTGCTTCTTTACTCTCTATGGGATTTCACAGTGTGGGACGTTTCTCTGGAACCGCTTGTCACAGCAACTTCAGAGAGGGCTCATTTTGTTGGTCTTCCCCTGCTCTATCACCCGGTGACTAGATTCAGTGTTTTGGGGGTTTAGGGGGGCTTCGGGCACTGTTTAGGGGTACTTCTGAGGAAAACTACGTTTCCCATGAGCGCCCGTTTCGCGCTCGTTTTCTGATTGGCTCCCGTCGCGGCAGCCATTTTGTGGTGTTTTTCTCAGCGAGTATACTACGCAGGGACCGAGCCTTCTCTCCTCTCAGCAGATTAACCCTTCGCTGGCCAGATAAGTCCGATTTTAGGCATTTCTGGGGTGAAACTTTAATCTTTAACACTTTTACTGGGTGGTTTTATTAGGTGGTTTATATCTGACGCTGTGAGCATGTCTACTCCACTGGAGTCAGGGGCTAGACCCAAGACCAAAGAGGCTGGGGTGACCATTTCCCCCATTGCGTTTTGCTCCTCTTGTCACTCTGGGCTGCCTAGAGAATTTTCAGGTCATTTATGCCTAAAATGTGCAGAAAGTCAGGATAGCAACCCTGGGCTTCCCAGCCATGCTATTGAGCCAACTTTGGTAAAGGAATTTAAAGCTGCCACTAGGGATCTCAGATCCACTCTTCAACTCTTTCCCTCTCAGGTTCAGGGGGCTCTGCAGATCTGGCAGACCCCCTCCTCAATCAGGACCTCCCTGCCTAAGCCACAGGGGGCTCCTGATGTGTCTGATTCTTCTGAAGAAGAACTTTTGCAAGATTCTGATGCTGAGGAAGGCACTGTTATTGAATCTAATAGGTCCATTGGTGACCCTTATGAATGTGACCCTGAAGTTTCGGCTGAGGGTTTGATCAGAGCTGTACTTACTACGCTCAACCTTCCTTTGACTCAGGAATCTACTCATGATCCAACTGATGTTTTTCAAAAACCATCAAAGGCTGTGGTTTGTTTTCCTACTAACCCTACCCTTGCCCGTTTAGTCTCAGACGCATGGAAGAACCCTGAAAAATCCTCTTCTGTGTCCAAGAAGTTTGCTAAACTTTATCCTTTTCCTGAGACTGAACTGGCAAAATGGGTTCATCCTCCTAAAGTGGATGCTCCTATTTCTAGGTTATCCAAATCTACTGCCTTAGCTGTATCTGATGCTTCGGCCTTGCAAGATTGGACGGACAAAAAGTTAGAGATTTGCCTTAAATCCATTTTTGCCTCTGTTGGCACTGCCATGCGTCCAACTTTTGCAGTGGCGTGGGTTAATAGGGCCATTGCGGCCTGGACTGAGCAATTGGCTGAGGCGGTTCGCCAGGATGCTCCAGTGTCTGAGCAGTTGCAGCTTCTTGCTAATATGTTAGCAGCTCAAAATTATGTTGCTGATGCTGCTTTTGATGCTGTGCGCATGATGGCGAGGGCCTCTACCTCCTCCATAGTAGCTAGACGTGCTCTTTGGTTGAAGATTTGGTCTGCTGACACTGCATCTAAGAAAGCCTTGCTTTCTTTGCTCTTTCAGGGGTCCTTACTGTTTGGATCTGAACTTAAGGAGATGATTAGTGAGGCCACTGGTGGCAAAAGTACTCTTCTGCCATCGGTGTTCAAGAAAAAGTTTCCAGCCAAACGCAATCGGTCCTTTCGTTCTTTCCAAACTGAGACTCGCTCCACGCCCCAAACAGGTCCGTCTTCCACGCGCTCCTCCTCCAAGCCCAAACAGTCCTGGAAGCCCAAAGTTGCCCCTAAGGCCAAGACCTCCAAGACTGCTTCGGCATGACTCGCCGAACCCGGGTCCGCATCCGGCTGTAGGTGGACGTCTCCACATCTTTCGCCGGGTTTGGGAGGAGTCAGTGGCGAACCCTTGGGTTGTTCAGGTGGTATCAGAGGGATACAGGATCCCTTTCTCTTCTCTTCCTCCTTTTCGGTTCCATTTTACTCGCCCTTCTCAGGAGCCTACAAAACGACGTCTGTTCGACGATGCTATTCAGGATCTTTTGGACAAAGTGGTCCTGGAATTGGTTCCACCAGAAGACACAGGTTCAGGATTCTATTCCAACCTGTTCGTTGTGGCCAAAAAGGACGGAGGTGCTTGTCCTATATTGGATCTCAAGGATCTCAATTCCTTTGTTGTGAGTTCCCACTTTCGTCAGGAATCCCTGCGTTCAGTGATAGCAGCAATGTCTCCAGGGGAGTTCCTTGCCTCCCTGGACCTTCAGGATGCATACCTTCACATCCCTATTCATCCAGTGAGCAGACGGTATCTCAGATTTGCCTGTCACAAAGGCCACTTTCAGTTTTCAGCTCTTCCCTTTGGTCTGACTTCAGCTCCTCAGGTCTTTCAGAGGGTTTTGGGAGCTTTGATTGCTGTGCTTCATCGAGATGGAGTCAGGGTGACTCCTTACATGGACGATCTGTTCCTGAAAGCCTCATCTGCGGAGTCCCTTCATCAGCAGCTGCAGTTGTGCATACAGACACTCAATCGCCACGGCTGGATTGTGAATCTGGACAAGTCAGACTTGGTCCCATCTCAACAGCTCCTCTTCCTGGGTCTCCTGTTCGACACTCAGCAGTTCATGGTGTTTTTGCCGGAGGAAGTGGCTCATCAGATTGCTGTCCGGGTGGCCAGGATCCTGGAAATGGACAGGGTTCCAGTACCAAAGTTGTCTTCTCTGGTGGGGAAGTTCATTTCCACGATAGAGGCGGTGCCTTTTGCCATGGCACACACCAGAGAACTTCAAAGGTTTGTGATTCAGACTTGCAGATCTCGTCCAGATCACCAGCATCTCTCTGTATCGTTGCCCCCTCATGTAGAGCTGAGCCTGGAGTGGTGGTTGGACCTGTCTCATCTCCTGAAAGGGAGATCCTTTCGGGTTCCCTATTGGACCACAGTCACGACGGATGCCAGCCTCCGGGGTTGGGGGGCAGTGTTAGGTCGTTTCAGTGCTCAGGGGAAATGGGGTCTGGAAGAATCTCTTCTCTCCATCAATGTTCTGGAACTTCGTGCCATCTTTCTTGCCCTGAGGCACTGGGAATCTCAGCTGGAAGGTTGTCCAGTCAGAGTGGAGTCCGACAACGCCACCGCAGTGGCCTACATCAACAGACAAGGCGGCACGAAAAGCCTCACCGCCTGGTTAGAGGTCAAGGCCATTTTGTCTTGGGCAGAAGCTCATGTGCCCGTCCTCTCAGCGGTTCACATTCCAGGCGTAGAGAACGTCATGGCAGACTTTCTCAGTCGTCAGCGGAGAATGGGCACTTCATCCAGAAGTGTTTCACCTTCTCACCCAGGTGTGGGGGGTGCCAGTAGTGGATCTGATGGCAACCAGACACAACAGGAAGGTGCCAGTGTTTTGCTCCCGATGGAGGGACCCTCTTGCCCTAGCAGTGGATGCCTTGTCAATCCCCTGGACATTTCCTCTGGCTTACATCTTCCCTCCTCTTCCTCTGTTGATCCGAGTCATCCAGAAGCTGAAGGTGGAGCGTTGTCCTGTCATCCTGATCACTCCAAATTGGCCTCGTCAGTCCTGGTATCCGGAACTGCTAGCCATGGCTGTGACGGATCCTGTCCCGCTTCCTGCACGTCCAGATCTACTTCTTCAGGGATATCTGTGGAAGGAGGATGTTCAGCATCTCCATTTGATGGCTTGGAGGTTGAATCCTCAATTCTAAAGAAGAAAGGGTTTTCCTCTTCAGTGGTGTCTACGATGCTTAGAGCTCGCAAACCTGTGTCTTCCAAGATCTATCATCGCATATGGTCCACTTTTGTAGCATGGTGTACTGCTAAGGATCTGTCTCTGGATTTCCATCTTCCCACAGTCCTAGCCTTTTTACAGGATGGGGTTGAGAAGGGACTCAGCCTGAGTTCTCTCAAGGTTCAGACTTCAGCTCTGTCTGTGTTTTTCCAGGAAAGGATTGCTATTCTTCCTGATGTTAAGGTTTTCTTCCAAGGTGTGGCTCACGTTCGGCCTGCCTTCAAGAGTCCTGCTCCCCAGTGGGACCTCAATTTGGTGCTGGGGGTTCTCCAGAGACCCCCGTTTGAATCCTTGGCTTCTATTCCTTTGCGTCTCTTGACCTGGAAAATGGCCTTTCTTTTGGCTATTTTCTCAGTTCGCCGGGTAGCAGAGTTACAAGCTCTGTCTTGTAAACCTCCTTACTTGGTGTTTCACAAGGATAAGGCAGTGCTTCGCACTTCCAAGGAGTTCTTACCCAAGGTTGTCTCCGAATTTCACATCAATCAGGAGATTGTGGTTCCCTCTTTCTGCCCTAACCCTTCCTCTGACAAGGAAAGAGATCTCCATTTGTTGGATGTTGTGCGTTGTCTTAAATTTTATGTTCATCGCACTGAGTCTATCAGGAAGTCTGACGCCTTGTTCGTCATTCCTGAGGGGCCTAGGGCAGGGAGACCGGCATCCAAGGTAACTATTGCCTCTTGGATTAAATCTACCATCCGTGAAGCCTACAAATTGCGGAATAAGCATGTTCCTTTCAGGGTTACTGCTCATTCCACCAGATCAGCTGGGGCCTCATGGGCCTATAAGAATCAGGCATCTGCTGATCAGCTGTGCAAAGCGGCTACTTGGTCCTCTGTGCACACCTTCTCGAAGCACTACCGTGTTGATGTACTGGCCTCGGCTGACGCCAGCTTTGGGAGGAAGGTCCTGGAGGCAGTTTTGCCTGTTTAGGACTTCTACTCTGTGATTCCTAGTGCTTCCTTACTGTTGAGCCCGGTTGGCTCTAGTTCAGTGTGCTGTGTTAGTTTGGGGGTTTTTATTTTCCCCCCCTGGTTGGTGTCCGTTGACACTTCTGTTACTGGGCTATATGATTATCTGGTTCATAGCAGTTCTAGTGACTTGGGCCTTACGCCTGGTCCTTGCCTTACTTCCCGCCTATGGGACAGCTCAATGTTTGTACATCCCAGTGTACCAGTGACCTGTATTGGACGACAGTGAAAATAGGATTTTAGTCTTACCTGTTAAATCCTTTTCACTTAGTCCATACAGGTCTCGTGACTGTCTCCTAGTGATTCTGCCCTTTTGATATGGAAGCCTGTAAGCATAAGGAAAAACCTGTCAAGGTGGCAGAGGTTTCCTTATGCTCACAGTAAGAAGATTGTCCCTTGCTGCTACTGTCTGGTCAAGTGACCAGATTCTGAGGGGAGGTGGCTTACACTAGTTAAAAGGGGCGAAAAGGGGATACTTAATCAATTACTCTTGAACTACAACTCTGACAGTATTGAAATAACACTCTCCATGGCCCAATTACTATGAATATTATTTGGAACTGCTGTTTTTGTGAAACATTACTATTTCTGTAACCTGGGGATTCTTTCAACTAGTTCTATACATATTTCTCTGGGACATATCTGTGACCCTAAGGGGCATATGGTGAAATACAAGACTTAAGGATTCAGGGGCTTCCTCCCCCTGTTTCTCATGTAATACCATGCCTCGGGAGAATTCTGGACCACTATGTCCCTCATGCGTTGTGGCCCCTACTACTCCCCTGGGGCCAGCATTGACAAAGAGCCTGCTTGGGTAAGAACCATGTTGTCAACTGTGTCTACTATTCCATCTTCTGTTCGGGGGGGGGGTCTCCATTCCTGGAAACCCTTACCCAGTATTAAATAGGTCAAACCTGTCTTCAAGGGCATTCTCAGGTTATTGGGACATCTGAGGAGTAATTGGATTCAGAAGATGATGATATAGACTCTTCCTGTGGACATTCCTATAAGGCTGACCCTGTTCCTGCTATTGAGAGGCTTGTCAGAACGGTGTTGGACACTTGAGGCCTGTGATTAGGGTAGGGGGTCTATTTCTCTGGATATTTTCGAGTTTCGAAAAAGGCTTCCCTGTGCTTCCCCTCCAATAATACTCTTGCCCCAAACCTCTTGGAAGAATGGAAAACTCCAGATAAGAGACATTTCCTCAATAAACATGTCTCTAAACTTTACCCTGTTGTGGCTGAGGAGTAGTATAGTGGACTTCTCCCCCAGCTGTTGGACCCACCCCCCATATCATGCTTGACTAAAATCATAGCCCTTCCCCTTGTGGATGCTTTTGGTTTAAAGGACCAGGCTGATAAGCAACTGGGTTACCTGCTTAAAGCCAATGTTGCAGTTCCCAGGGCAGCTTTCAGGCATATTTTTGCCTCTGCTTGGGTCAATAGAAATATTGCTGTGTGGGGAGAATAGCTTATTCTGAAGACATACTTATTATGCTTGCTAACATTATTGAAGCTAATTCCTCCATTTCTACAAAACGAGCCTTACTTGCAAGGAAGAAGTATGGGTTTTGTCCCCACCTCCTAGAAAAGACAAGCCAGCCTCTGCATGATTCAGAATGCTTGGGCAACCGCTGTTTTGGACCAGTGGGTTTAGCGGTTGGTATAACAAGGGTACAGCATAGATTTCCAGTCCCTTCCACCCTGTCACTTCTTTCTGTTAAAGGCTCCGCGGGACCCAGAGAGTGTGCTTTTCTTCACAGATGCAGTCTCCTTTCCTCTAGAAAGACAATTTCTGGTACCAGTACCAGTCCCGGTCCAAGAATGTTTTTCAGGTTTTTACTCTAACCTTTTTGTGGTTCCCAAAAAGAACAGAGATTGCCGGCCTGTTCTGGACTTGAAATGTCTCGTCCAATACGTGGTTGCTGTGCGTGCTTCCTGTGTTTTGCTTTTACATGCAGGCACTACCAGTTCACTGCACTGCCATATGGCTTGGCTTCGGCACCCAGAATCTTTATGAAAATCATGGCAACCCTGGCTGCATAATCCATGCTCAAGGCATTTCTCTGACACCATATTTGGATGATCTGCTGATCAAGCCTCCTTCAGACTAAATCTTGGCTCTCCATGTCCATGAATGATCCCGCATTCTAATGCAACAAGGTTGGATTCTCAACCTACAGAAGTCTTCTCCTATCCCATCCCTGGTCCTGATATTTCTGGGAAAGATGTTCGACAATCTCCAGAGGAGGGTGTTCTTTAGGGAGTAGAAGATCCAACTCCTGTCTCAGGATGTATCACAAGACAAAAACCATAGATGGGAGAGACTTTAAGTATAGTATGTCTAGGAATAAATAGATAATTTATGATAAATAGAGGTACTCACATTTGAATATTGCTACTATGAATGTAAGTAGCAAATAACGCTTGTGGGGGATATTATCAGTGCCCCCACACAAATAGCTCAAGGCCAGCCACTTGAACACCCCAACCCACAGGAACAACTTAAAAACACAAGGCAAACAACAATGCGAGGAGAGGGGCCCAATCACAATGTAATGAAAACCGTAATTGAGCACAAAATAATCAGTAGTACTCACAAGAGTATCCTCTGACCAGCTTCTTAATGCAAATACCAGTCTAAACGCCAGCACGGAATTCGGACATTTGTTCTCCCACAACAAAACTATACTAAACTGTGCATCTGATGATACCGAAGAACTGTTTCACAATGAAGATATATGGCAGACCAGATTGTATAAAAACATCTATTTTAATTAAAATAAACACCTCTACATGTTTCGTGGTCTCTCTGACCACTTCCTCTGGAGTATGGTTTTGTTGCAGGGAGAACCAGCATCAGAATTCCCCGCTGGCGTTTAGAACAGTGTTCACATTAAGAAGCTGGTCTGAGGATACTCTTGTGAGTACTACTGGTTATCTTGTATTCAATTACTGTTATCGTTGCATTGCGATTGGGCCACTCTCCTTGCATTGTTGTTTGTCTCAGGATGTATCACAGCTGCTGGAGTGGCCCTAGGCTACAATAAGGTACTACATGCAAGTCCTGTGTCATCTGGTTTGTGCCCTGGAAGCAGTCTCCTATGCTCAGTCCCATGCAAGGGAATTCTAGCCAGGCATAGTCAGCATGTGGTCCCATCAGCAAGAACACCTCATCAAATGATCCTCTCTCCACAAGCCAAAGAAGATCTCTGCTTGTGGCTTCATAGTCCACACCTGTCTCAGGGATGACCCTTTGTGATCCAGGAGTGGAACCTTATGACTACAGACGTCAGTGTGACAGTAAGACTGTGTGGAAGAAAGTGAAGCATCTCCTTCTGTGGGCATAGGCCCATGTACCAGCCATCACAGCAGTTCACATTCCATGAACTGAAAACGTGGTTGCAGACTTCCTCAGCCATCAAGATGTGGATCCAGGAAACTGTTCAGAGGTGTTTTACAAGATACTTCAATGCTGTTGGATCCTAGAAATAGATATGATGTTGTTCCCGAAGAACAGGAAAGCTCCTAATGTTTTGTGCACAGTCTAGGGATCCCTTGGCCTTTGCAACTGATGCAATGTCTATCTCCTGGAACTTCTGCGTGCCTTGTGTGCTTACTCCGATACCTCTCCTCTCCAATGTGATCCGGAAAATCAGAATGGTGAAAATGCTAGTTATCCTAATTGCTCATTTCTGGCCCAGCCATGTCTGGTTTGCAGACTTCATAAACTTGTCCATTCAGGAGCCTCTCCTACTAGCACCAAGACCAGGCCTCCTTCTTCAGGGTCCCATATAGTACAAGGCCGTGGAGAGACTTGCCTTGATGACATGGCTCTTGAGGCAACTATTCTGAGAATAAATGGATTCTCTGACAACATCATCTCCATCATGATCCAAGCTACGGAATCTGTCATCTCTAAGGCATAGAGATTTTTTTGCCTGTCTGAGGACTCTTTCCTTTTCATACTGCTTTTGTTTGTTTTGCTGTGCTAGTTTGGTGTCTGTTGACACCTGAAGATATACAGATCAAGTTTAGTCCAATACAATACTGGTATCCTAGAGGAAGAGTGAGTTTTTCTTCTTTCCCTCCCTGGAATCTTCAGGGTGTTTTTAGTATATCCCCATGGTTCCTATGTTTCAGAAGAAACTGGATTTTAGTGAACATACCATTGCATCCATTTCTCTTTAGTTCATATGGAACACAGGACAGAACACATTACTTCCCTTGGCAGATTAGTCCACTTAGGGTCTTAGTAACTTCCTCTTCTTCTTACACGTCTTTTTTTCTGTGGCACTTGTCAAACAGAAATCTGGATTAAGGCTTGGGAGGGTTGACCTGGAAGAGAAGGGAGCCTTCACACTGAAGACCTATTTTTTTGAGTGCCCTGCACTCCTGGAGGAGGGAGCTCAACCTCATGGTTCCTGTGTTCCATATGGAGTAAAGAGAAAAGTATTTAATTCTAAGTTCACTAAATCCTATTTTTTTTTTTTCTATGTGGACATTCAATGACAGCAAAAAATTGTGCTTTAATTCTTCCAACTAGACCAATAAAAAAAGCCCAAACCTATAGAGGAAATTACATAAATAGTGGTGCCCAATGTCCCACATTGAGTGGGACAGACACTCAGTTTCCCCATAAGTCCCACATGGCGGTGGTGGTGGGGAATCTAACAGCATTGCAGGTGTAATAGTTTGTGCCATTAAAACAAATTCCCAGGCTATGGTTGGCTGGGTTCCCTGACTTCCTGGTTACTTTGCACACAAGCACAGAACCTATGCCAGCCAAGGCCTACAGTAGACAGAGGAAGCAATATGGCGTGAATGAGTCAGGAAGTGAATTTTGATCTTCCTCACCCTATTCCCCCCCAGTCCTGCTCAGACAGGCAGTGAGAGAGAGGTTTTGTCAGAGCTGAGCTGGAGAGCCAGGAATCCAGGGGGCACTGAACTGTGAACATTAGGTAATTGATAAAGAAGAGTGGCTGGAAAGGAGGAGTAGAAATAGTGTGTCGGAGAAGAACTAAGCAGGGTGAAAGTCTGAAGGAATAAAAGAGAATGACTCCAAGCGGATAGGTGAAAAGTGGAAGAGGAGTCAAGCAAGATTGGATAGAAGAAAGCAAATTTAGAAAAGAGGAGAGAGAGGAGAGAAAGGAATGAACAGGAGAATAATTAAATGAATCGTAATAGATGTGTGGGTGTTGGGGAGGGATACACACACACAGCCAGGGCAAGCGCAGGTAGGGCCTTCCATGTTTATTTATTTTTCTCTGTCATCCAATATAACTCACAGGTACCATGGGGAGGCAACAGCTCCTCCCAGTAGGCTGGAACAATTCTAAAAGAAGTGCAGGGGTGGAGCCTCCCCTCCTCCATATCAGGCTACCCTATCCACTCCTCACCAGACAGATTTGTTCCAGTATCCTGGTTAGAAGGCCGAGAACAGTTCTGCTTAGTTTTTTAGTTATTTCATTAGTTTTTCTTAGATATGGGCTGTCCCAATTCCCCCATTAGATGGATTACCATTACTGGCTTCCTCTGGAGGATTGCCCTAGTTATCAGGTGCTGTTGTGGACCCTATGCAGCCCGGGGAGAGAATCTTGCAGCCCATGTTTCTCTTTCCAGAAGGAGTCTCTCTCTGAGGCTTCTTCCTTTACAATGGTAATCTGAAGAAAGACCTGCAGAAAAGGTGAGCAACCCTTTGAGTGCCATGGTCCGCTTGTCCCACTGTTCCCTTCTGCACAGGGGTTTTTCTAGAGTTACTTAAAACTCCCACTCATGTTGGGTAATGATCTGTCTGTTCTCTGAGTCTCTGGAGCATTTTTGGGCTGCTTTGTGGTTATTAACCCCTTCACTGCCAGGCTTCTTGGGTTAAGGGACTTAATTCTCATTTTCTCCTTGGATTCATGAGTTTTTCATATTTATTATGTGTGTGATATGCTTTTTTAGCACTTAGTCACTTTTTACCTTTATTTGAAAAAGATGGGCCGTGATGCTCCATTGACTTTGGGACAGGCTGCTTTGGGGCATATCTTTGCAACCGCTTCATGTACCATGTTGAGAGAGGGCTCATTCTTCTTGTTTCCCTTTGTCCTGTACTCCGGTTTGCATTTGTAGTGTCTTGGGGGTCCTGGGGGGTTTGGGCTCTGTTTTTACGATACTTTCAGGAAAGAAACTACATTTCCCATAACGCCCGTTTCGTGAGCTTTTCTCTGATAGGCTCTGATTTTGGACACCATTCTCTTTCTCTCCTGAGCTGAGTATCCTAGGCAGGGCTTGGATTCCTTTACTCTCTTTCTCAGGTTAACTCTTTGCCTGCCAGATAAGTACATTTTTAGACATTCTGAGGTGATTTTATTAATCTGGGTGACAGTATTTGGGTTCCCTATTACTGTAAGACACTTCTCCTGTTAGGATGGCAGATCAAAAGGGACATGGGGCTAGGCCTAAGTCTAAGGACTCAGGGGCATCTTTGACACCCCCCCCCCCTCCCTAGCTTACTGTTCCTCATGCCAAGCGGGGCTTCCCAGAGAATACTCAGGTCACTTATGCCCCTCATGCGCTGTGACCCCTGCTTCTCTGCCGGGGCCTTCCAGCCATGAACAAAAGCCACATTGTGTCAAGGCCTTAAAGTCCTCTATGGCACAGTTTCCTCTCTCTCTCTTCAGGGGGTTCTTCAGTCTTGGAAGCCCCCACTTCATTCAGGTTTGCGGCCCCTAAGGCCCCTGGTATTCCTGATCTCACTGATTCCTCTGAGGAGGATTCTTTTGAACAGTCTAAGGATGGTAAGTGTGCAGAAGGGGCTTCTTCCCATACCTGTGGTGACCCCTTTGAGGCTGTCCCCTTAACCCTCTGCTGAGGGTCTCATCAAGGCGGTTTAGACTACCCTTAACATTCCTGTTAACCCTGTAGATAGTCTACTTCTGACGTCTTTCAAAGGTTCAAGATGTCCTGCATTATGTTTCCGCCTAACCCCACTCTAGGTCAGGTTATCCTGGATGAGTGGAAGACTCCAGACAAGCGTCTTGCTCTCTCCAAGAGATTCTCTAGGCTGCATCCCTTGATGCTATCCTGAAGTCTACATTCACTGCCATAGGTGCCTCCCTGAGGCCTACCTTGGCTTCTGTGCGGGTTACTAGAGCCATTGCTGTTTAGGCTGAACAGCTGACTGACGCTGTCCGCAGAGGTGCCCCTAAGGAGGGCATTTTAACCAACATGTCTAAGGCTCAGAACTACATGACTTATGGCCTCTTTGACGCTGTCAGTCTTGAGGCTAAGGATTCTGCCTTTTCTGTAGCTGCTAGACACAGTCTATGGCTTAAGATTTGTTCTGCTGACTTATCATCTAAGAAGTCACTTTTGTCTCCCTTTTCAGGGTACATCTCTTTTTGGGACTGAACCGAAGAATATCATCAGTGAGGCCACTGGGGTAAGAGCATTTTGTTGCCTCAGGTTCCCAAACACCCTAATCGGGCGAGGAAGGAGTGTCTTTTTCATCATTTGGGCAGGCTCTGTTGCGGATCAGTAGGTATTACATGTGGTTTCAGGAGGCTACATGATTTCCTTCACGTCCCTGCCTCCCTTCAGATTCTTCCTTTCTCGTTCCCCTCAAGGTCAAGAAAAGTTACGTCCTTTCAACAGGGTGGTGCATGCTGTCTTGGACAAGGGAGTCCTGGCTCCGGTTCCTCTGCAAGGTTTAGGTTTCTATTCAGACCTCTTTGTAGTTCCCAAGAAGGATAGAGGCAGTCGTCCTATCCTGGATCTCAAGAACCTTGACTGTTTTGTGGTCCATACTCAATACAAAATGGAGTCTTTGCACTCTGTCGTTGGAGCGATCTGTCCAGAGGAATTTCTGGTCTCTTTGGATCTGCAGCTTACCTGCATGTTCCAGTTCATCTGGACAGTCAGAAGTATCTCAGGTTTGCTTGCACTTTGGGTCACTTCCAATTCCCCGCTCTCCCCTTAGGGCTCACAACTACTCCTCAGGTGTTCCCATGAGTCTTAGGGGCTTTGATTGCATTCCTGCACACCAAGGGGATCCAGTTGACTCGTACATGGATGACCTTCTATTGAAGGCTTGTCCCGGGGACCTCTTGGGCCATCAGGTCCAGGATTGTGTTCAGACCCTCCTCCAACATAGATGGATTCTGAACATGGACAAGGCTGCTCCGGTTCCTTCTCAGAATCTTGTTTTCCTGGGTCTCCAGTTCAACACCTGTCAGGACATGATCTATCTGACAGAGGATTCTGTTCAGCAGATCATGAACAAAGTATCCTGTGCTCTGGAGTGGACCTCAGCCCCGGTTCACAAGTTGGTCCTGTACTCCATGGCACACACCAGGGAGTTGCAGAGGTTCTCTATCAGGGCTTACAGAGGGAATCTGGAACTCTTGGATCGTCTAGTCTCTCTGCTCTAGAATGTGAGGCAGGACCTCCTCTGGTGGTTGGACAGCTCCAGCCTGAGAAAAGGGGAAACCTTTGTTGTTCAGTATTGGACTCTGGTGACGATGGACACCAGCCTTTACGGCTGGGGAGCTGTCCTGGGTCACCTGGGGGTTCAGGGACAAAGGAGTATGGAGGAGATCCTCCTACCCATCAACATTCTGGAGCTAAGAGCTATTCTCCATGCTCTGATGTACTGGTCCTCTCCTGTGAGTGACTGTCCAGTCCGCATCCAGTCAGACAATGCAATGGCAGTGGCTTACATCAACAAACAAGGAGGCAAAAGAAGCGCTTTCACTTGGTTAGAGGTCAAGGCTATTTTGGCCTGGGCAGAAGACTGAGTTCCTGCTATCTCAGCCGTACACATTCCAGGGATAGAGAATGTCCTGATGGCTACCAGGGACAGCAGGAAGGTTCCAATGTTTTTCTCTCCCTGGACAGATCCACAGGCATTCGCAACAGACTCCTTGGCTATTGCTTGGCACTTTCATCCAGCCTACATTTTTCCTTCTCTTCCTCTCATCCTTAAGATCCTGAGAGATTTGCATGGAAGGTGCATCTGTAATTCTGATTGCTCCTTATTGGACCAGGAAACCTTGGTTTCCAGAACTATTGGCTTTGTCTGCTCAGGATCCATTTCCACTGCCACGCAGACCGGATCTCCTTCTCCAGGGTTACCTCTGGAGGGAGGACGTGGTCAGTCTGGCTTTGACGGCTTGGCTGTTGAAGCCTCCATCTTAAGGAGGAAAGGCTTTTCTCCTGAGGTCATATCCACTATGATCCAAGCCATAAAGCCAGTTTCCACTAAGGCCTCTCACAGGGTTTGGTCTACCTTTTATTCTTGGTGTGTGGATAGGGATCTGTCCTCACAGGAATTTGACCTTCTGTCCATTTTATCCTTTTTGCAGGATGGTGTGAACAAGGGCCTTAGCCTTAGTTCCTGACCTCTCAGTATTTTACCAGAGATGCATTGCCATGTTGCCAGATTTCAAAGTCTTCTTTCAGGATGTCACTCATGCCTAACCTGCTTACAAGGGTCCCACTCCTGATTGGGACCTTAATTTGGTCTTAGGTGTCTTGCAGCGTCCTCCATTTGAGTCCTTGGCAACTATTCCTCTAAGTCTTCTTTTGGCTGTGGTCTCTGTCCACAGAGTTGCTGAGTTGCAGTCTTTGTCCTGTAAGCCACCTTTCATGGTGTTTCATAAGGATAAGGCTGTTCTCCATACCTCCCAGGAATTTCTTTTTAAGATGGACTCTGAGTTACACATCAATCAGGAGCTTGGTGTGCCTTCCTTTTGTCCTGACCCTGAATCTGACAGGGAGAGGGATCTCCACTTGTTGAATGTGGTGCTCTGCCTACGTGCACCATACTGTGTCTTTACGTATGACAGATGCCTTGTTTGTCATCCCTGAGGGTCCCAGGGCTGGTATGGCTGCTTCCAAGGTGACTATTGCATCCTGGATTAAGTCTACCATCCACAAGGCATATGTGCTCAGAGGGAAACCTGATCCCCTCTGCATTACAGCTCACTCCACCAGGTCTGTTGGGGCCTCATGGGCCTACAAGTATCAGGCCTCTGCTGAACAGCTGTGTAAGGCGGGCCATTTGGTTTTCTGTGCACACCTTTGCCAATCATTACCGTGTTGATGTTCTGGCTTCTGCTGAAACCAGCTTTGGCAGGAAAGTCCTGAAGGCAGTTTTGCCTGTCTAGGACTTTAATTCCCTGTACCTTACATCTCTGTTTGAGCCATGTTGGCTCTTGTTCCTATGTGCTGTGCGATTTGTTAGTGTCATCTGACACTTTATTAGTTTGGGCTGTTCCCTAACCTGGTTAGTCCTTCTTATTCCCACCCTGGGAGCTCAATGTTGGTACATCCCCGTGGTACCTGTGAGTTAAATTGGAGAACAGAGAAAAGAGGATTTTAGTCTTACTTGTTAAATCCTTTTCTCTTAGTCCATATAATTCACAGGTCTCCCACTCAGTGAAAGAGACCATGCTGGGTCTCCTATGGCTGGATGCGGGAGTCATTTTGGGTTCATCGATCACAGGAGTTTTCCTCTCTTCCTTCTTGCAATCCTAGTTGGTAGGTTTTTTGTCTCAAATCTATCTGGCCGGGAGTGGCTAGGTTAGCCTGATATGGAGGAGGGGAGGCTCCACCCATACACTTCTTCTAGAATTGTTGCAGCCTACTGGGAGGAGCTGTCACCTCCCCATGGTACCTGTGAGTAATATGGACTAAGAGAAAAGGATTTAACAGGTAAGACTAAAATCCTCTTATTTAGAAAATGTTTTACCAGGAAGAATACATTGAGATTCTCTTTTTCAAGTATGTCCTGGATAGTTTTCAGTAAAGGGTTACATAATTACACAAATTGAGAAACTTTCTGTATACCTACACACATAAATATACGGACATTTTAAAATTATATATTGTTTTAGATATAAAGAAGGATTTACTTTTAAGGATTTTAAACTGGGAACACATCTGATTATTTCAGGCAGAATGTTCCAGGATTTCAGAGCTCTGAAGGAGAAAGCAGATTGTCCTGCTTCTTTCTTATATTGTGGTATATGCAGTGAATTGTTAGTAGTGTAGCGGAGGTTATAGTTAGTTTGTATGGAGAGCTGGAATGAGCATACTGCTCAGGTAGTCTGGTAGCTTTCCAGAGAAGTGGTTGTGTACTAAGCATGAAAGGTGAAGGGCACGTCTAGTTTCGAGTGTTATCCAATTTAGTTGTTTAAGCATATCACAGTGATGGGTAGTGTAATTACGTTGGGGGATAAAGCAGAATAATGAATTATACAGTGTCAAGTTTACTAAGATGGATTTATGGTGCTAGAGCATATACTACATCACCATAGTCTATAACTGGCAGCAACATATGTTGTACAATATGTTTTCTCACCTGGTACTTAAACATGATTTGTTTATAAAGAGTACTTATTATGTGATAACGTTTGGAGGTTAATTTATCAATATGAAAACAAAAAGTGAGGTTGAGGTCAAGCCACATACCAAGATATTTGTAGGAATCCACTGAGGCCAATTTATGATTAGACTCTGTTACAATTGATAGGTGGGTATTGTTGCGATTATGCAGTTTGTGCTTTGTACCAAGTATCATTGTGACCATTTTCTCTGTGTTTAAGAACAGTCTGTTCTTTGCTATCCATCTTTCAGATTCACCGAAATCATGTTGTAATATGGCTTCAAGTTGTGATATGTTTGAGTTTTAGCATAGATTATGGTGTCATATGCATACATGTGTACTGAAGATGATTTGCAAACCGTGGGCAGACCATTTATAAAAAGAGAAAATAGAAGAGGGCCAAGAATGGGGCCTTGGGGAACTCCACTTGTTACTTTGAGTGGTAGGGAGTCATTGTCAGAAACTGACACATACTGCATTCTGTCTGATAAATAGGGTCGGAACCAGGTTAGAGAATTATTACCCAATCCTAAGCTTTTGGAGTTTGCTCATAAGAATATTATAGTCTACTGTGTCAAAGGCCTTGCCAAAATCTAGGAAAATAGCTCCAGTGAGTTCACCATTTTCCATGCCAGTCTGGATATCACTAGTTACTTTTAGGAGGGCTGTGACTGTTGAGTGATTTGGACGAAAGCCTGATTGAAGGGGGGGTGAAAAAACTGGTCCGTTGGTAATACTTATATAGTTGCACGTGTACACATTGCTCTAGGATTTTAGATAATGTGTGGAGTAGGGATATTGGTCTGTAATTTGTTACTATGTTCTTATCCCCACTTGTGTGGATAGGCACAACTCTAGCCACCTTCCAGGCTTTGGGCATATACCTGGATGCCAAAGAGACATTAATTAAAGATGCAATCAGTTGGGCTGTGACCATGGCACTGAGCTTTAAGAACATTGCTGGTAGTTGGTCAGGGCTAGATTGGGATTTCATTTTTGTGTTGAGGAGGTGATCATATGTTTTGCTTTTTTTTACTGGCATGAAATTGAATGTAGCTGTTGAATGTGTTAGCTATTTCTATGGGACACTGTATTGATTGTTTGTGTATTGTTATAGTTGATGGGTGAGAATGTTTAGGGGGGTTGAAGATGTTTTTAATAACCTAGCAAAAGTTGGCTGGTTTTGAAATGTTATTGTTCAAGTTGTCAGTAAAATATTGTGCTTTTGCTAATTTTGTTTGTTTTGTGCATATATTCCTCAGTTGCCTGAATGTAGTGTGATCATAGTGCATCTCTGAAACTGTATAACTGAATCAAGTCAGCCAAGAACCAGGGTACATGTGCCCCCATAATCCTGAAGTTCCTTAGTGTGGCATGGGTATTACAGGCCTGCAAGAATTCTGAGTTAAAAAAGTAAATTCCTTAGTCTAGGTCAGATATTAGGTGTATTCACATCCCAGCAAGCTGAGTCTGCAGTGGAAGGTGATAGGGTCAGGGAACCCATGCTCATATATGAGGAGAACCTGACCTTAGTATGTGGAATCCTGGAGAGGGAGAGCATCTTCTTCTGTACAGAGATGATCAGGGATATTGGTGCCTGTAGAGAGCAGGTATGGCATGAGGTGGAGTAGGAAGTGAACACAGTCTCACTGCAGGCGAACAGTGGATGGCATTAAGAAGAGATGGACGGACTCCAAGAGGAGCTTTAAGAAGGAGCTGTGGGACCTTGCAGAGTATGCCAGTGGAGCAGGTGGGTGGGGGGACCTTCATCGTCCATCACATTTAATGGCTGGGAGGAGCTGCTACATGCAAACCTGTCAACGACAGCAGTAGAGGGTATCTCTGGTGTCTGTGACACAGGAGAGGACAGGACTCCCCGGGCTACCGGTAAGCAACAACCGCTCTCCTCCCTTGTCCCCCTAACCAACCCCCTGTTAGATATGTTATCATAGCAGTAGTGCAACATATGTCTTGTACAGATCCCTGAATGTTGGAAACACCACTCTCTTAGACACATTTGTAATGCTTGATAGGTTCTAGTGACTTATGTAGTGCCATGCATAGTTGTGCAAAAGGGCAAACAGCACCCAATTGAGTTTCAAATCTAGGTAATGTTCACAATGCTGAGTCAATAAATTGATGCACCCATAGAATGCACATCTGTAATGATGTTACCCTGGCAAACCACAAAAACAGCAGTGGGAGTACTTGTTTCACTCAGCAGGATGAAACCCTCAAACATTCATACATAGAGCTGTATCTTCTGCAGAGGTAACATCCCATCAAGGCAGTCATAGGCAAACTTGGTATTTCCAGATGTTGTGGACAGCATGATCCCTGAAGACAAAATGTTCATTGCAACTGGAATGGCTAATACAAAGCATGGACGATTTTGAAGATCTGCCATGTCATCCCTCCATCACAATGCATGCTGTCATGTTAGGAGCCCATCTCCCATGTTCCCAATGCATGTCCAATTACCCTTAACAAAGAAAAAACTGGTGGGCTCCTGGTGGGATAAATAATAAATTCAAATAAATACCCACAAGCAGTTTAAAGAGTATATGTATATAAAATATATAGATGGAATATATATAAATAAGTGAAAGTGTCCAGATATGCAGCTTCTTCCACCGGTGTCCTGAAAAGCACCCTCACAGAACTAGTGCACAGAGAAAAAGAGAAAGGAAGAGCGCAAAATCTGAGAGCACTTATGTTTTTAAAATAATCCACACTGCTGTGATGTATTGTACTTACAAGATATATTCTTGTAAGTCACGGAAAAGTAAATAGAGAAACTTGCTTCAAGGTGTCTCCTGGTATTCCAAAGACCGTCTAAACAGCTTGATGGACCAACTCTGGCGAATATCCTCCAGCAAGAAATCAAATAAGACAAGAGGAAAGATCCTCTAAGTGTAGTATTATGGAGAGCAATATATATATATATATATATATATATATATATATATATATATATATATATATATATATATATATATAGAAGCCCCCAATATAGCCTTACTCACCACATATTCAAATGAATAGGCCCACACATAGAGTCATATGCTTCAAATAGAATTCTACTTGCTCGTTGTTTTCCATTGGTTTTGATGGGGGTTTTTTTTGCCATTCGTTGCTCAAATATACCACAAGTTGGATATTAACTACGTGGGTGATAGAATACTGAAATGTGCTTTGAAAACCACCATTGACAGTTTTTTAATTTACTGTGGGGAATGGAATCAAGCCCTTATATTGTAAAGTGATGTGTACTCTTGTGGCGATATAAACACATTCTTTCAGTAATTAATTTCTTTCATTAATTGGTTACAGTGCACCATGAAGAGCTGAGAAAATCAGGGGCTAACCAACTGCAACCTAGGGAAAACTAAAATTCACACTGGTTTAAATGGTGCATTTAACCCTTTGAATGCTAAGGAGATCTGCAACACATTACAAACCAATGTGTTGTTGCCCTCTGGTATTTAAGGGGTTAAAAGTCTCATTTAGATAAAGGAGACATTTAGCATTTTATCAACAGAGTGCACCATGCTAAATGCAGAGCACTAATAAAATAAATGTGCCTTTTTGTGATATATTAAAATTTGGAGGTATTCAGTATGGATTAGAGATGGAGGTAAAAAAATGGATAGCATCGGGTTGCCAACACCTTCTTTATAGGTAGCTTTTCTCCATTTAATAGGATATTGTGTAGTTCTGAATGTTTATGTTATCAGGCTACATCATTTAACATTTCTCTTACGCACACTTTGGAACACAGGAATCATGGGGTGAGGCAGCCTTCCACTGGAGAGCAGTACACTTCCATAAAAAGAGCTCTATAGAGTCAGAGACTCCCTCCCATTACACCTTACCACCACCAGACAGTTTTAAAATAAACTAAATGGAGAATGGTCAGAGCAAGGATTCTCTTAGCTAGTCTTTTAATTTTCCGAACTTACACAGAGTTACATACCTCCCCACTTCCTTACCATTGTATAAGGTGACCCACGAGACTTGTTTCAACTCTTTATCTGGTGACTGAAATCTCCCTCCTGATTCCCTATTTCCCTTATGACTTTTGTGTATTCTTTATTGAGGTGGGGGTTGCTTCTGGCTATAGCTAAGCACATGGGAGACATCTGCAAGTCTAAGACTACCAGGGCTTCAGGGGTTTCTTCATTGTTTGCTCCTCATTTCAGACTGATCTTCCTAGGCACTTTAGTAGCACATTACATCCCTCTTGTTCTGTGGCCCCTACACAGCAACGCCTTTCCCTCTTCTGAACAGGAGACTGCATAGGTTGGAGCCCTCATTTCTAGAGTTTGTAATACACTTTCTTGGGCCCAGGACTGACCCGGTCCCCCATCCTTTTTAAGGAGAAATTTGTGACCTCTGGTGCTGCTTTATGCTTAACCTTCACTATAGCTTGGATTACTATGGCCATTGCTGTTTGGGGAGAGCAACTCCTGAGGGTAGTCCAAATGGATATGCCCAAAAAGGACCTTGTTCTTGCTATTTCTAAGGTCCTGGAGGTTAATGGATATCTTACTAAAGCTGCATTTGTCTTTCCCAGGATCTCTGGGAAGACCTCACCTCTGTCTGATGCAACATGATGTACCCTTTGGCTCTTGATTTGGTCAGCAAACAAGTCCTCCAAGAAATCAGATCTTTTGTTGCTGTTCCATGCATGGGCAATCCACTGTTTGGCCCAGAACTGGAAAAGGTTATCAGCTGTGCTACAGGAGATATGTCACAGTAGCGGCGGCTGCCGAGCCGACCGCTACCTTACCTGCTGGTTCGCCAGCATTCTGTGTCAGCGGCGTTGCGGTCTGTTCCTCTCTGCAGCCTGCCGCAGCCTCTTCCGGCGGGCTCTCAGTGTGCCTTGGCGCGCGTCCAGCTAGACGCGTGTCTGTATTTAAAGAGACAGGCACACATTTTTTGTCTCCTCCTCTTCCTGGGGGCTGCTCCTTATAAACCACTGGACACTACTCTCAGTTGCCCTTTCGTGGTGTCCAGTGAGGTTGTAGTACTGACTATCTGTTCTGGTTATGACCATTGGCTTGTTCTGACTATCCGCTCTGTGTATGATCTTGGCTTGTCTGACAACCATTCTGGTGCATAATCTGCGGCTCTGGTAGACTACCCTCTATGTGTATGACCCGGGCCTGGCTGACTATCCGTTCTGGTGCTGACGTTTGGCTTTACCTGATTTTCCGTGCTGCGTTACGCTGGTTGGTCCCTTTACCCCTGGGATCAGACCTATAGCTCTTTTCTTGTATATCGCTATCTACCTTGGTTGGCCTGCGGTTGTCAACTGCGCAACCAGCATACAAACGCTCCAGGGGATAGCCGTTGGGCACCTTGGTAGCTCTAGTGGCGTCTATCCTGGTTTCTGGTGGTACAGGTGCGGACCTGTCGGGCGTTTTCTATCTTTGTGTTACAGGTGCGGACCTGTCGGGCGATTCCTACCTTGGTTGTACAGGTGCGGACCTGTTGGGCGTTCCTACCTTGGTTAAGTACAGGTGCGGACCTGTCGGGCGTTTCACACAGTTGGCTGGGAAATTAGTGGATCTCTGGTGCGGACCTGAGTCAAGTCCTTCCTTACTATCTTTGGGGCTCAGTTCCTTGTCTTCGGAAGAACAGTATTGCTGCCAACCGTGTTGCATTGTACTTTTCTGTACTTTTGCCTGTGTTTGTGTTTCTTAATAAAATCTGGTGAAATAGTACCGACTCCAGTATCGTTATTACTGCCGTGACAGTACGAAAGGGCCATGACTACGGACGGTACTAGCAACCCTTCTAACCAAGACCTCCTAGCCAGAATGGAGGTTCAAGAGCAGCGTATGGATCAAATGACGCTGGCCTTGCAAACCCTGCTGAACCGTACTGCTCATCTCGACCGCCCAGCCGGTCAGTCGGTGGCCTCCCCAGTTGCCAACCCGGCACCGATAGCTTCAGCCAACCCTGATGCAAGTGTGATCAGGGGTTCCTCATGGCATGCTCCTACTCCTCAACGTTATGAGGGAGACCCAGCTCTGTGTCGTGGGTTCTTGAACCAAGTAGGCATATTTATGGAAATGGTTCCACAGGCTTTTCCTAACGATCGTAGTAGAGTTGGATTTCTCATTTCTCTACTCTCGGGCAAGGCTTTAGCTTGGGCCAATCCATTATGGGAGACTGACAAACCGATTGTGTATGATTTCCTGGCTTTTGTGGATGCCTTCCGTAAAGTCTTCGACATGCCCGGTCGCAAGGCATCGGCTGCCAAGCACCTCATGACGATACGCCAGGGTACTCGTACAGTAGCCGAATATGCGATTGAATTCCGTACCCTGGCAGCTGAGGTTGGGTGGAACAATGAGGCTCTAGTAGCGGCATTCTCTCAGGGCCTATGCGACTTAGTCAAAGACGAAATTGCGGCCCGTGAGTTACCCAGAGACTTAGACGAATTCATATCATTCACTATCCTGATTGATACCAGGATCAGGGAGAGACCTTCCTTCAGGGAGCGTCTGCGTAGACCTCCATCTCGCCTGGCTCCCAGCTTTACTTACCCACCCAGTCCTCCCACGCCTCCCACACCTCCTGGCCTTGTCTCTGGGGACAGTGAGCCTATGCAGTTGGGAGCGACTCGTCTTTCAGTGGAAGAGAGAGCCTTCCGACGAAGGGAGGGTCTTTGCTTGTATTGTGGTAAAGCCGGTCATTTGTTAAAATCCTGCCCTGTACGGCCGGGAAACGCCCGCACCTAAGGTCCTGTCGGGGACAGATCTTGGGTGGAATATCTCAGTCCCCGGAGGAGGGGAGGGGTAAACCTATCCTCGAGATCTTACTGTCTTGGGGCAACTGCTCCGTAATTGCCGCCGCATTGATCGATTCAGGGGCGGCAGGTCACTTTATTGACTCTGAATTTGCTGAAAGACATGGCATCCCTTTGCAGAACCGCGAGTCTCCTTTGGCCATTGAGGCCATTGATGGGAGGCCCCTTAAACCCTCCCACATCACTCATGAGACTCTACCCTTAACCCTGCGTGTAGGAGCCCTACATTCAGAAACTATTCAGTTCCAGGTTATTCAGTCTCCACATTACGCCATTGTTTTGGGATATCCATGGCTGCAGAAGCATAACCCCAGGATAGACTGGGGGACCTGTGACATAATCTCCTGGGCTTCCAGTTGTACAAGTTCCTGTCTGGCTCACCCTACGAGACTATTCTGTACGTCCTCTCCTGGTCTACCAGAGGAGTACACAGCTTTTCGTGATGTGTTTGACAAGGGTCAAGCTGGGGCAGTGCCTCCTCACAGGGCCTATGACTGCGAAATTAACTTGATTCCCGGTACTATTCCTCCTAGGGGCCGTGTTTATCCACTTTCTGCCGAGGAGACAAGGGTTATGGAGGAATATGTTGCTGATGCTCTTGCGAGAGGCATAATCCGTAAGTCCTCTTCACCGGCAGGTGCAGGTTTCTTTTTTGTCAAAAAGAAGGATGGGGAACTGCGTCCCTGTATTGATTACCGGGGTCTAAATAAGCTGGTAACCAAGAATGCCTATCCGATACCCCTGATAACTGAATTGTTTGACAGATTAAAAGGGTCCAAGGTATTTACTAAACTCGATTTGAGGGCGGCCTATAACCTTATCCGTATCAAGAGTGGTGACGAATGGAAGACAGCTTTTAATACCCGTAGTGGGCACTATGAGTATTTAGTGATGCCTTTTGGATTGTGCAATGCCCCGGCTGTCTTCCAGGAGTTGATCAATGATGTCCTCAGAGACTTGTTACAAAGTTCAGTTGTGGTATACCTGGATGATATACTCATACACTCGCCATCTATTGAGACACATTTCATAGATGTGTCAAGGGTTTTACAGCGTCTGAGAGAGAATGGTCTCTACTGTAAGCTCGAGAAATGTGAATTCCATAAATCCCAGGTCACTTTTTTGGGCTACGTGATATCTGCCTCGGGGTTTGCTATGGACCCACAGAAACTATCTGCCATCATACAATGGCCTCGTCCAGTGGGGTTGAAAGCCCTCCAACGCTTTTTGGGCTTTGCTAACTACTATCGTAGGTTTATTAAAAACTTCTCCTCGATAGTAAAACCTCTCACGGATCTCACTTGTAAGGGATCAGACGCTTCCAGGTGGTCTCCCAGAGCCATTGGGGCATTCGAGACTCTTAAATCCGCCTTTGCCAAGGCCCCTATCTTAGTGCACCCTAATCCCGCCCTGCCCTTCACATTGGAGGTTGATGCATCTGAGACGGGAGTAGGCGCCCTCCTGTCCCAGCGCTCGACTCCTGGGGAGGCGTTGCTTCCTTGTGGATACTTTTCCAGGAAATTGTCTAAGGCGGAAAGGCTGTACGAGATTGGTGATAGAGAACTGCTGGCCATTATATTGGCATTGAAGGAATGGCGTTACCTGCTGGAGGGAACTAGTACTCCGATCTTGATCCTCACGGATCACAAGAACTTAACTTATTTGTCTGAGGCTAAACGTCTGTCTGCCCGCCAAGCCAGATGGGCATTGTTTCTGTCCAGATTTAACTTCATTGTCTCGTATCTCCCGGGCTCTAAGAACATTCGGGCAGACGCCTTATCCCGTCAATATTGTTCTAATTCTGAGGAGGAACCCCCTCCCGCCCCGATTATTCCAGCCGATCGTATTCTGGCTCACATTCGTACTAGTATTACGTCTCCTCTGGGTGAGGAGATTTTGGCTTCCCAGGGTTTGGCTCCTGCAGAGAAACCCGGTGGGAGATGTTTTGTACCAGTTTCACTGCGCACCAGACTGTTGGAAACTTTCCATACCTCCAAAACCGCTGGCCACAATGGACGCGATCAGTTGATCTGGTCCATTTCCCGATTATTTTGGTGGCCCAGCTTGAAGAAAGATTGCGCAGCCTTCGTGGCAGCCTGTCAGACCTGTGCTCAGAATAAATCCCCACGTAGCCTACCTGTCGGTCTCCTTCAACCTATTCCCAATGGGGATCGCCCATGGTCTCATCTGTCCATAGATTTTATGGTTGACCTTCCCGCTTCCCTGGGCCATACGGTGATCCTGATGGTGGTGGACAGATTCTCCAAAATGGCGCATTTTGTACCTTTGAAGGGGTTGCCTTCTGCCCAACAGTTGGCGGAGATATTTGCTAAAGAGGTCTTCCGTTTACATGGCATTCCTAATGTGATTATTTCCGACCGTGGGAGCCAGTTTGTGTCCCGATTCTGGAGATGTTTTTGCACGCAATTGGGGATTCAACTTGCCTTCTCTTCTGCCTACCACCCTCAATCTAATGGTGCAGCCGAACGGTCTAACCAGGGCCTGGAACAATTCCTTCGTTGTTATATAAACCACCACCATGACAATTGGGCTACTTTGTTACCCTGGGCGGAATTTGCCAGGAATTGTGCCATCAACTCCTCTACCCAGAGTTCTCCGTTTTTGATAAATTATGGGTTCCAACCCTCTGTTCTCCCGGAGACCTTTGAGGCACAACCTATTCCGGCTCTGGATGAGCATTTACGGGCTCTCCGCTCCTCTTGGGTACAGGTACAGCATACCCTACATGGTTCTATGCAACGACATAAACGGCAGGCCGACCGTAGGCGACTTCCCGCACCCTCCTTTCAGGTGGGAGATAGTGTATGGCTATCATCCCGGAATCTTAACCTCCAGGTTCCCTGCAACAAATTGGCTCCCCGGTTTGTTGGTCCATTTCGCATCATTCGGAGGGTCAACCCTGTGGCATACGCATTACAGCTACCCGCTACCATGCGCATTCATAATGTTTTTCATGTGTCGCTATTGAAACCTTTAACCTGTAACCGGTTTACTTCTACCTCTTGTCCCCCGGCTCCCATTCAGGTGGGAGACCATGCTGAATTCGAGGTGCAAAGTATACTGGATTCCAGGAGGGTAAGGGGGAGTTTACAATATTTGGTGCACTGGAAGGGCTATGGTCCGGAGGAGCGCTCTTGGGTTCCTTCCAGAGATATGCACGCATCCAGACTGATTCGTAGGTTTCATTCCCGCTTTCCAGACAAACCTCGCCCCGATCCTCGCAGGAGGGACCCTTAAGGGGGTGGTACTGTCACAGTAGCGGCGGCTGCCGAGCCGACCGCTACCTTACCTGCTGGTTCGCCAGCATTCTGTGTCAGCGGCGTTGCGGTCTGTTCCTCTCTGCAGCCTGCCGCAGCCTCTTCCGGCGGGCTCTCAGTGTGCCTTGGCGCGCGTCCAGCTAGACGCGTGTCTGTATTTAAAGAGACAGGCACACATTTTTTGTCTCCTCCTCTTCCTGGGGGCTGCTCCTTATAAACCACTGGACACTACTCTCAGTTGCCCTTTCGTGGTGTCCAGTGAGGTTGTAGTACTGACTATCTGTTCTGGTTATGACCATTGGCTTGTTCTGACTATCCGCTCTGTGTATGATCTTGGCTTGTCTGACAACCATTCTGGTGCATAATCTGCGGCTCTGGTAGACTACCCTCTATGTGTATGACCCGGGCCTGGCTGACTATCCGTTCTGGTGCTGACGTTTGGCTTTACCTGATTTTCCGTGCTGCGTTACGCTGGTTGGTCCCTTTACCCCTGGGATCAGACCTATAGCTCTTTTCTTGTATATCGCTATCTACCTTGGTTGGCCTGCGGTTGTCAACTGCGCAACCAGCATACAAACGCTCCAGGGGATAGCCGTTGGGCACCTTGGTAGCTCTAGTGGCGTCTATCCTGGTTTCTGGTGGTACAGGTGCGGACCTGTCGGGCGTTTTCTATCTTTGTGTTACAGGTGCGGACCTGTCGGGCGATTCCTACCTTGGTTGTACAGGTGCGGACCTGTTGGGCGTTCCTACCTTGGTTAAGTACAGGTGCGGACCTGTCGGGCGTTTCACACAGTTGGCCGGGAAATTAGTGGATCTCTGGTGCGGACCTGAGTCAAGTCCTTCCTTACTATCTTTGGGGCTCAGTTCCTTGTCTTCGGAAGAACAGTATTGCTGCCAACCGTGTTGCATTGTACTTTTCTGTACTTTTGCCTGTGTTTGTGTTTCTTAATAAAATCTGGTGAAATAGTACCGACTCCAGTATCGTTATTACTGCCGTGACAAGATAAGAGTGTTGTGTTGCCTCCGGTTACCCCCATTCCACAGAAGACATGTTGCTTTTGTTAACAACCCCCCACCAGTATGGGTATGCATCTATGGAGTTCATTCTTGCATCAATGTGGAATATCTGTGTGGTGGACTGATGGGTGTTACTGGTGGTTTTGAAAAGGGTATTACATAAATTTCAATTTGTTTCAGCCCTGTTGCTTTTTTATGTCCTTCGGCATAAGATTTATTTCCTGTTGAGTATGCAGATCTTGTTACGTGCTTCTCCTCAAGAATATTTCATAGGATTCTATACCAGCCTTTTCATGATTCCCAAGAAGTATGGTGCTGTCGGCCCATCCAGAATTTAAAGCATGTTGACAGCTTTGTTCATACACCCAGGTTCAAGATGGAGTCTTTGTGCTCAGTCATTTTCAGTTCATGGTTTTCACTAAAGTCATGGCAGCTCTGGCTATCCATTTTGTGGGGATTTCTCTTAATCCCTGTTTGGATAACTTTTTGCTGAAGGCTCCCTCAGAAGAGTCTCTGAGCCTTCAGATGAGCAACTCAGTGTTGGGGCAGCACAGTTGGGTGATCAATTTCAAGAAATCTTCTCTGATTGTGTCCCAGGTTCTAGTATTTCTGAAACTCTTCAGGGATACTTATTTCTGCCGGAGGACAGTTTAGGTCATTGTCCGGGCAGGTGTCTTAGGCATTACTTTAGCTTTCAATGAATGTGAGGGAGTACATGAAGTTGCTCAGTTATCTGTTCTTTGCCTTGGAGGAAATTCCTTTTGTCAATTCTACACTCAAGAACTGAAACTAGATATTCTCAGAAATCAGTCCAGACAGCAGTTTCATCTTTCCCATGCCATGTCTCTCCAACCAGATGAAGTTGGATCTACATTGGTGGTTTCAGGTGTCCCATCTGAATTTGGGCCTCCTACTGGTCATCCTGAATTGTGCAATAATAATGTAGTATGCTAGCTTGACAGTTTAGGGAGCCTTTTCCTGATTTCAGAGAGCTCAGGGCCATTGGTTCCAGAAATTCTTCTTTATATCAACATGTTGGAGTTTGAGGTTTGGCCTATTCTCTTTGCTGTTCTGCATTGGTCGAAGCTTCTCTGGGGTCTGCCAATGCGGATTCAGTCTGACAATGCGACGGTGGTGAATTATGTCAACCTCCCAGGGGAGACAAGGAGTCCAGCCACATTGTCAGAAGTTGGTCTAATTCTTGCTCATGTGCTGGCCCTTTGCTGTCCATATTCCAGGAGTCAAAAAATGTCAGACTTTCTCAGCCTTCAACACCTGGACTAGGCATTTGGGAGCTCATCCCAGCAGTGTTCAGCGTCATCGTTCAACTGTGGATTCTCCTGGTTGTAGATTGAATTGCTTCTTGTTTGAACTGCAAGGTCCACCAGTAATTTTCCAGGTCTCAGGATCCTCTTGATCTCTCATTGGATGTGGTGGGCATTCCAGTATATGTTTTCTTCATTCCATCTGATTCCTGGAGTGTTGCAGAAGAACAGAATATAGAAGACACATGTAACCCTGATCACTCCTTACTGGTCCTGCCAGACAGGGTTTTTGGATCTTCTCATGCTATCCATTGCTGATTCTTTTTCTCTTCCTATTTTTCCAGTCCTTTTATCTCTGTGTCTTCTGTGTCATCCAGAGGTAAAGAAGTTTGCTCTTAAAGCCAGGATTATGAGAAAGAAGAGTTTCTTTCATTCTGTCATTGTTACTATGCATACCAAAGACTATGGCATTGTAATGCTCATGACAGACAGAAAAACTGAAACTGAAGAATCCACCTGTGTGACCTGTTGGCAGCTGAGAAGCGCTGGATAGGGAGCAATGCTAGAGCAGTGGCATTGTGGAGTGTACTCTTGCAGGTGCGTAAGCCGAGGTTAAAATTGCTTGCCACGATGGCAGATGACAGGATGAGTAACTTAACACCACAAAAAAGTAGTCTACTTGGATGCAAGAGTAGAGAGACAGCTAATACTCTGCAACAGACAGTAAGCGAGCAGGTGGGAAGATGGAAACAGAAGCCAGGAAGATAAGCACGAAGGAGCCAACAGGAGAGCTCCAGGGCAGAGACACAGGAATAGCATCCAGGTAATGGCCGTAACAGTGCCTTCCCCCAACAGCTGGCCTCCGGATGGCCAAACCAACAGCTTTCACCAGAGCTGGAGAGTGAACATCTGAAACAGGAACCCAGGATCATTCCTTCAGACCATTCATATTCCAGTCAATTAGGTACTGCACCTTCCCACGAACACGTCGGGAGTCCAGTATCTTCAGATCCTTGTGTTCTCGGTGATCTCCTCCAACAGCTGGAGCTGGATGCAGAACAGGAGAGGAGAACCAATTCTGGACCATGTGTTATTGCAGAGACACATGAAATGTATTTTCATAGTGGAAGAAAAATCCAAAGTATAGTTGACTAGGGTGACTTTAGGCAGGATCCAGAATAGCCCAACGAACTGAGGACCCAGCTTCTGCCAAAGTAAGCATAGCTGAAAGTTTTGAGATGAGAGCCAAACCATGTCACCTGACCCATACATAGGTTCCGGACTCCAGGAAGAATCAGCTGCGAATTTGTAGCAATGCTGTACTTGCTGGTATATCTTGTCCCAGTGTTTCTGGAGGTCCTGCATTCGAGAGTCTGCAAGTTGCACCCCAAGTTGTCTGATGGAGGTAGAGTACGAGGGTGATACCCAAAAGCTACAAAGAATTGAGTGGTTCACAGCGTGTGGTGATAGGTGTTGTTAAAGATGAACTCTGATAACGACAAGAGAAACTACCCAATTAGAGTGATGAGTATCACTTTAATGTCTGGGGAATGTCTACAGGGTCTGATTAGTCCTTTATGTTTGACCATTACTTTGATGGAGGTATGAAGAAGAGAATCACTGTTCGATTCCTAGTAGATTACAGAAAGCCCTCCAGAACCAAGAGATGAATTGGGTACCCCGGTCTGATACCAACTGTAGAGGAATGCCATGTAGACTGAATATCTCCTTCAAAAATATTTCTGCTAGTTCTGGAGCTGAGGGTAGCCTATGAAATGGAAGGAAATGTGTAGAGAGAATCAGCCTACCACTACTAGTATGGTAGTGCAGTGTTTGGTCTTTGGAAGACCCACTATGAAATATAAGGCCAGGTGAGTCCAAGGTTGTTGAGGAACAGGTAACAGCTGAAAGAGTCCTGCAGGTCTAGTACAAGGAGTTTTGTTTTTGGCGCAGATGGTACAGACTTGAACATATGCTGCATTATCTCAGTGGAATGAAGGCCACCAGAAGTGCCGGAGCAGCACCTCAGAAGTTTTATGGACATTGGAATATATCATGTACTGAGAGCGATGAGTTGAATGAAGTAACTCCCTCTGGAACTGTTTAGGGACAAATAACTGGCCTTGAAGACTGGTAGTATATGGTTGATAGTGATCTTGTACCAAAACAATCCTGTTTAGGGTGGAGCTAGAGAGACTGGCTATTATAAGGTGTTAAGAAATCACAGGATCGGGTGAGAAATCCAGTGCATCTGGGAACTGACGTGTCAAGGCATCTACTTTGATGTTCTTCAGACCTGGTTGGTAGGTTATGACAAAATAAAACCAAGTGAAGAACAGAGCCGATCTCGCCTGTCTGGGATTTAGCCACTTCACCTTTTCCAGGAACTGGAGGTTCTTGTGATCGGTGAGTATCGTGAAAGGAATTGGATGCCTCTATTCTTCTAAGGCAAGCTTCATAGCCATCAATTCACAGATCCTTGCATCATGTTTCCTCACAGCAGGGGAAAACTGATAAGTTGTTGTTTGCCATGCAGACTCTGTTAAATCTCATAATGCACCTTGATCGCTTTACTCAGCAACCGAGGCTTCCCCAGTGTCCCCTACCCCAAAGATATGATGGAGAACCTACACTGTGTCAGGGGTTCCTTAATCAACTGGAAATTGTTTTGGAGATGGTACCACATGCATTCCCTACTGAGTGAAGTAAAGTAGGATTCCTGATCTCCCTGCTGTCTGGGAAGGCCCTGGCCTGGGCTAACCCACTATGGGAGACACAGAAGCCTATGATTCATAACTTCTCTGAATTTGTGGCCTCTTTCCAGAGAGTTTTTGATGTTCCTGGGTGAGCAACCTCTGCTGCCAAACGACTTATGAAAATACAGCAGGGCACACGTACAGTAGCTGAGTACGCGATCGAGTTCTATACTCAGTGGAGGTAGGATGGAACAATGAAGCCCTAGTAGCCGCATTCTCCCAATGCTTTTATGACGCTATCGAAGATGAGACGGCAGCCCCAGAACTGCCTGGTGATCTGGAGAAGCTAATTTCAATCACCATCTTAATAGATACGAGGATTTGTGAGAGGCCTTCGTTCAAGGAACATGTGCGTAAGTCTTTTTCTCTGTTGGCACCAAGCTTCTTACGCCCACCCAGTCCTCCCTCGCTTCCCATACCTCCTAGTTCTGACCCCGCCGGGTGGGAGCCAATGCAGTTAGGCTTTACACGCCTTTCAGTGGAGGAGAGGGCTTGGCGCAGGAGGAGGGGCCTTTGCTTATACTGTGGGGAGCCGGGTCATATGTTGCGTTCCTATCCTGTCTGGCCGGAAAACGCTAGCATCTAGGGTCAGGTAGGGGGCAGACCCTGGGTGGAATTTCACAGTCCCCAGAGAGACTTCAGGACAAACCTATTTCTGAGGTAGTGCTGTCTTGGGCCGAGTCATCTGTGGTGGCTCCTGCACTACTGGATTCTGGGGCCACAGGGTTCTTTAATTATGTAGACTTTGCAGCCAAGCACTCTATTCCTCTGTTGCCTCGCTCCACTTTGTTGGCTATCGAGGCCATTGACGGCAGACACTTACAGCCGTCACACATTACTCATGAGACCCACCCCTTGTCTTTAAGGGTAGGGGCACTCCATGTGGAGACAAAACAGTTCCAAGTCATACATTCTCCCCATCATGCTATCATTCCCTAGCTGCAGACTCCCAACCCAAGAATTGACTGGCAGACTTGCGATATTCTGTCATGGTCCTCCCAATGTACTAAATCTTGCCTACTAGAATATTGTGTACCTCCACCTCTTTACCTGCTGAGTACCAGTCCTACAAAGAGGTACTTAATAAGGTAGAGGCCAGTACATTGCAACCACATAGACCTTATGATTGCACTGTTGATCTGGTACCAGGGGCTAGACCTCCTAGGGGCTGAGTATACCCCTTGTCGGTGGAGGAGAACAAGGCCATGGAGGATTATGTGGCTGACACATTATCCCGGGGCATTATCCGGAAATCCTCCTCACCTGCGGGCAAATGCTTCTTTTTGTTAAGAAAAAAGATGGGGAGCTGAGACCATACATCGATTTCAGGGGACTGAATAAACTGATGGTAATGAATGCCTATCCAATTCTGTTGATCACGGAGCTCTTTGATCGTATCAAAGGCTCTACCATATTCATGAAACTTGACTTCAGGGCCTCGTACAGTCTGGTACGAATAAAAGAAGGCCATGAATGGAAGACAGCGTTTAACACCCGGAACGGGCACTATGAATACTTGTTGATGCCCTTTGGACTGTTCAACGCTCCCGCTGTCTTCCAGGAATTTATTAATGATGTATAGAGAGATCTACTGGAGAGTTGTGCTGTGGTCTATTTGGACGATATACTCATCGATTCTCCTACTTTGGAGGCACACAGAGCAGACGTAGCCCAGGTCCTATAACTGCTAAGGGAGAACAAGCTGTTCTGCAAGTTGGAGAAGTGTGAGTTCCATAAATCCCAGGTTACATTCCTAGGGTACGATATCTCATCCACGGGACTGGCCATGGACCTGCAAAAATTGTCTGCTGTCTTACATTGGCTGCTTCCAGTAGGGTTAAGATCCATACAGAGGTTCCTGGGCTTCATTAATTACTGCAGGAAGTTCATATGAATCTTTTCCATTGCTCCCGTGCGGTTCCTTCTCTAAGAAAATGTCTAAGATGGAGTGTTTATATGATGTGGGCGATCTTGAATTACTCGCCATCATCCTTGCACTGAAAGAATGGCGATATCTGTTGGAGGGGACAACCGTTACGATCCTAATACTGACAAATCACAAGAACCTCACATATCTGTCAGAGGCCAAGAGGTTGTCTCCACGTCAAGCCAGATGGGCCTTATTCCTCTCTAGGTTTAATTTTGTGGTTTCCTACCTCCCTGGTACTAAGAATATTAGAGCAGGCTCTCTTTCTCGACAATTTGGGGCAAAGTCCCGGATGGAGAGTCCTCCGATACCTATCATTCCTCACAACATATTAGTACGGTACATAGCCAGATGTCGGGGCGGGTCCCAGGCAGATATACAGACAACTGGAGTAAGCGCACTCAGATTTTTGGTGATGAGGATAAAAAAATGCATAAGACTCACAGAGACAATACAACTGGACTGACTCATTGACAAAGACCAGTTGGATTACCTAAGACTGGACAAAGACAAAACAGAGATAATGCTACCAGACAAAGACAAGGAGGATTACAACAAGACAAAGACAAAACAGAGATAATGCTACCAGACAAAGCCAAGCCAAAGCCAAAACAGAGATAATGCTATCAGTCAAAGACAATGAGGATTACAATAAAACAAAACTGATTTATAACATTACCAGACAAAACATAAGGAGGATTACAACAGGACAAAGATAAAGCGGATTTATAACACTAGCAGACAAAGGCAGGGAGGAATACAAACACAGGACAAAGGCTAAATTGATTTTACGGCTTACAGGGACAAAATGGCATACCTTTACTAGACAAAGACTAAAAGGACTACAGAGATACAAAGACTAACAGACCACTACAAGACATAAACAAATTTAAAGTGCTAATAACACTACTATACAAAGACTAAGGGGATTACTGACTAAACTACACAAGACAGGCAGTGGTATTATAGTAAACAAAATAAAAAGGACCCATAACATCATAAGCAAAGTGGAAGGTTAACAGGGACTAAGGACAAAGAGCTAGGTCCAGTAAGTACATTACAACCCATCCACACATTGAGATACACTAATAGAAGTACCTTAAGGTACAAGAGCAATTCAAGCACCCTCATTGTCCACATACACACGAAGATAATGGCCTTTATTGGTACACTGTAGGAATTTAAAGAAGGAGAAGAATCTTGGGCCTCCTAGATTGAGCACATGGAACAATATTTCCAGGTTAATGACATCCCATAGACAAAACAGGTGTCAACCTTCTTTACTGTAGTAGGCATCAAACCATATGCATATCTCCAGCTACACCCTCAGAAAAATCTTTTAGAGAAATGATAACAGCCCTTAACCAATATTATCAACGCAAACCCACTGTGATAACGTAGAGATTAAAATTTTATGCCAGGAAGCAAGCACCAGGAGAATCCATCCAGTCCTTCATGGTGGAACTGTGCCCCTTGCGGCCACTTGCAACTTTGAAACACACTTACCTCAAGCCCTCAGAGATCATTTTGTATGTGGATTAGCCAACAAACCCATACAAAATTGACTGATATTTGAAAGCTCTCTTATGGACAAGTCAGCACTAGACATGGCAGTAGCCATGGAGCTGGCAGACAACAACGCTTCACAGTTGCAGGCACACAGCGGGCCCATGGCTACACAGGAAGCATCTGACGTTTTTCAAATTAAAACCCACCGGCAAACCGTCTACACGGGAAGCCACAGATAACCTCCAATTATACAGCTGTGGAGCTCTGAACTCGCAAAAGTGTTGGTTCAAGGACGACACCTGTTTCAACTGTGCAAAATGGGGGCACACACAATAGTTGTGTCGAAGCCAACAGCATCCAAGACCACAGATGCACAGCAACAGATGTCCTACATATTTTAACGACATGCACACAGGAAAATGTCATGCCATGCACCTAGGACTGAGAGGAACCATTAGACAACAACAATGGCTGGCTCGCTCATCTCACCTTACACCAAAATGGACCCAGATAAAGACTCCATGAAATTCAGACTGGAAATTGACAGCAAGGTGTTTGTCATAGATTTAGATACATGGTCAGCTATCCCTGTCATGACACATGCAGGAAAAGGAACTTGCCCTCAAGCTGCTCCCTACTGAAGTCAGACTGAAAACGTATAGTGGACATGTCATGACCCCTGTTGGCTACACATGGGGGGGAGCTTAAAGACCAAGAATAAAATATTAAAAGCAAAGCTCTATGTCATCCTTAGTGGTGGACCAACTCTGTTCTGAAGAGAATGGATAAAACAGATGGGGATGTTGACATGAACACAGGAGATATGCACAGTGCAGTCAGAAAACATGTAAGTCCCAAGTTGGATAAAAGAGATGAAGCAGGAATTTGCAGAGGTATTCAGATCAGAAATAGTCAAAAACATACAAGCTCACTTACAGTTACGGAAAGGAGCGGTACTGAAATTTTGTAAGGCCTGAATGGTCCTCTTTGCACTGAAGGCCAAGCTAGAACATGAGTGACAGTCACTCGAAGCACAAGGAATCATCAAACGCGTTGTCACAGTTTTTTAGGACTCTCAGACCAATAAGTGAAAATAAAACACACTTTATTAAAGTGAATAATGCACAAGTACACCCTCTAGAGGCGGTAGGTAATACACAGATAAGTAAACTGAGATATTTACAATGGTAAATGCACAATAGACATAAATGCAAAACAGTATGCACTAGGATGATATTGACCCCCAAGGGGTTAATGTCCAAATAACAGTCTGTCTCAGATGTGGAGGTCTGACACGCCCTGGATGTTAAAAAGGCTGTGCTGTATAGACAATGTTCATCAAGTGCTGAGGATCGAGCTGCCTTGCCAAGGTGTTGGATAGTAAGCAGAATGGGAATCAACTTAGCCCCCATGGGCGTAGTTACAGGAACTGCTTTCGTTTGTGCAAGTGCCAATAGCCCCCACGGGCGTAACGGAAACCGGCCGGTGGTGCAAGAGCTAACAACCTCCTCAAGTGTAATCGAATGCTGGAATAAGAGAGCAAGAGCCACTAGCCCCCTCGGGCGTAGTACCGGATAAGCCAACACTGAAGCCTTTCTGCCAACACTCTGTGTCAATGATATCGTCGGTAACCAATACCGGAGAGCCTTAAGCGCCCAAACGGCCCAAACTATGTGAATACTCTGCAATGGTGGACTAGAGTTGCCGACGGAGAGCGGCCAACTCAGCAGCAGTATCACGGGTAACGAGGCTCGTACAGGAGATAGCGAGAGTGAATTCGAGGCAGCACTGCAAGAGTTAAAATGCACGTTTACTCGAGGCTTCAGTGCTACTGCAAGGCTCTGCACGGAGAGGAAGGCCCACAGAATACACACAGCTCTGCACAAATAACGAGGCACAGCACTTAATCGAGGGAATCACCAGGCAAGGCAGTCACACTGACGCTGGCAGCAGAGACTGGAAATGTCGCGGCGGCGACAACTGGAACGCAGGTCACTGGAACAAGCTGGAAGTCGATCTTCGGAGCAGGAAGTCAGCCGGGCCGGGTCGGAGCACGTAGGAGGCAGTCATACAAGCCGGGTCATACACAAGCAGGAACGTCAGTCTAGCCGGGTCAGGATCCAAGGGTGGTACGCAGACGAGCCGGGTCATACACAAGCGGGTACACAGGAGAATGGTCAGGACAAGCCAAATCGGTACACAGGAACTCAGAATACAGGAACACAGCAACAGCACTACTGGCTCAGGAACACCACGAAAGGGCATCTGACAGATGTAATAGCCAGGTATAAAAAGGTCATCAGGAGGCGGGTCAAACTCAGTCAGCAAATCAGTGACAGCCACAACTAAGAGTGACAGGAATCACAGGCACTGTGATAGTACCCCCCTCTCAAAGACCCCCTCTCCCAGCCTGAGGTCTGGGTTTCAAAGGATATTTAGAGTGAAAGCTGCGCACTAATCTCAGTGCATGGAGATCCCCCTGATCAACCCAAGAACGCTCTTCAGGGCCATAGCCCTTCCAAGGAACCAAATATTGCAGCTTTCCTCTAAATCTCCTGGAATCAATAATACTCTGGACTTCATATTCTTCTTGGCCCTGGACGTCCACCGGCCCAGGAATCACTGGCGTAGTAGTATAACGATTGCACACCAAGGGTTTCAGGAGTGACACATGGAACACATTATGAATGTGCATAGAGGGTGGAAGCTCCAGAGCATAAGAAACCGGATTAATCTTGCGGATAATCTTAAATGGACCAATGAACCGGGGAGCCAGTTTATTGGACGGTACTTGAGATGTATGGAATTCGCACTTTTCTAGTTTACAGAATAACTTGTGCTTACGAAGTCGGAGCAAGACTTCTGAGACATCTTTAATGTGTTGGGCAAGGTTAGCAGAGTGAATCAATATATCATCTAGATATACTACCACACAGGACTGGAGCAGGTCACGTAAAATATCGTTAATCAATTCCTGAAATACTGCAGGCGCATTGCGTAAGCCGAATGGCATCACCAGATATTCATAATGCCCTGTTCTGGTATTAAACGCCGTTTTCCACTCGTCACCCTCTTTAATTCTGACTAGATTATAGGCGGCTCGCAAATCAAGTTTAGTAAAGATCGAAGAGCCCTTTAATCTGTCGAATAATTCTGTAATAAGTGGAATGGGATAGGCGTTCTTGGGCATCAGCTTATTCAGCCCACGGTAGTCAATGCAAGGCCTGAGTTCCCCATTTTTCTTTTTGACAAAAAAAAATCCGGCACCAGCCGGAGACGTAGATTTACGAATGATTCCCCTCTCCAGGGCATCTGCGATATACTCCTCCATCGCCTTATTTTCCTCACAAGACAGTGGGTAAGTACGTCCCCTGGGGGGCACGGCACCTGGAGGCAAATCAATGGCGCAATCGTATGGCCTATGGTCAGGTAATGCGCTGGCCTCTCCTTTGCTAAACACGTCACTGAATTGCCCATATTCTGTTGGCACAGCTGGAGAGGTACACATAATCTTAACAGGAAGGGAGAGACAATTCTTGTTACAGTACTCAGACCAAGAGTTAACTTCACACCTTTGCCAATCAAATTGGGGATTGTGAGTTTGTAACCATGGGAACCCCAAAATAACTGAATGATGCGGGGAGCGAATGATCTGAAATTGTATCTGCTCCCTGCGACAAGCCCCCACAGTCATTGTCACTGGGATTGTCTCGAACGTAATGAAAGCAGGGTCCAGGGGTCTGCCATCAATGGCCTCTATTGCCACAGCAGAGTCCTTTTTACATAACGGAATGCCCTGCAACTCAGCAAAGGACTGATCCATGAAGTATCCGGCTGCCCCGGAGTCCACCAATGCTAGGACTTCGATGACCTTATCAGTCCAAGCAAATGCCACCTGGATGGTGGGTTTAGTGGTGCAAGTATCTAGGGACTGTTCAACACCACCTAGGGCCTGTCCCCCAAGGTACCCTAGGTGCGTTCGTTTCCCGGCCTTACAGGACAATTGCGTAATAAATGACCCGGTTTGCCACAATATAGGCATAAGCCTTGCCTTCTACGATACAGCTTCTCCTCCTTAGTGAGCCTAGTAAAACCTACTTGCATAGGTTCAGTGCTGTCAGCTGTTCGCTCAGGTAGAACGGGTGGAGTGGGTGGGTTAAGGAAATGGTTCTAGCCATAACTCTTTGCTTTGGTCCTCTTAGCCAAACGTCTCTCCCGGATGCGGGAGTCTATTAACATGACATAGTCAATGTACTCATCCAGCTCGCTGGGTACATCTCGAGCTGCTATCTCGTCCTTAATCTGTTCAGCGAGACCCTGAGTAAAGGCAGCAAGTAAGGCCTCATCGTTCCAGCCTACCTCTGCTGCCAAGGTCCGGAACTCGATAGCATACTCGCCCAGAGTGCGTTCGCCCTGCTGAATCTCCATCAGCCTTTTGGCAGCAGAGGCAGACCTGCCAGGAACCTCAAACACACGTCTGAACTTCATCACGAAATCTCTAAAGTTCAGTGTGCAGGGTCTGGCATTTTCCCATAACGGATTTGCCCATGCCAAAGCTTTGCCCGTCAACAGAGATATCATGAAGCCGACCTTACTACGGTCGTTAGGAAATGCCTGGGGTGCCAATTCCAAAAATATCTCCAACTGGTTAATAAAACCTCTGCATAGGGAGGGTTCGCCATCATATCTTAGGGGTAACGGTACCGCTGCCGTTAACCCTCTTGTGTTAGCACTGGAAGATACAGAGGGATTCCCCGGTGTCACGACTGGGGGGACCACCGGATTAGGACCAGACTTGTCCAAATGTACTGTACGTTCAAGTAACGTTTGTAGAGCCAGTGCCAATTGGTCCAGGCGCTGCTCATGTACATCCATTCTCCAGTGGATGTTCTGAGTATTACTTTCACCCTTACTGTCTGAGGTCATGGCCCTTTCGTACTGTCACGGTTTTTTAGGACTCTCAGACCAATAAGTGAAAATAAAACACACTTTATTAAAGTGAATAATGCACAAGTACGCCCTCTAGAGGCGGTAGGTAATACACAGATAAGTAAACTGAAATATTTACAATGGTAATAGCACAATAGACATAAATGCAAAACAGTATGCACTAGGATGATATTGACCCCCAAGGGGTTAATGTCCAAATAACAGTCTGTCTCAGATGTGGAGGTTTGACACGCCCTGGATGTTAAAAAGGCTGTGCTGTATAGACAATGTTCATCAAGTGCTGAGGATTGAGCTGCCTTGCCAAGGTGTTGGATAGTAAGCAGAATGGGAATCAACTTAGCCCCCACGGGCGTAGTTACAGGAACTGCTTTCGTTTGTGCAAGTGCCAATAGCCCCCACGGGCGTAACGGAAACCGGCCGGTGGTGCAAGAGCTAACAACCTCCTCAAGTGTAATCGAATGCTGGAATAAGAGAGCAAGAGCCACTAGCCCCCTCGGGCGTAGTACCGGATAAGCCAACACTGAAGCCTTTCTGCCAACACTCTGTGTCAATGATATCGTCGGTAACCAATACCGGAGAGCCTTAAGCGCCCAAACGGCCCAAACTATGTGAATACTCTGCAATGGTGGACTAGAGTTGCCGACGGAGAGCGGCCAACTCAGCAGCAGTATCACGGGTAACGAGGCTCGTACAGGAGATATCGAGAGTGAATTCGAGGCAGCACTGCAAGAGTTAAAATGCACGTTTACTCGAGGCTTCAGTGCTACTGCAAGGCTCTGCACGGAGAGGAAGGCCCACAGAATACACACAGCTCTGCACAAATAACGAGGCACAGCACTTAATCGAGGGAAGCACCAGGCAAGGCAGTCACACTGACGCTGGCAGCAGAGACTGGAAATGTCGCGGCGGCGACAACTGGAACGCAGGTCACTGGAACAAGCTGGAAGTCGATCTTCGGAGCAGGAAGTCAGCCGGGCCGGGTCGGAGCACGTAGGAGGCAGTCATACAAGCCGGGTCATACACAAGCAGGAACGTCAGTCTAGCCGGGTCAGGATCCAAGGGTGGTACGCAGACGAGCCGGGTCATACACAAGCGGGTACACAGGAGAATGGTCAGGACAAGCCGAATCGGTACACAGGAACTCAGAATACAGGAACACAGCAACAGCACTACTGGCTCAGGAACACCACGAAAGGGCATCTGACAGATGTAATAGCCAGGTATAAAAAGGTCATCAGGAGGCGGGTCAAACTCAGTCAGCAAATCAGTGACAGCCACAACTGAGAGTGACAGGAATCACAGGCACTGTGATACGCGTACCTCATAGTGACTGGGCGTCACTATGTACCAGTCATAAAGAAAATAGGAGAGATCATGATCTGTGGAGACTACTGCTTGGCACTCAGCAGTCAATTAGAAGTGAACCAATATCCACTCCCAATTTTTACCTTGATGGTGGGATGTTTTTTGGTGTGGCATTGGCACCGGCAATTTGGCAAAGAACAACGGACAACATAATAGTAACATATTAATCACAGGGAAAATGAACAAGGAGCACAAGGAAAATATAAACAGGGTACTCCCATGTCTACAGGAATACAGACTGAAGATCAGTTTGGATAAGTGAGTTCTTTAAAATCATCCCTAACCTTCTGTGGCCACGTTATTGACAAGCAAGGGTTACAAATATCAGCAGATAGAGTGCGAGCGCTAGTCACGGCACTGATGCCCACAGATGTAACACAACTCTCGTCATACCTGGGTTTACTGAACTATTACCACCGGTTCCTACTCAACGTCACACAGACCCTCCACCTGTTACAGGGAAAATGAACAAGGAGCACAAGGAAAATGTAAAGAGGGTACTGACATGTCTACAGAAATATGGACTGAAGGTCAGTTTGGTTAAGTGTGAGTTCTTTAAAATCATCCCTAACTTTCTGTGGCCACGTTATTGACAAGCAAGGGTTACACATATCAGCAGACAAGGTGCAAGCGCTAGTCAAGGCACTGATGCTCACAGATGTAACACAACTCCGGTCATACCTGGGTCTACTGAACTATTACCACCAGTTCCTACTCAACGTCACACAGACCCTCCACCTGTTACAGGGAAAATGAACAAGGAGCACAAGGAAAATGTAAAGAGGGTACTCACATGTCTACAGAAATATGGACTGAAGGTCAGTTTGGATAAGTGTGAGTTCTTTAAAATCATCCCTAACTTTCTGTGGCCACGTTATTGACAAGCAAGGGTTACACATATCAGCAGACAAGGTGCAAGCGCTAGTCAAGGCACTGATGCCCACAGATGTAACACAACTCCGGTCATACCTGGGTCTACTGAACTATTACCACCAGTTCCTACTCAACGTCACACAGACCCTCCACCTGTTACAGGGAAAATGAACAAGGAGCACAAGGAAAATGTAAAGAGGGTACTCACATGTCTACAGAAATATGGACTGAAGGTCAGTTTGGATAAGTGTGAGTTCTTTAAAATCATCCCTAACTTTCTGTGGCCACGTTATTGACAAGCAAGGGTTACACATATCAGCAAACAAGGTGCAAGCGCTAGTGAAGGCACTGATTCCCACAGATGTAACACAAATCCGGTCATACCTGGGTCTACTGAACTATTACCACCGGTTCCTATTCAACATCGCACAGACCCTCTACCTGTTACACCAGCTTTTGAAGCCAAGACTTCATGGAGATGGATAGAGCAATGTCACTGTGCTTTCCAGGAAATAAAGGAACTGGTCCTCCGCTCAAAAGCCCTGGTACACTATGACTTACAGAAACCAGTGATGGCATGCGACACGTTCTCCTATGGCATGAGGGTCGTGCTATCCTATATCATCTGTAACGGATGGCCAAGCAACACACCACAACAGCTACAACCATATACCATGAGACTCTTAGATCTGACCGAGCAAGAAGGATATATCTAAGGGGGTAACAGACTAGTAACTGTCCAACAAAATAACACACTGAAGATACTACATTAAGGACACTCTGAAATCATTTGGATGAAACAGAGGGCAAAGGCAACACTGTGGTGTCCATCGTTAGACACAAGCATCGAGGAATTTGTCAAGACATGCCCAGGGTGCAAACAAAAACAATCACCAAAGGCATTGCCACAACCCTTGGATTTACAAGTCCATGGGAGAGAATTCATTTGGATTTCTGCAGGCCGATACAAAATACCATGTTCCTAGTCACCGTAGACACACACTCAAAAGGGCCAATGGCTTCCACAACAACGAACGCAATGAACCAAATCCTCAAAAGACTAATTGCGACATTTTGCCTACCAAAGCAAGTAGTCACTGACAATGGACCTCAATTCACCTCCCTATGCTTGTAAGATTTTCTGAGAGAGCTGGGTGCACAACATACATGAATAGCACTGTACCACCCTGCAATGAACGGTCAAACAGAACTCTTCATCCAAAGATTTAAAACTGCCTTGATGTCACCCAGTAACATACCTGGGGATACCACCATACTAGCCGACTTCCTCGTGACATATCACACCTCACCACAAGCCATGATGGGAGTAGCACCTCCTCTTTTAATGTTCAGTAGACCGATACATGCCAAGTTAGAAACACTAAGGCCGAACATCCAAGAGACAATTCACAGAAGCCATAAAGTGAATGAACAACAATAGAACCGTTCGCAAATACCATCCAGGTACAAGGATATGGGCCAGATGCTATGCCAGCCCTACAAAATGGGAAGCTGGAACAATCGAGGAACACTGAAAGTCAGATAAATAGTAGGCAATTTATACAAAATGATTGATAGGCCAACAACAAGTAAAAACCTGATGAAGCCTCACGGCAATACGTGTTGGGATTGGTGGTGTATGCAGAGGTGTGACCATAGCAATTATTGATTACAGATCTGACTGACTTTGACTCCCATTGCAAATCTTTCATGATGCCTCTGTACTGTTAAGTATACTCTTTTTTGGAATACTGTTATATACACACTTTATTTTGGAGATATTTTATGTATTAGCGTGTAGGTTTATTCTCCTCTTTTTGGGGCATTGTATGAAGACACGCATCAGATTTGATTTAATTCCTTATTTCAGGTGTCAAATGCTGTGTATTTTTGTATTATTCAGTATGTCCTCCTTTACTTTGCTTTTACTTATGTTTTAAATGTGAGTCTTTATATGTTTTTTGGTATGTTGTAACAATAAAGAATTTGTATTTTTGTATATACTTGTCTGTTTCTAGTTAAGAGTGCCTCATTAGTGGGTTTCTTGTTTTGGGGGGATTTCTCTTCTATTTCCCCCATTTTTGGTGCAATAAATAGCAGATAGGTGGGAGGTTGAAGACAGGCTGATGTTGTATATTGGAAGTCAGGTCAATAGCAGACAGGCTGGAGATCACAGACAGGCCAAGGTCATACACCAGGAGTCTGATCAAACAACAGACAGGTAGGAGGTCAGAGGCATGCCAAGGCTGAACAATGGAATTCGAATCAATCAGTAAGCAGGTGAGAGGTCGAAGACAGGCCAAAGTCGTACACCAGGAATCGGATCAAACAGCAGACAGGTGGGAGGTCAGAGGCAGGCCGAGGTCAAACACTGGAAGTTGGATCAATCTGTAAGCAAGTGGGAGGTCGAAGCCAGGATGAGGTCAATATTAGAGTATACACGGAATACAAGTGCAACACTACAGAAGCTTGAAGAATGTGCACCTACCTGTAGTTAAGTGCAAAAGAGCCAATAGGAGAGCTCTGGGCGGAGACACGAGAATAGCATCCAGGTAACGGCCGTGACAGACATTTATTTTACAAATGGAGAAAAGACCAGGGGTCATGGCTGTGTTTTTTCAGTCTTTCTTCTGTTTTGGATTTTCTTCAGGATGGGCTACAAAAAGAACTTACAACAAACCTGCGCTCCTCCAGTCTAAATGTGACTAGTGTGCCCTGTATTAGGCATATATTAGAATACTGTGAATAAGTTTGAGGCATTAGTGCCTACATTTTTAGGCCCAAAAAAGAGGTTTAAGCTTACCAACCGCGCCAAGGTTCCTCAAGTGTGGCAAGTCCTACTCTAAACACTTAAAATCCCTATCTAAGAAAAAAAAAAAAAATTAATTAAAAATAAACATTAAAAAATAATAATGGCTTCTGATGAATTGTGGTAGTAATGCATTAAGCTGGGGGACCCTTTTTCCTTTATTTTTGTATACATAAGGGTCCCCATGTATGCAATTAAAAACAGATAAACAATGTTTAAAAAGGTATAATGGCTTCTGATGAATTGTGGTAGTAATGCATTAAGCTGGGGGGGGGGGTACTGAAACCTACCTTTTGGTTGTCCACTCTTATGCAGGCATACAGGGCAGGTCTTCTCTTACACTTTTTAAATATTGTTTGTCATTTGTTTTTAATTGCATACATGGGGACCCTTATGCATACAAAAATAAAAGAAAAAGGGTCCCCCAGCGTAATGCATTACTACCACAATTCATCAGAAGCCATTATACCTTTTTAAACATTGTTTATCTGTTTTTAATTGCATACATCGGGACCCTTATGTATACAAAAATAAAGGAAAAAGGGTCCCCCAGCTTAATGCATTACTACCACAATTCATCAGAAGCCATTATTATTTTGTAATGTTTATTTTTAATTTCATTTTTTTTTTTTTTTTTTTTTTTTTTCTTAGGGATTTTAAGTGTTTAGAGTAGGACTTGCCACACTTGAGGAACCTTGGGACGGTTGGTAAGCTTAAACCTCTTTTTTGGGCCTAAAAATGTAGGCACTAATGCCTCAAACTTATTCACAGTATTATAATATATGCCTAATACAGGGCACACTAGTCACATTTAGTCTGGAGGAGCGCAGGTTTGTTGTCTGTTCTGTGTTTGCACTTTTGGGCTTTGGCCTGATGTTTGGGGGACTGGAGAACCCTTACATTCCTTGCTGCACACTTCAGTGATTCTAATTTTATTAATGGATACTTCATGGAAAATAAATCATTAAAAAGTATTATACATATATACATACATATAATTTAACACACTCCAAGGAACAGTTGAGTAAGGCAGAGACATTGTTGTTCTTTCACGTGTTTGCTAAATACTTCAGTGTCAATGTTTTGGGTTTGGCTGAAGCCAGTTTTGAACGGAAGGTCCTACAGGCCATAGAGAGAGTGTGTACACAATTGTCTGTATGTGTATATATATCCACAATTTATCTGACTATTTAATATCCAAGCGGATATTTAAGGTCCAAGCGGACAATAACTTACAAGGCATCCCAGTTATAACTGGAGCCAAGGTTTGCCCAGAAGGTATCTGTAATCCATCTTTGATGTATGTCGACTATTGACTATCCACGGAGATTGAAGCTTGAACGGACGGCACCGGCTGAAAATACTTGGGGGAGAAATCTGCCATGATTAACGGATCTAGGGTGGACTTGGTATTGTGCTTTTAGCAAACCTATAATCTTGGTTTCCATGGCTGTTTGTGAGTAGACATATATCTTTATCTTTATTTCCTGCTCGTTGAAGTTCTTGGAAGGAAAAGAAAATTACAGATAATATAAAATTGTTATTACTTATTTATGTAATTATTTATATCTATAATTTTATATCTTTTCACATTAATGGGTGTTTTGTGGTATGCATATATTATCGTTTTTTAAATGTATATTTTATAACACTTTGTATAGGGTGGTGTTTATGTATATTGTTGCACTAATTAGACAACGTGTAATTTTATCTTAGCACCTTTACTGTTGATTGGTTTGGTATGTAGGTGTCATTAACAACTAAGGTTCATGAATGTTACAGTTTGTCTCTGTTGCAACTGATACTGGTTTGTGTTTTTAGTATTTTTTTTCTGTCGCTCCCTGAAATGTTGGTGGATAGCTTTGGTATTTCCTCATGGTTCCTTGTGTTCAACAGTGGAAGAAAGACCAAAGGGGATTTTTTTTTACATACTGATAAATCCTTTTCTTTAGTCCACAGGACATCCCTGCCAGAGAAAACTAGTTGTTTGAGTTCTGAGAGGGTGGGGGTGTCCCTTGGATTCTCAATGCTACTTATGAACTTATTGTAATGATTTTAGAAGACTCACTGAAAAAAATGGCACTGTGTTAGCCAATAGAGTAGATAGGATTCAGTGTAGCAAAAAACTCACAAAAGTGATATAAAAGTGATACCTTTTAATGGCGAACTGAGGACATAGAAATTGTAAGCTTTCAGGACACTAAGGTCCCTTCTTCAGGCATGGGTTAACAAATAAAGCTAGAATAACACTGCATTTATATTTACAGAGTATGACTCACTAGGAGAAGGCTCACTGGGAGTTCTTGTAAACTGCAAACTTGGAAACAGTGATCAGTGTCGAACAGTGTGTCAAATATGCAAAATCATGTTTTGTATATAAAGGGTTAGTGAAACAAGAGTGAATAACATAATTTTGACAGTGTATAAATCATTGGTACGACTTTGAATATGCTGTCAGTTTTGAGCACCAGTACTGAAAGGATATTATAGAACTGGAGAGAGTACAGAGAGTACAGCATAGAACAACAAAATTAAAAGGGAATGGAGGATGAAGAACATCTGGACAAACTTAGTTTATTTAAGCTAGAGAAAAGACAACTAAGATGATATCTTGACAAAAGAGAAGGAAAAGTAACTACCTATAATGGCACTCTTAATTACCCAAAAAATAATTGCATAGATGGGATCACATGGATACACTCAGTAGTAGAGGATACATCTGAGGATAAGTATCCCTAAACAGTGAGGATGTGAAGTCAAATTAAAACCAAAAACTATATTAAGAAACTGTATAAAACACTCAAAAAGCAATTAAATATATTCACCCTATAAGAGAGAATGAATAACCCTATAAAGAAGGGAGGGATGCCCTGCTGCATATCTTTGTATTGCAGCCGGAAAAAACGGAATCATAAAGGGCTATAAATAATAATGTACATACTACCTGTATAACCAGCAATCATGGCTGTATGTTAAACTTCAAAGGTGTCCCTATCATTTAGCAGCAATCAAGGCTGTTCAAAATTCTAAGGGATAAATTTATATATGTAGTTCTACAACCAATGAACCTATCAGCAGACCTAAAAGGTGGTGTCAAGAAAATGTCTATAATTAGAGCATATGTATCTAATCCTGTCTAAGAGTCCTAAGGATAAAAGATAATATACCTTTATAGTCATTTCCAAAAAGCTGAACTTGGTCAGTGATGGCGAATTCGGGAATTGCAAAAAGATAATAAGCAACCCAATCTATCTACTTTTACCCCTATTATAGTCAGCTGAATGCAACTAGAATAACTAATAGGTACAAATCCGTAGGTAAACGGACAGGAAAATTATGAAACAAAAGATTAACATAGGCAGTCTGAGGAATCACTGATTTCACCTGTGACCCTATTGTTGACCTAGGTTCTTGTGTATATATGAAAATATGACACAAAAATGCCACTGTAGCAATACACGGCTGCAGAGCTAAACACTACACCGCTTGCTGCTGACTGCTCGGAGACGGCTCACTGTGACTGAGAGCTCGTTCCATAACTAAAACAGGTAGTCAAAGGAACTAATTTAATTAGATCATATAGTTAGCCCTATTGTTCCCATTCACACACCCATTAATTCATCTCTGGAATAAGTGAAAAAATAATAAAAGAAAACGCCTAATGCGTTTCTCCCCTTAGTCGGGCTTCGTCAGAGGCAACAAGCCGAATTATATCAAACAGTCAGTTTAAATCGTATATACAAAAGACACAATTGGAGGAAAGACACGGGATTCACAGATCAGAATAGTTTCAATAGTTTGAATATATCTCTGACCTCTTTTACCACCATCCTACCCGCTACTTCTTAATAGCATCCTGGAACCCAGCATTCAATATATCTTAACCTATATCAAGCAGGTGCCCTCCCTCCCTTCTGTATAAACCCTTGCATCTAGTGTGAAACTCCGTGTGCTTCACTGCGAACCCCCCCCCCGCTAGAACGGATCTCTCTGAGTCTTTATTCACCCTACTCCTGATATGCTCAAAGGGCTCTAATGAGATGCGCACCTCGCCAAACCAACCTGAGGACAATGTTGGACCATACCCCTATGGCCTCTGGCCCTTTTGCCTGCACCCCTCCACTCGCCTTCTGCAGCACAAAGACCAAGTCTAACGCCTTCAGATCGTCAAGTCATTGCCTCCAGTGTGTATTATGATGAGGTCCTGCTCCCCCACCGGCCGTGCACAGTCTCCATTATCCATGGCCAATCTCTCAGCCCATTCTTCTCTTCCCCAGCCACCGGAAGTTTGTCCGCTCTCTTTGCAAACTCAACTGCACACCATAACGTCTAACTTCTGCCCAGTGCCTGGCTTCCCTAACCTAAATGCCCCTGCAAAAGCTAAAGTGAATGCTGCCCTAAATAGTACCACTTCAAACTGGTCCCTGCAACCTGCTCCCATACACCAATTAACTTGGCCAACCTGTCCTTAGTTATAGTCTGACTTCTGTGTGCTTTGGGGCCATTGATCTTTCACTGAAGAGGTCTATGCTCCTCTCCCAACTGCCAAAGTTTATATGGAAAGTTAAATCCCGTCTCTGCCACCCCTGGAGCCAAAGTAGAAACCCGTTCCATCTGCCCCCTGGAAAGGGCATCCGCAATCCCATTATCAACACTTGTAACTTGCCATGCGCTAAAATGTATATTATGCCTCATGCAGCTCAATACCATACTCCTCAATAAACGTATCACCGATAAGGAACCTGATGAGAGATTGCTAACTGCATGAACTGCACTTATATTATCAGAATTTCCCAACCCTATTCTCCTGTTTCTGCCACCAAACCTACAAAGCTACCGCAATAGGAATTAATACCAAAAAAAGTCATATTCTTTGTCAGCCCCTGCTGTGCCCACTGCCATGGCCCCTGCTGCACACACCAATTTCCCTCCAGGTAAGTTCCAACCAACTGACCTCGTGACATCAGTGAACAACTGTAACTCCTCATTGGACTGCTCAGGGCCCCGCCACAGCATACCCCATTAAAACCTGCAAACATTTGTCCACACCTCCAAGTCCGCTCTTAACTGTCTTGTCACCCTAATCTAGGGTGCCTCCTCACCACACCAGCTGTTGCCCTCTCCAATATCCTATCACACACCCTGCCCATCGGAATCACATAGCGAGCAAAATTCAACACTCCTAGCAACTCCCTCTTATTTGCCTCCTTGGCCTGCTGCACCAACCACCTGGCCTTTATTACCTTATCAACTGGTAGCCTACACTTCTCCTTCATGGTACCTATCTCAATACCCAAGTATAACAGCTTAGTACAGGGCTACACTGTCTTGTCCAACTCCACCGGCACCCCCAGGTTACCCAGCAAAGCTAACAATTCCTCCAGCAATCCCCTGCAGACACCTGAACCAGTTTGTACTATCACTCAGAAATCAACCCATTAGTGAGCCACTGTACCCACCTTTGCCTGCCTCACCAATGCCCAATGTCATGCATCATTTACTGATCCCCCTTCCGGGTATGACAAATGCTGAATTAATATGAACTTTCCTCCTTCCTGGTCACCACCCCCACTGGGTAAAACACTAAACCCTCAATTGGACTACTGTCAAACAGACCTGCCGTCCTACCTAAATCCACCTCCTTATAAATTTTCTCCTGCAAAACCTCTGCAAGAGTATAAGGATAATTCAAGTTCTTCCCATTGCCAACCTTCAAAATTGTCTCAGTAACTGTAATAACAAAACCTTCTGAAAACCCTTCCAACAACCACGCTGCCCTAGCCCTATCTGGGTATTCTTTCAACAACTCTGCCAATTCATCTACCCGTACGGGCGACCTCTCCATTTCCAGGCCTATGAAAGGACTGCTTATTTTTGTCACGCCCTCCTTGCGTGCAATCCATCACTGAGTGGGGGCCCCCACACACCTTACATGCATGCCTAAATCTACAAGCGAAACCCCTAGTACATTTCTTCTCATTGTAAGCCCAACACACTGATTTTATTCCAAGTCCATTTCCTGCCCCCTGCCTAGCAAATCCCACAGGCTGGCTTGTCATCTTCAGAGGTGCTGCCCCCATCACCACATTCGCCCATATGTCCATATCTTTCCGACCAAAGCTTAAGGACTTACACTCTGCCTTCTTAGTCCTGAACTCTCTATCATAATCCAACCACACAGACCCACCATGCTTGATGCACAAATCAACTATCAGCTCACTGTACTTCCACAAATTCTGAGCCTCCTCTGGCTTAAACTCTAGATACACACTTGCATTCCCAGCAAAACCCTTCACCCACTGCAAAATCCCTTTATACACTTTTGCGCCCCCTTTTTCCTCTTTGTCACCCTTCTCCTGCTTCTCTCTCACTGTCTCCCTGGTTAGATCAAAAACACAGACATACTTGCCCGCCCCTGTTCTCTTCTGGACCTTCTATTTAATATGCGCATGCATAGAAGTAATTGTGCATGCATAAGTATCCCATGCTGTTGATAACGTTACACCTTTCCTAGTCTCCTTTGTCCCCTTCTTTGCCCTCTTTACATTTACACCCTTTACACATTTCTTCATGAATTTCAACACCACACCCTCCTTAGAGTCATCATCTGATGAATCAGACGAATCTGTCTCCTCAGAGGATGAGTCCTCCACTACATTTGACACTTTGTTAACAATACAACCAGGCTCACCATAGTTGCTGATGTCCACCTCCTGCTGACCGCCACTCTCTGCAGGCTCTTGTATCTGCTCCGCCCTGTCCTCCTGTGGCTTCGAACTCAGCCCTGCTGTTTCCTGTGTCCCCAACACCAGGTCTGAATCACAAGCAACAACATTACCAGGCTGAACCGCAACTGATTTAATCCTACTCCCCTCACCCTGTCTAGCTATCCCCTCCACCCCCATACCCCCCCTTAACTGCGCTTGCTCCCCCGGATAAGCCGGGAGATTTCCCTCCCCCTCATTCTCCAAGGACCTCGACCCCCAACCCCCCCAAGGTGCACCAAAAGGGTCAAACCCCCAGACCGCCATATTGGTCTGCTGAGGCCAACCCTGCCAATGGCCATTCATACCCCCACTGCCCCTGAGAGGCCCACCATCACCTTGCTGCAAGGTGCCAAAAAAAATGTTCTGCCCAGAAAAACTACCCCCCACTTGCTAGCCTCCACCCCCACAAAGACCAAACCCCCCAGGAGCAATACCCTCAAACTGACCCATACCCCGCTGCACTCGCCCCCCTGGCCCCTCATGCCCCCCTGCCTGTATGGGGTCCGGGACTCGTCCACTCTGCGCCGCTTGATTCCAGCCTCTGCAAACAGAGCGCCCCTCTTGCCCAAGGAGCGGGCGGCCACTTTACATTTGCCATCTCTGTAAGCGGTGCCGCAGTGTGCACTGAGCATGCGCCGGCAGCATCCATCTGAGTACCGGAAGTCGCATCTGACGCAACCCCCTGTTTTAGTCTCACAGCTCCGGCCAGCACCACTCCTGAGCTACCCCCGGGCCGAAACCTATGAGGAAAGCATCCCCAGCCACCACCCGCTCAACAACGGCGGGAGACATGGCCGCAGACAGAGCACATTCAGAAGGGAGAGACAGCGGGGACACAAAGAAGAAGGAGCAGAACAAGGAGCCAAGGAAAGCCCGACAGGCCCCACAGACGGGAAGGACATAGAGGGAACACGCAAGGAAGATGATGACAGAGAAGGAACAGGCAAAGGAGTAGAAAAAGAAGGGACAGAGGAGGATGAACGCTTGCGCCGCGGCCTGGAAGCCAGGGCCGCCTTATCTGCCACCAAGGGCTCTTGGTGGTACCGATTTGGAAGGGAGATTCTTCGCTGAGGCAAAACCTTCTCCTGGTCCATGATCCACGTTCCTGCAAAACACAAGAAAACAGGTTAGTAGTAATGTGAGGCCAGCCTAGCTGGCTTCACCTTTATACACCTTTACCTGGCAGGTGTTAAAATCCCTGCCCCCCTACCTTTCCCGCCGGCCGTGGAGGGCCCAGCATGCATCATCCTTTGTCTCCTGCTCTACCCTTGCACGCTGAGCCCCCCACTGCCACCATTTTGGCATACCTGTGGGAAAGCACCTTAATGTCACTTGCTCCCAGGCAGTCGCTCGCTTTTTGCTTAGCTCTGTAGATGTGTATTGCTACTGTGGCAAGGTCAGCTATAGGGTCACCGGTGAAATCAGTGATTCCTCAGACTGCTTACGTTAATCTATTGAGCAATTTTTGTTTCATAATTTTCCTGTCCGTTTACCTAAGGATTTGTACCTATTAGTTATTCTAGTTGCATTCAGCTGACTATAATAGGGGTGATGGTAGATAGATAGGGTTGCTTATTATCTTTTTGCAATCCCTGAATTTGCCATTACTGACCAAGTTCAGCTTTTTGGAAATGACTATAAAGGTATATTATCTTTCCTCCTTAGGAATCTTAGACAGGATTAGATAGAAATGCTCTTTCTTATTATAGACATTTTCTTGACACAGCCTTTTAGTTCTGCTGATAGGTTCATTGGTTGTAGAACTACATATAGAAATTTATCCCTTGGAATTTTTTTTTTTTTTTTTTTTGTAAATTCAAGTTTTATTGAGGTTTTATCAGAAAGTTAAACACAAAACAATACAGAAGACTAGATAGCCAAAAATACAAGATAAAAGGAAATACATAGCATAAATAAGCTCACAATATTTATCCAGCATAAGTGTGCATAGATAATATAAATCGTACAAAAAGTAAAACATAAAGTAGCACAGCAAAGGAGCATAGATTCGAAGATAAGAAGCAAGATAAAAAGCACCAGGACATGAAGAAGACAGACAGAAACATACAACAAAAGAAACACACAAAAGGGGGGAGAGAGAAGGGGAGAAAAAAAAAAAAAGGGGGGGGAGGAGGGGGAAAACACCCCTAAGAGCTGACTCAGTTAAGCAGCTGCGTCATCCAAAAGAGACTGCATCTGCGGATCCTCCAGAAATTGCAGCCAGGAAAACCAAGTGCCAAGGTACCTGTCACCCTGCAAATCCGCACGGTAAACAATTTCCTCTAATGTTCGAGTCCTCTCCACACGCTGGACCCACTCACGTATAGTAGGGAGCGTAGGCTCTCCCCAGTGGAGGGGAATGAGGGCCTTGGCTTCGTTCAGTAAATGTCTAACAATCGATCTCTTATAACTAGAAAGAGGTACAGAAGTGTGATGCAGAAGTAGAGACGCCGGTAAAAACGGGGGAGGGGCATCCGAGAACTTGCATACAATCGAGTGAACACGCGACCAGAACGGAGCAAGAGCAGAGCAGTCCCACCAAATGTGTAGAAAAGTACCGGGCGCAGACTTACATCTCCAACATAACTCTGACACATCCGGGGAGATCCCTTGGAATTTTTGACAGCCTTGATTGCTGTTAAATGATAGGGACACCTTTGAAGTATCTTTTTATTTTTTCCTCTTTTCTTTATTTGTAGTTTAACATATAGCATTGATTGCTAGTTATACAAGTAATATGTACATTATTATTTATAGCCCTTTATGATTATTTTTTTTCCAGCTGCAATACAAAGATAAGCAGCAGGGCGTCCCTCCTTCTTTATAGGGTTATTCATTCTCTCTTATAGTGTGAATATATTTTTAATTGCTTTTTGAGTGTTTCATACAGTTTCTTAATAAAGTTTTTGGTTTTAATTTGACTTCACATCCTCGCTGTTTAGGGACATTTATGCTCAGATTTATCCTCTACTACTGAGTGTATCTATGTGATCCTATCTATGCTATTCTTTTTTGGGTAACTGAGAGTGCCATTATAGGTAATTACTTTTTTCTTTTGTCTATTCTAATTACTTTACTACCAGGCACCTTCACGTATTTAGTGTTTTTTTGTGCACCTAGGTAAGGGGAGTCTAAGTTTAATAGTCAAGGGCCACCCAAAGGCTGGGATTTAATTATTTTCCTGATTAAGCATAGATGAGTTAAACAGTTACTCATTCACTTTGACTGGACCACGTGTGGTCAGACAGGGAGTTCCTTATATCCTGGACTGTTGGTAGATCTTGAGGACCAAACTTGTACACTCCTGACCTAGGGCTTCCACTCCCTCTGTGAGTAGAGATGGAGTCTTACCCCTCCAGAGTGCTCTTTTCCCCAAAATCCAAACAGACTTAGGCAGGCAAAACACCTACCCAAAAGCCACCAGCTGACAAGTTTACCTCCAAATGACTAGTGTGTCACGGACATCAGAGTAAATAATACACACGACACAGGTACAGTGAAGTTTAACCAGTTTATTAAGATAAGCAAGAGTAAGCACTTCCCCAACCTTAGTAGGAACAGGTGTGAGGACAGTTCCGAGTCCACTACCCAAGGATTGACACTGAACTGTAACCATTTCTCAGTAGCCTATAGAGATAGATGGGAGCAGAACCAGGCTTGGTTCTATACCTAGCAAATGGAAACCTGGAATGCCAGGAAACATGATCACTGGAGCAACAGCTAAACTGCTAGAGACGAGACAGGCAGGCAGATGTCTCAAAGTTGTGACCCTGCCACAGAGTGGTAGGAGGAGCGAGACATAGAGTAACTAGTATTCTGAAAGAGTCACGGAACCAGTCTACTAGGTAGGCAAAGGGCGGAGGCAAGAGTGTGCAATGTATACAGCCGCAACACTGGTAAGTATGTGAAGGCAGTACTGTACGTAGGCTACAGAGTGGAGGGTTATGCAACAGGCCCAGGAGGTAACAGATACAGTGGCACAGGATGGAGGCAACGGAGTGAGAGGCAACCAGCAACTCTACCATGGAGGTAGCAGTTGCACTACACTGATTGAGCATGCCCACAACTAGCCCAGACAAATGGTAGTCAGACTGGAGCAAAGGACAGCATAGAGCGTAAGTCAGATAAACCACTGTCAAGAGCCAAATCAGGTAGTCAGCCACAGCCAAGGTCAAAACAGAGCAGGTAGTTGGACAAGCCAGGGTCATACACAGATCAGGTAGTCAGATAAAGCCACAGGATCGATCAGGTGTAAATACTGCTGCCAAGCAAGGGTTAAATGAGAGCAACACTGAACAAATGCACAGATACACCACAAAAAGGCAACAAGTCCTAGCCTCAATGAGGTTTATAAAGCAGTAGAAGGAGGTGGGACCCAATTAAGCCCAACAGAATAGGCCCATAAACAAGCGTCTGTGCCAGTGCCTGTAACATGACTTAGCAATGAAGAAGTGGCCAGAGGCCATGCCGGCGGCCATACAGAGGTAAGAGCACAGGATCGCTTAGGCCTCAAAGGGAGACTGTGATATAAGGGAGGTCAGGCCCACCTCAGGCTATCAGAAAACACCTGCCTTTCTTTCACAGTATGTGGACCTGTGGGTGTTGTTGGTGATATTGGAAGGTTATTGCATAGATTTCAATCCTATTCCTCCTTTTCGCTTCTTCTCATCACTTGTGATGCAGGGAGTATACTTGCCGGATTCATGGGATTATATTCCACCCTTTTCTTAATTCCCAAAAGGACAGAGGCTGATCTTATTTTGTATTTAAGGAGTCTCAATCGCTTTGTTCGTATCATCCGATTCAAGATGGAGTCTTTGCACATTGTGATTGCCACCATGTGTCCAGAGAAGTTTTTAGCTTCCCTAGAGATAAAAAACACTTATCTGCATATCCCTATTATGAAGATCATCAGTGATCCTTTGCTTTGCTTTTCAAGACAGAGATTTTCTGTTCACAGCTTTTGGCTGGTGTCCTCTCTGTGGGGCTTCACAAAGATCATGGCAATTCTGACCATATTAATTCACTGTGGATTTACCTTACACATGGTTTTTCTTGCTCTGCAATTTGGGCCTGATTGGACTCACTTGCTAGTATCACATGACATAGCCTCTCTATAAATTACCTGCCTCTAGCAGTGCCGACTGCTAGCAGGGCCTGGATTTTCTAAGTCTGGATTTATAAGTCTACAGTGGAGTTTTAGCTGAGTTTAAATAGATTATACTATAATTTAAAATTGTATCCGTTATAGTGCTAGTCTGCTGTTTCTTCTAGACTTCTAGGTTACATGGTTTGTGTATTGGAACTAATGGATGTCTCCTGATCAATTCCTCTGCTGTCTCCCACAGGTAACATCCTTATCAATGTTTATCTGAAACACATGGTTTTTCTTTCTCTGCAATTTGGGCCTGATTGGACTCACTTGCTAGTATTACATGACATAGCCTCTCTATAAATTACCTGCCTCTAGCAGTGCCCACTGCTAGTAGGGCCTGGATTTTCTAAGTTTGGATTTATAAGTCTACAGTGGAGTTTTAGCTGAGTTTGACTGAGATTGGACTGAGGGGACACCTGTCTGCATCTGACACAGGACAATTTCAAGTTCAACAGCACTACAGCCTGGAAAGCCTGTCTGAAGATAAAGAACTAACTTTGGAGTTTTGTGTTCCCTGTTTCTAAGTACTTCATTTCATCTGTCAGTGAATTCAGCAGATCTGCAAACCCAAGCAGAGGACCCAATGGGAAGAATATACTTACCATTTATCCACTGCTGACATTTAACCCTTCTATTAACATTGCATCAGTGTAGTCCTCACCTTTTAATCAATTCTGGCTGCAACTGAATCTACTGATTGTTTGGTCTGGTCTGGAAGGAAAACTGCACTATATGTCATCGAGACAGCTGAATCATCCTACCTGCAAGTCACTGATCACTCACATCACCAACCTCTCACCCAGTTGAACTTATATTGTCATTTTCATTACACAATGCATCTTTTAATTTTCTTATTATTTTTTCTGCCACCTCAACTGTGCAAAATATCAAAAACCTTCAGCCCTCCCACCTGCTCATCAATCTCAATAGCTCCATCCCTCTTACACCCTCCAATGATTTGCTCACATGAGCTGTTCTGTTACCTTAACTCTTCATATCCATCCAACAAGAAACAGCCCACACCTCTTCACACATGCAAATCCTCCTCTTACCTGCTTTTCCTGACTGCAACTCTTCTCAAAATAGCTGCAGGTGACATCTCTCCCAACCCTGGTCACTCCTACATTCCCACCTGTGTCCGTCCTAGATTGCAGCCTACCCACTCATCTTGTGGGGCAAACCCTAGGAATCTACTAGCTGTTCCCTGCCTCCCCCCATCCCTTCCACCCTTCTCCTGTGCATTATGGAACGCTTGCTCTTTACTGAACACACTCCACACCCACAACCTTTTTCTCTCTAAGTCTTTAAACCTATTCGTATCACTGAAACCTGGCTCTCACACTCTGACTCATTTGCTGAAGCTGCTCTCTCCTATGGCAGCTTATCTTTTTCTCACACTCCTCACCCTGATAGCAAGGGTGGGGGTATGGTACTTCTTCTCTCTCAGCTCTGCCGCTCCAGGCCTCTATCCCTTCCTCCATCAGTCTCCTTTACCTCTTTTGAAGTACATGCAGTCCAGCTCTTCTCCCCTGTCCCTCTCCTGGTAGCCGTGATCTACCAGCCCCCAAGCAACCCTTCCTCCTTTCTCTCCGAATCTGAAACTTGGCTCTCTGTCTTTTTGTCCTCAGACACCCCCTCATTACTCCTTGGCGACTTCAACCTACACGTTGATGATGCCTCCTCATCTAGTGCTTCCCGATTTCTCTCCCTGACCTTGTCCTATGGCCTTCAACAGTGGACTGCTGCCAGCACTCACAGGGAAGGTCATTGGCTAGATCTAGTCCTCACCAGAAACTGCTCAGTCTCTGACTTCACAGTTTCCCCATTTCCACTCTCGGATTATCATCTTATCTCCTTCACACTCTGTTACACACCTTCCCTTGCCCTCCCTAAATCACCCTTTCTAACCAGGAACCTACACTCAGTCAAACTATCAGACCTGGCATCAACTGTGCAGACTTCCCTCTCTTCTCTCTGCCCTTCTACTACTAATACTGCTACTAAAGTTACATACATACATCATCTTTGGTACATGGTAATGAAGGGCTGGGGAGCCTTGTATGGCTTTGAGACTGCTCAGAGCCTTTAGTCCAACAGTGAGAAACTTCTGCCCATCAACATGTTAGAACGAGCAATTTGCCTTGCTCTTGTGTATTTGTCCCAGGTTCTCTGTGGTCTGCCAGTGTGGATTCTGTCCAACAATGTCACAGCAGCAGTTTATGCCAACCACCAAAGAGGAACCAGAAGGGTAGCCGCATGGACAGAAGTTATCCTGATTCTCATTTGGGCAGAATCTCATGTTTCAGCTTTCTCAGCTTTGTATATTCCTGGAGTAGACAATGTCATAGTAGCCTTTCTCAGCCATCAGCATCTGAATCCTGGGATTTGGGAACTCAGCTAGACAGTGTTCAACAGATATGGGGCCATTCTGTTATGCATTTGATGGCATTTTATTTGAACCACAAGGTTCCTCTGTTTTGCTTCTGAACCCAGGACCCTCTCATTATCTCTATGGATGTGACTGGTATTCATTGCCAGTTTTCCCTGATGTAGTTGATTCCACCTCAGAAACGGAGAAGTTAGCTTTGATGGCTTGGCTCTTGAAGCCAGAATTCTGAGGACAAGTGGTTTATCTGATTCTGTCATTGTTTTTATGATGAACTGGGCTTCAAAAAGGACTTAGTTTTAGCTCTATAAAAGTCCAGATTTCAGCTCAATCTGATCTTTTTCAAAGGTGTATTGCCTTATTGCCAGATATACAAATGTAATGGAAGCTAAGGACGTCGAGTTATCCTTAGCCGTCGTTCTGGGTCTCTCCCTTCTGGATACAGCTACAAGCTGTTAGCCTGTCCGGTGAGACAGGATAAATGACTGGATCTCTGGAACTGCATCCTCAGTTGGAAACTGCTGGGCTCCTTCTGTCAGCTACAAGGGGGGTAGCTGGAGAAAGCAGGCTGGTACTCTGTAACCCAGTCTGAAAACATCCACTGCAACTGCTAGAAACACAAGCTGGAAATAGAGAGATCTTAGCTGGCTTGGATGGGTGTCCTATGAGACACTTTACCACCACCCAGGAATCATGACACAGGACTCTTAGTTCCAATGACTAACTCTTTATTCACTCCAAACACAGCTTATTTATACATTTGACTTACATTGACAATACATGGGCAGACCTAATACAATGGGTGAGGGGCAAGGATAATGCAATCCAAACACAGGACAAAGGAATAACAACAAATGGTCCAGGCAAATACAATGACACAGACATGATTGAATTACACACAGCAGGGGCTGGAGTGGCTACAATACACATCTTCAGGGACAATGGTCCAAGGTTGGAGCCATTGTCCAACTACTTTGAATGTGTAACGGTTTTCTGACACTCAGACCAGGGTGTAAAGTAAAAACACAGTTTATTGAATCAAGGAGTAATACAATGCCCCTAGGGGCCAGCACAGGAATAACAGTAATAGCAAACACGAACAGAGTGAATGCAATACAGTAAGTATAATGGGCAATGAATAGATGGGAAATAACCCCAAAGGGTTAACAAGTGCAAGAGGAGAAACTCAGTCCTAGTTTGGCCAACGCCCAGGATATATAGCAGTCTCTGGAACACAGTTCTTGAGTCACAAAGCTGGAGCAAAGTAGCAGTCTGTGGAACACAGTTCTTGAGTAACAAAGCTGGAGCAAAGTGTCTGCACTGAATTCACTCTCAAATAGGATAGGAAAGCACAAGTGCCAGAGCTGAGCTAATACCACCGCCGTGGGTTATGGAGAAGTGCTATTGCCAAGCTGAAGTACAAGAACCTGAATCGCTCTTAACTGAGAATGGAAGTTAACCCTGCGTGTGCCCAAAGGATAGTGCCCTGACACCCCTTGGATGTCAATAATGATAGCGACTGCACAAGCACTGAGAGCCAAGCAATGGATAGCGTAACCTCTGTACGTATGTAGGCCGGAGCCAGGACACCCCTCCGGTGCCGTACGGAACTTTCCCAGCAAGAGCGAACGGATACCAGTGCCAACAGGCGCGGTCACGGTGCACCCCGAACACCGGACCGGCAATGCTCTGCAGAAGGTAGTGAGGCGTATCAGAGGTACTAAAGTAGTGGCTCTAAATGGATATATGTATGCTTGGCAAGATAACTGAGGCACAAGACTGGAGACTACAAGGCACAGCAGGAGTTAACAGGTTCTGTACAGAGAGACAGCAACAAACAACATATGGCAAAGCAACCTCTATCTCAGCTAGAGCGGTGAGAGGAACAGCAAGTCACCAAGTGATCAGAATGTCGCGGACGCGACCGAGAACGTGCAGGTACACCGGAACAGCAGACTGGAACTGGGCGATAACCGGAACCGGAGCACAGCAGGAACAGCAGCCGAAGAACAGGATCAATCGCCGAGCAGGGTCGTCTACCAGAGCCGGGTCATACACGGAGCAGGATCATCAGCCAGAACCGGATCAATCACGGAGCAGGGTCATCAGCCAGAGCCGGGTCATACACGGAGCAGGATCATCAGCCAGAACCGGATCAATCACGAAGCAGGGTCGTCAGCCAGGGCCAGGTCATACACGGAGCAGGATCAGCAGAAGAGTCAGACAAGCCGGGTCGGTACACAGGAGAACTGGAACACAGCAACAAGGCGCAGATACTGGAACACCACGAAAGGGCAAATCACAAGTGCCCAAGCCCCAGTGTATAAAGGCACATCCTGGGCGGGCCAATCAGCATCCTCCAATGCACAGGTAGTACAGTCAAGATTGACAGCATAGCACGGGAACCGTGATAGAATGTCACTTTAACAGGGTGGTCATCTCAGCTATCTAACAGCTATAAGCCTACAGTCAGAATATTTCTATATAGTAACATTTACCAGTATTTTATTGTTTTGTATTGCTTAAGGCCAGGCATAAAAGGGTGCCAATATGTCCAAGTGTCCACAGTCTCTGGTGCTAAGAGCTGATAAGCTTTATGCCCAGACAAGGGCTCCAGTAACGGAGTAGGATCCGTTACAACAAACCTTACTGCAAGGGGTGGCTCATGTCAACCCAGACTTTCAGGATCCCGCTCCCCTGTGGGACTAGGTTTTGGACCTGGGAGTACTTCAGAAGGCTCCTTTTGAACTTCTGCCTTCTGTTTTACTTCTTTTCTTGACTCTTAAGACAGCTTTGCTGCTTGTGATTTTGTGTGTTCGGAGCATGACCAAGCTTCTGGCATCGTCCTGTAAACCTCCCATTCTGATCTTTAATTCTGACAGTGTAATTTAAGGCACACCTGTGGGGTTCTACCTATGGTGGTTTCTGACTTTCACATTAACCAGGAAAATTGTTTTTATTCTTTGTTCAGCTTGGACCTACTTATGTGCCTGAAGTACTACATTCATAACACAGAACCTTTTCACAAATCACTGTTTGTTATTCCTGATGGTCCATGTGTGGGCCTACCAGCTTCTAAGGTGACGGTGGCATCTTGGATCAAGGCCACCATTCACTTGGCCTATGTCATTAGGAAAAACTTGTGCCCTTTAAGGTCACTGCAAACTCCGCCACAGTGGTGGGTGCTTTCTGACCTACAAGAACCAGGCCTCTGTGGAGCATTTATACAAGTTGGAGACATGGTCATCACTTAACATAAATATTACCAAGTCAGTGTTTTGTGTACCTCTCTGGCACTCAAAGGATTAAGATGTTCTTATCCTTCTTAGAAGGAGTGTGTAGGAGTCCTTCATGGCTTTTTCTAATAACCTTTTTGCTATTACTTGATTTGGTGAGTAGGTGTCCGTTGACACCTTGGTTTGTATTTTGATGGGTTTTTATCTCTCTCCCTGCGATTTTGGTGGAATAGTTTTGGTATCTCCCTGTTGACTAAAGAGAAGAGGGGATTTTGTGTACTTACTGATCAATCTTTTTCTCTTAGTCCATGTGGAACATAGGACATCCCAACAACAGGTTGTTTGAGTTCTAGAAAGAGATGTCCTTTGGGTTATCTAGTAGAGTATCCTTTTAAAAGGTTGCACACAAAATAGCGTGTGACCACAAGACACATTAACCATGTCACCTGGATAAAAATGGCAACATGAGAATCTCGCACTGCATGACAACGCAAGATTCTCATGTTGTTTAATTAAAGGTTGCATACCCATAACTACAACTCCCATCATGCTTACCCATCTGGTGGCAGCAGAAAGGGTTTTTACTCCGAGATGCTCTGTTAAATTCTGTCTTTCACAGTATCCATCTGTGTGTTGTGTTTTATTGTGTAACTTGTGCTGCCAGTGACTCCTTTGTGTAAGACTCGGTGTTTGTGTTCCTGGTTAAGTGTTCTTTATACACTTTATAAAATGTTCTTTAGAAACCCTGATGAATTAACCCTCTGAGTGCCATAGGGGTACACAACTCATTGCAGAGCAATGTTTTGTGTACCTCACTGGCACCCAAAGGGTGAAGATACTCTTATTCTTCTCAGCTTTAAAGGGATAGTAATACTTCGTTTTAACTTTATTTTATTTTGTAGGCATTAAAAAAACATGAAGAATGATATAAGTCTTATCTCTGAAACCTTTATGGTTTAAGAGATATTCACAAACAAAGTATCCCTTCCCTGTTCAACCAGATCAGAAGGGAGATGCCCAGGTAGACTGCAGAGAGGGACAATCTTCAATTAAGATAATGGAAAAAGCTGAAAAACTTGTCAAGGGGGGAAGGGCTTTCGTTGTTTTCATACAAAGAAAATTGTCCCCTTCTGTTATCTGTCCTGTCATACAACCAGACTCACATTTGAGAAGAGATGGCTTACACTAGGAAAAAGGGGCAGGGAGGGGAACTTTGCTTGTGAATATCTCATAAACCATAAAGGTTTGAGAGATAAGACTTATATCATTCTTCATGTTTTTTTAATGCCTACAAAATAAAATAAAGTTAAAACGAAGTATTACTATCCCTTTAAAGGGAATCTATAATCTATTACAGTAGGCAGTGCGAGTACTAGATCTAGGTGGCTGAGTAGGGATAACTGAAAATGTGTACATGGACTAATCATGAATACAGAAGGCAATTAAAGTTCCTGCTGCAACCCGGACCTCTCATACCGGCGCCTCCGGTGTTGTTCAGGACAAATGGTGGGCCACGTGTTTAAAGGCACAGTAGACAAATTCTGGGACGATTCAACTTCACCATAGTGGACAGATTTATAAGCATGATAGGAGTTGTAGTTATGGGTATGCGACCTTTCACTAAGAGACATGAGAATCTCGCGCTGTCATGCAGTGCAAGATTCTCATGTCTCCATTCTTATCCAGACGACATGGTTAATGTGTCTTGTGGTCGCACGCTGTTTTGCGTGTGACCTTTTAAAAGTGAACCATCTGGTATAAGTGCCCCCCTTCCTGTCCCACTTCTTTTTTTAGGGCTATGCATTAAAATTGAGCATGTCTGGTGGGGGTAGAATGGAGTAGCAAGGTAGTCTCCACCTCCAGAGAGCTCTTTTCATGTAAATGTCCTGCCCTGCAGTAGGAGGATACTTTACCGCATGGTTTCTGTGTTCCACATGAACTAACATAAAAGGATTTATTGGTTTAAGTACATAAAATCCCCTTTTGCAATGCATTGGTTACTTATAGTTTTCAAGGGGTTAACAGCCCCTTTTAAATCAATGAGAGTTCCCCACATGCTAAATTTTATTTACTTCAGAATTATTCCACTTTATTTTGAACATATTACCCAGACTGGAATGCATTCAATCATCAGCTGTCATGAAGCTCACAGGAGGTACAAGTAGACTGCCTCATTTGACTTATTTTTCATGTATTTTGTTTTGTTGTTTTTCTTCTGATGAATGTGCTTATAATTTTTTTTCAATCCAACCTATTTGCAGTATGTCTTTATACTCCTATACACTATCATTCACTATTATGCACCACATGTGCTTGCATGAGGCAGTAATTGTTTGTTTTCCTCTGCAATGTTATCTCTATGAAAATAATAATCTCTGTGGTATTATTTAAATACTTTGACACAAATACACAATACTGCACTCTGTAAACAGCAGTGTACACCATTAAATCTGAACCCTAGTCCTCGGGACACACAGAATAATTTTTAATCCCTTCAGTACCAGACCCTTGTGCCCATTTTCATACCTGCCAGGCCAGGCAAATTTAAGGCATTTTTGCTATGCAGCTGTTTAGTATAATTATTTCAATAGCTTATTATTTAAATATGTAAAACTATATATTGTTTTTCTCAGTTGAACTTTTCTATGATATATCACATGAGGCTAACCGCTCATCTTGTATCAAGATATGATGACATAAATCCTCAAAAAAGTAAAAACTTACACTTTTTGTTAATATTTTGCAATATATCTCTAACAAATTTTTTTTTTATTTTTTTTCAAAAGCTCTGATACTTCTGAGTACAAGGATATCAAATATGTTTGGTGTTACAATAGTATATGGTCACGAGACTCCCCAAAATGTATTGCTGCACAATGGGTTCACATTGAAATTTTTATTGAAATTGCAGTTATCATCAGTTATGTATGAAACCCCCCAAAAACTTCAAATAACCCCATTTCCATGAAGCACATTCCCTGGAGAATTCAAAACTGCCACGCTTACCTTTTTTCGTGAATGTGCCAAGCCGTGAATAATCCCAGAACATGGAGGTTAGTCAGTTTCCACCGTTTTTTTCCAATAAATGTCTCCATTTGCGGGATGATGTCTCAGGTAAATTTGTAGGGAAACAGAAAAACAATGTTAAATATGAAAGGACAAGGTCTCCTGAGTCCAATGATACTGAATATGTATGGGATTACTAGAGTATGATTTCCACAAACCACACTTCCTGAGGAATTCAAAACTGCCTCACTTACCTTTTTCGGGAATGCATCAAGCCATGAATAATACCGGAACATGGACATTATTCAATTTTTGCTGTATTTTTCACTGAATGTCTCCATTTGCGGGGTGATGTCTGAGGTAGATTTTGTGAAAAAAGAAAAACAATGTTAAATATCAAAGGTCAAAGTCTCCTTTGAGACCAAACTCCTCCAAAACCTACAAATAACTCCAAAAAAACACCCATTTCCACAAAGCACACGTCCTGGGGAATTGAAAACTGCCTCACTTACTTTTTTTGTGAACGTGCCAAGCCGCGAATAATCCCGGAACATGGGGTTCCTTCATACTTTGACAATTTTTTCCACATGAACTACATTTAAGGGAAGATAATTGAATCAGGTTAACAGGGTGTTTAGAAAAGTAATATGTCATAATTGTGCTATGTTTATTTAATCATAAATATGTATCATGTCACTATAGTATGGGATTATAAAAGTGCACTACCTTCCCAATAGAATGGTATCACGGTAAAACCCAAAATGCATGCATCCAGCCTGTGGCCATCATCCCTTATACTTTGAAAATATACCCAAAAATGCATGTAATTGTTAAAAGCACACGCCTTGATGAACGCATAAGTGGCTGATTTACCTTTTTATGTTAATCTCTGTGATGTCACAATTTTTATTTCTATAAATACACACACATATTAGATTTCTCATAATTCTTTCATTTATGAAAACATTATTACAAAAATCTCAATTTTAATGTGTCATATAAATTACAATTAAGCTGATGTCAATATGCAAGGTTTACAGAAGGAATTTAGATCTATCTGATTTTGTTAGTCAAGGACTACATATATATAGCCCAGTGTATAATGCAAAAGAACATGAAATGCATACATTTTCTCCAAATACAGACCTTAACCCCTTAACGAACCTTGACGGTCATAACACGTCATGGGTAGATCTGACTAAACGACCCATGACGTACTATGAGCGTCATGTAATTCCGTGCTCCCACTCTGGAAACAAAGAAGAATAAAAAAATCTTAAGTGCTGGCCGCGAGGGCTCGAGGCCGGTCCTTAAGGGGTTAAAGACTTCCTCCTCTCCTGATGGGATTTTCCTATTACAAAGTCTCAACTGAGATTTTTTGTGGAAACCCATGATCTGCAGTTTATTAAAAAAAAGTGGAAACAATTTAAAAACCAATACTGCTATTTTTGAAAATATTAATAAAGGACTTTGTATACAAAGCCAATACATTTCTTGCAAACAAATATGCACTTTGCTAATACGTACCTCATGGAATATTCAACTTGTGCCAAGTCAAATTCCACAAAAGTATCTCAAGCTGGTTTTTGTAACAGTTGCTGCACCACGGTGAACTCTTTCTAACTTTCTAATAAAACCTCAGAACATTTTTAAAACCAGGGAAATTTTAAAACAGATGACAATGTACAGAGTAACATACCTGCCTAACCAGCACAGTCCAGAATTGTCATGCCTACCTTTCTCGTCGTTCCCACGGAGGCCTCTGTGCGTTCTCTTCTCTTCCGGGTTTCGGTCTGCGCATCACCACGCTAGCGTGGTGACGCCATCCATCACCCGTACTTCCGGGTTTGGGCCCGTTATAGCCGCGTGCCTCTTCTGTGCGGTGCACGATTATAGCTTTCCTGACCCTGTGTCTAGTGCCTTCCAGCCTGTCCTGCTTCCTGCTCCAAGGTCTCCAGTACCTTCCCCGCCTGTCTCCTCTCGTGACTGCCTATTCTTCCAGCATCTCCTGGTCCAGACTAGACCTTCCTGCTATCCTGTTGACCCTGCATTGCCAGGCCCTCTGGCATCTTCCTGAGGGGTCTTAGTTTTGCTGCTTCAGTTCCTGGCCTGTCCTTGGATTCCTCCTTGACAGCTGCCTGGGTTTCTTGCCTGCCTCCTAGGCCTTCTTTTAGTCCTCTTTTCCTGTAGCTGTTCGTTTTCCCGTTAGGGTATCTTGCTTTACCCTGCTTTCCCACCTCTCCTGCCCTGGGACCTGCTCCCGGTTCCCTGGTCTCCTGCTCTGGTATTCCCTCCTCTGCCTGTGCTCTATCTGCACTCTGCCCTACCAGCCTCTGAACTTACCTTTGGTGAGTCCTTCTTGTTCTTCGTGTTGGAAATTGACCTTCCCTGTTGTTGGTGGTGGGTGTCCTCACTTTAGTGCGTTCTCCTGGGCCTTCTTCGGCTCAACCGAAGGGGTCATCTGGCTTCGCGGCCAGCACTTTTACACGGCCTTCGCCTCAACATAACACACTACAGGGGGCCCGCAAACACCAGCCACGCTCCCCAGTGATGCACTCAAGCCTTCACTCCACCAGCCCTTGTTGGAGGAGTCACTGTATCCCTGATAACCTATTCCACAGTTAGTAGAGTATTAAGTTGGTAGAGCTTGAGCCCGGGGGTATCTGACAAGAATTACTTGCATTACCAGAAATTTGTTGGAAGTTTATGTGATACATGCCGTCTTGAAGGTAAAAGTGGTGGAATTAAAGAACAAACAGTTACCAAAAAGGAACAATTGTAAATTTTTTGTTTGTTTGTTTGTGTTTTTTAATTAATTGAACTGTCACGCTTCCCCTGACCGTTCCTCCTACCTTCATTCCTATTGGCTGCTGCAGGCTTTATCTATCTAGGTCAACCTCCTAGCCTTGCTCGATTTTAGCGCCAATAGTTTGAGAAACCTTTGTCGCCGAGTTCCCGTGTTGCTGTATCCGTGTACCGAACCCTGCTTGTTAACCGACCTTGACTCTTGTCTTCTGCCCTTGGATCTCGACCCAATTTTTCCCTGACTACGTCTCCATCTGATTCCCTGGCTCCTTGATTCAATATCGGCTTGACCTCGGCTATCCTTGACCACGCTTCTCCTTCTGAATCTTCTGTCTCGCAACAGTAGTCTCTCCAGCTGCTCCCAAGGTCTGGCTCCAGTTTATGCTATCCTACACCTCAGGCACTCCGATTGGTTTGGGTTGCCATCACTGGTTGCTCCGGTGACTGCCCCGGCCAGTCGAGGGTGTAGGGACTCGAAACCCCCTTACCTGCTACCAGATCTACTAGGCCTCAGGTTCAACCCCGACATCTGGTTGGTCCTCCTACTACCTCCAACTAAGGGGAACAGTGGACTTGTAGCCTGTCGACCCTCCGGTTCTATCTCAAACCTTTTTCAATACTTCCTCAACCTCGAACTAGTGGAGAGCAGTGGACTTGTAGTCCGTCGACCATCTGATTCTGTCTCGAACTTCCGACTAAGGGAAACAGTGGACTTGTAGTCCATCGACCACTCGATCCTGTCTCGAATCTCTTCGATACCCCTAAACCTCTGACTAAGGGGAACAGTGGACTTGTAGTCCGTCGACCATACGATTCTGTCTCGAATTCCTTCGATACCCCCTAAATCTCCTACCAGTAGAGAGCAGTGGAATTGTAGTCCGATGAGCATCCTATCCAGTCTCGAACCTCCTTGATACTCCAAATCCCATCTGGTCCCGTCTTGAAACTCTGCAGTACTGTGGACTGGATGTCACGGTTTTATTGAACACTCAGACAATTGGGTAGGTTAAAAAGCTTTATTGGACAATATAAAGCGCAACAAGGTATCACAGTTCCCGTGATTACCTGTCACTCTCTGCTGTGGTGTGTTCCTATTGGCCGTACCTGTTATGCCCGCCCAGTATGGCCTTCTTATACCGGGCCTTTGGCACCTGTCAGGTGACCTTTCGTGGTGTTCCAGTACCAGTGCTTCCATTGCTCTGTTCCTGCGTTCCTGTGTACGAATTCGGCTTGTCTGACTATTCTCCTGGTTCCTGCTCAGTGTATGACCCGGTCTGGCTGACGTTCCTGCTCCATGATTGATCCGGCTTGCCTGATGCTCCTGCTCCATGTATGACCCGGCCTGGCTGATGTTCCTGCTTCGTGATTGATCCGGCTTGTCTGACACTCCTGCTTCGTGATTGACCCGGCCTGGCTGACTTTCCTGCTTTGTTCCAGTTTCCTGTGACCCGGCTTCTGTGAGGCTTCGTCTATGTCGCTTGGCGACATTGTGAACTGTCAGACCTGTGCCTCTTTTGCCAACCTCCCACTTGCTGAGCCCGTTGCCTCCGTTACCGAACCTGTCTATTAACCCGTGTCGTGCCTGTTGCCTCAGATTAAGGTCCGTCCGTTACTCTTGCTGAGCTTGTTGCCTCCGTTACCAAGCCTGCTTGCTGACATTTGCAGTACTTGTTGCCTCTGATACTGAGCTATCCGTTACTCTTGCTGAGCTTGTTGCCTCCGTTACCGAGCCTGTCCATTAACCCTTGCAGAGCTTGTTGCCTCAGATACCGAGCCTCTCCATTAACACTTGCTGAGCTCATTGCCATCCTTACCGAGCCTGTCCGTTACACTTGCAGAGCCGTGGTGATTTCTGTTACTGTCTACCTAGTACTCTTGCCATTCACACGATTTGTTAACGCACTGGAAGGGTGCTACTGGCTCTGGTCCTACTCAGCTCTAAGCAGTGTTGGGGTATCCATTTACGCACCACGGGGTGCTACTGGCTCTGGTCCCGTTCATCTCTGGCAGTGTGGGTATACGTTAATGCACCAAGGGGTGCTGCTGGCTCAGGTTCCATTCAGCTCACGCAGTGTCATTAACCCATTCTGTACCGCGAGTACCGTTGGCTCTGATCCCATTCAGCTCAAGCAGTGTGGCTATCCGATTACGCACGGCAGAGTGCCCTTGACTCTTGTTTTAAGCGGCTCTAGCATAAGTGGTTGGTCTTGCAAATCGCCAGTCCTTGATTACTACTGTGTGGACTTACTACCAGGTGCGTCCACCTCGCACCGCAGCCTTTGGCTGCTCTTATTCACCACTGGACATTGTCTTACACACCACCTCAGAGACTGATTATTACATTGGACTTAACCCTTGCTTTACACTGTCCATTGTTTGTACAGTATTGCTCCTTACTCTTACTGTGTCTGCTATATTACCATATTGCCTGCAGTTACGTGTAATTACCTATTTCTGCCCTTAAGGGGCTGTGTTCTTTATTTTTTCTCAATAAAACTGTTTTATTTTTTACCTTTGGTCTGAGAGTCTGAATAACTGTTACAGTATGAAAGGGCCATGACCTCAGACAGCAAAGGTGAAGGTAATACACAAAACCTCCATTGGAGGATGGATATGCACGATCAACGCTTGTACCAGTTGACACTGGCTATGCAGACATTATTTGAATGAACGGTACACCTTGACAAACCAAACCTGAATCGGGTGGTCCCCCCAGTTTTGACACCAGATAATCCTTTTGGCTTGTCTGCTGCTTTCCCTAGAGGCCTAACGGCAGCCGCGCCGTTACCATTAAGATATGATGGCGAACCTACCCTATACAGGGGATTTATCAATCAGTTGGAGCTATTTCTGGAACTCACACATCATGCTTTTCCTAATGACCGTAGCAAAGTTGGGTTCACAATTTCATTGTTGACGGGCAAAGCTCTGGAATGGGGTAATCCCTTGTGGGAAAACGCTAAACCCTGCACTCAGAACTTCAGCGAGTTCATAAGAAAGTTCCGTAGAGTGTTTGAGGTACCTGGTAGAGCTGCCTCTGCTGCCAAAAAATTGATGGAGATACAAATGCGCAAGCGCAGTGTGGGCAACTATGCAATAGAATTTCGGACATTGGCAGCAGAGGTAGGATGGAATAACGAAGCGCTGGTGGCAGTATTTGCTCAGGGGTTTTCTGACACTATCAAAGATGAAATAGCTGCCAGAGATGTACCCAGTGACTTAGATGAGTATATCGATTATGTCATACTTATTGACTCTCGTATCCGTGAGAGGCGCCTGGCAAAAAGTGCAAAAGCCAGAGGTTATGGGCACGGCAGTCCTTTTAACCCACCCTCACCTCCCATTCCTCCTGATCGAACACCTGAAACAAGTGAACCCATGCAGCTTGGATTCACTAGACTCACTAAGGAGGAACGGGCACACCGTAAGAGGCAAGGGTTATGTTTATATTGTGGCAAGGCTGGGCACCTTTTACGCACTTGTCCGGTACGGCCGGGAAACGGACGCACCTAGGGTACCTTGGGGTACAGGCTCTAGGTGGCGTACAACAGTCCCCAGACTCTTGTACACAGAAACCCACCATCCAGGTGGAATTTTCCTGGGCTGATCAGGCTGTGGAGGTGTCTGCTTTGGTAGACTCTGGTGCGGCAGGGTACTTCATGGATCAGGCCTTTGCCGAACTGCACAAAATTCCCATGGTCAAGAGGGACACTCCACTAGCAATTGAAGCCATTGATGGGAGACCCCTGAACCAGCATTTATCACCTTGGAGACGACTCCTATCAATATGTCTATTGGGGCTCTCCATAGGGAGAAAGTATGCTTTCAAATAATTCATTCACCCCATCATGCGGTCATTCTGGGGTTCCCATGGTTACTGCTGCATAATCCCCAGTTTGACTGGCAGAGATGCGAGGTTAAATCTTGGTCTGAGTACTGTGCTAAACATTGTCTGTCGCAACCGGTTAAGATTTTATGTACCTCTCCCTCAGTGCCAGCTGAATATCAGGAATTCAGTGACGTGTTCAGTAAGGGAGAGGCTAGCGCATTACCACAGCATAGACCATATGATTGCACTATTGATTTGCCTCAGGGCGTGGTGCCTCCCAGGGGCCGGACGTACCCCTTGTCTTGCAAAGAGAACAGGGCCATGGAGGAGTACATTGAGGATGCCCTCCGGAGAGGAATCAAATGCAAGTCTACCTCACCGACCGGTGCCGGTTTCTTTTTTGTAAAAAAGAAAAGTGGCGAGCTAAGACCATGTATAGATTACCGGGGCTTGAATAAACTCATGTCTAAGAATGCCTACCCTATCCCACTCATTACGGAGCTATTTGACAGGTTGAAGGGCTCCTCTATCTTTACGAAGCTTGATCTCCGGGCCGCATATAATTTGATCAGAATCAAGGCAGGAGATGAGTGGAAAACGGCATTCAATACTAGGTCTGGGCATTACGAATATTTAGTTATGCCATTTGGGTTATGCAATGCTCCTGCTGTATTCCAGGAGCTTATCAATGACATCCTTCGTGATTTACTTCAATCTTGTGTGGTTGTATACCTCAATGACATATTAATTCACTCTACTAATCTAACCCAACATATTAAGGATGTGTCTGAAGTTTTACTCCGTTTACAAAAGTGCAAACTATTTTGTAAACTTGAAAAATGTGAGTTTCACAGATCCCAAGTACCCTTTCTGGGGATTGTAATTTCCAAAGATGGCATTGCTATGGACCAAGAGAAACTGGACCAAGAGAAACTACAGTGGCCACCTCCTAAACGGTTAAAAGCTATCCAACACTTTTTGGGCTTTGCCAATTATTATAGAAAATTTATCAAGAATTTCTCTACAATTGTGAAACCCCTGTCTGACCTGACGCATAAAGGCTCTAATCCCTCTCAATGGTCAGTGGCAGCTGGTAAAGCTTTTGAAACCTTAAAATCTGCTTTGGCATCCGCTCCTGTACTGTCCCACCCTAACCCCGCCCTGCCATTTACATTGGAGGTTGATGCTTCCGAAGTTGGGGTGGGGCCCTGCGGGTGGTGGTACCCTGAGACCTTGTGGGTTCTTTTCTAAGAAGCTCACTAATGCCCAAAGCCATTATGAGATTGGCGACAGGGAACTCTTGGCCATTATCCTTGCATTAAAAGAATGGCGCCACCTATTGGAGGGCACAAGTACCCCGATATTAATCCTTACGGATCATAAAAATTTGACTTATCTCTCAGAGGCCAAAAGACTGTCATCTCGACAGGCTAGGTGGGCACTGTTCTTGTCTCGATTTAATTTCATAGTGTCCTACATACCAGGTTCTAAGAACGTTAGAGCGGATGCTCTATCCAGACAATTCAGCCCTGACATTGAGAGGGATGAAGACCCTGTACCTATTATCCAGCCAGATCGCATTCTGGCAACGGTGCGTACCAGTATCACTTTGCCACTGGGGGAGGAGATTTTGGCATCCCAAGCTAGGGCACCTCCTGAGACCCCAGTGGGCAAGTGTTTTGTGGATGAGCCATTCCGTACCCGTCTCCTAGAAACGTACCACTCATCTAAAGCGGCTGGGCACATAGGGAGGGATCAATTAATATGGTCACTGTCCCAAGTCTTTTGGTGGCCCTCTCTTAGAGCTGATTGTTCTGCTTTCACGGCAGCCTGTGCCACCTGTGCCCGTGCCAAGGCCCCCAGACATCTCCCGGTGGGCTTATTACAACCGGTTCCTAATGGAGAACGCCCATGGTCCCATATATCTATTGATTTCCTGGGAGAATTGCCGGTGTCTAGGGGGTACTCGTTTATCCTAATGGTGGTTGACAGGTTTTCTAAGATGGCTCACTTCGTGCCTCTCTCGGGTCTTCCGACGGCTCAGTAATTGGCGGTGGTTTTCGCTAGAGAGGTATTCCGCTTGCACGGGGTTCCCAGAGTTGTGGTGTCGGACCGAAGGAGCCAGTTCCAGGGCCACTGAGAGTGCCAATCAGGGACTGGAACAGTTCCTGCGCTGTTTTGTGACAGATCATCATGACAATTGGGCCGATCTGTTGCAGAGTTTGCCAGGAACTGCTCAGTTAATTCATCGTCCGGGAGCTCTCCGTTCCTTATTAACTATGGTTTTCAGCCATGCCTGCTCCCGGACTCATTTCAGTCACAGCAGATTCCAGCTCTAGACGAGCATTTGAAGCAGCTCCGCTCCACTTGGGCACAGGTTCAGAGGACCCTCAGCCAGTCTTTTCAGCGACATCAGCGGCATGCCAACCGTAGACAGCTTCCAGCAGTCTCTTTCCAGGTTGGGGATAGGGTATGGCTTTCCTCCAGGAATCTCAACTTACAAGTACCATCTAATAAGTTGGCTCCCCGGTTCATTGGTCCATTTAAGATCATCCGCAAGGTTAACCCCGTCTCGTATGCACTGGAACTCCCAGCCTCTATGCGCATTCATAATGTGTTCCATGTGTCTCTGTTAAAGCCCTTGGTTTGCAACCGTTATACTACCACCCCGGTGGTTCCTGGGCCGGTGGATGTTCAAGGGATGTTCAAAGAGGAGTACGAAGTTCAGAGCATTATTGATTCCAGGAAATTTAGAGGGAAGCTGCAATATTTGGTCCACTGGAAAGGCTATGGTCCTGAAGAACGCTCTTGGGTTGACCACGGGGACCTTCATGCTCCGAGATTGTTGCACAATTTCCACTCTAAATATCCCCAGAAACCTAAACCCTCGACCAGGGGAGGGGGTCTTTGAGAGGGGGGGTACTATCATGGTTCCTGTGATTACCTGTCACTCTCTGCTGTGGTGTGTTGGCAGTACCTGTTATGCCCGCCCAGTATGGCCTTCTTATACCGGGCCTTTGGCACCTGTCAGGTGCCCTTTCGTGGTGTTCCAGTACCAGTGTTTCCGTTGCTCTGTTCCTGCGTTCCTGTGTACCGATTCGGCTTGTCTGACTATTCTCCTGGTTCCTGCTCAGTGTATGACCCAGCCCGGCTGACGTTCCTGCTCCTCCTGATCCGGCTTGTCTGACGCTCCTGCTCCGTGTATGACCCGGTCTGGCTGACCTTCCTGCTCCGTGATTGATCCGGCTTGTCTGACGCTCCTGCTTCGTGATTGACCAGGCCTGGCCGACTTTCCTGCTTGGTTCCAGTTTCCTGTGACCCGGCTTCTGTGAGGCTTCGTCTATGTCGCTTGGCGACATTGTGAACTGTCAGACCTGTGCCTCTTTTGCCAACCTCCCACTTGCTGAGCCCGTTGCCTCCGTTACCGAGCCTGTCCATTAACCCGTGCCGTGCCTGTTGCCTCAGATTAAGGTCCGTCCGTTACTCTTGCTGAGCTTGTTACCTCACCGAGCCTGCTCGCTGACACTTGCAGTACTTGTTGCCTCCGATACTGAGCTATCCGTTACTCTTGCTGAGCTTGTTGCCTCCGTTACCGAGCCTGTCCATTAACCCTTGCAGAGCTTGTTGCCTCAGATACCGAGCCTCTCCATTAACACTTGCTGAGCTCATTACCATCCTTACCTAGCCTGTCCGTTACACTTGCAGAGCTGTGGTGATTTCCGTTACTGTCTACCTAGTGCTCTTGCCATTTACACGATTCGTTAACGCACCGGAAGGGTGCTACTGGCTCTGGTCCTGTTCAGCTCTAAGCAGTGCTGGGGTATCCGTTTACGCACCACGGGGTGCTACTGGCTCTGGTCCCGTTCAGCTCTGGCAGTGTGGGTATCCGTTGATGCACCAAGGGGTGCTGCTGGCTCAGGTTCCATTCAGCTCACGCAGTGCCATTAACCCATTCTGTACCGCGAGTACCGGTGGCTCTGATCCCATTCAGCTCAAGCAGTGTGGCTATCCGATTACGCACGGCAGAGTGCCCTTGGCTCTTGTTTTAAGCGGCTCTAGCATAAGTGGTTGGTCTTGCAAATCGCCAGTCCTTGAGTACTACTGTGTGGACTTACTACCAGGTGCGTCCACCTTGCACTGCAGCCTTTGGCTGCTCTTAATCACCACTGGGCGTTGTCTTACACACCACCTCAGAGGCTGATTATTACATTGGACTTCACCCTTGCTTTACACTGTCCATTGTTTGTACAGTATTGCTCCTTACTCTTACTGTGTCTGCTATATTACCATATTGCCTGCAGTTACGTGTAATTACCTATTTCTGCCCTTAGGGGGCAGTGTTTTTTTATTTTTTCTCAATAAAACTGTGTTTTATTTTTTACCTCTGGTCTGAGAGTCTGAATAACCGTTACAAAAGGCCCCTCACAGGTCCAAACTTTACTACACAGTAAGCAAGTTTGACAGAGGACAGGGCATACAATTAGTAGTACAATACAGGAGGCTTTACCAGCCTTACCAAATACCGGGTGAGGCAGCCTGAAGGCAAATGCAACAAGGACTTGGGAGGCTCTACCGGCCTTACTGAATACCGGGTAAGGCAGCCTGTATCTGGAGCAACAAGGAACTGAGGAGGCTCTACCGGCCTTACAGAATACCGGGTAAGGCAGCTGTAATCTGGTGCAACAAGGACTTGAGCGGATCTACCGTGATACTGGCAGATAGGACGTAATAGGTTGACAACGTAATTGCAAATGACTAGATAGCACTGACCGGTGTACGTAACGGAGGCCCCAGAGAATCACAGGCTGGGCGTATAATAGATAGGCAACGTTAACCGCTTAGTGACTGGATAGCACTGACTGATGTACGTATCGGAGGCCACAGAGAAACACAGGCTGGGCGTAAGTAAGAATGTCAACATAGGATCACGGGCACCGTGATACTGGATCATCCTGTCCTGTCTCGAACTACCACCTCGGTTGCCCATCTCAGAGACTGACAGTAAAATCGAGCCAGTAAAAATGGATGCTGCTGAGGCTTCTTGCATAGCCACCAGACAGGAACAACAGGAGCAAGTTCTGTCTACCCATGCAGCACAGCTACAGACCGTCAATCATAAGCTGAATGCTATGATGGAAATGTTACGTACCTTCTCTCCTTCTACCTCTGCTCAAGCTCCAACACAGATCACTGAGGCTACAGTTCCTACAGGAACCATCTCAGGATTCAAACCACCCAAGATACCTTTACCAAAGAGATTTTCTGGCCGACCTGAACATTGTTGTGGGTTTTTGAACCAGTGCCAGCTACATTTCCAGACTTTGCCTCAATCATTTAATTCTCATGCTACAAGAGTGGCATTCATAATCTCTCTATTGACTGACAAGGCCCTTGCTTGGGCATTTCCTCTGGTGGAGTACAGATCCTCGCTTCTCGATGACTCCAATGCATTTATTGCTGCTTTTAAGACCGTATTTGACCTACCTGGAAGGCAGGCATCTGCAGAGGCCAGTATACTGGGTTTAAGACAGGGCACTCGCACTGTGGCTCAATATGCGGTGGAGTTCAGAACACTTTCCTATGAAACCGACTGGAACAATGGAGCCTTGCGAACCGCCTTTAGTAGGGTCTTGAGTGAGTGCATCAAAGACGCTTTAGTTAATCAAGAAATACAGGAAGATCTGGAGGGTCTGATATCAATCTGCTTAGAATTAGACCATCGGCAACTAGAGCGACAACTTGAAAGCGATCTCTCCCGCCTCCATAAATCGGATTTTGTCCCACGATCATCTTCTTCTACCGAGACATCACAGGCCTCTGCTGAGCCTATGGATATTGGGTCTGTGACTAAACTCACCGAGGAAGAGAAACGCTGGCGAAGAAGTCAGGGACTTTGCCTTTATTGTGGCCTTAAGGGCCATCTCCTACGCCAGTGTCCGACCCGACCGGGAAACTCCCAAGCTTAGGGAACCATGGAGACGACTCCTTAAGCTTGAAACACGAAACCTCTCTGTCTGACCCAAACCGTATGATGGTTCCTGTTCGGTTGAGTTGGGCAGAGGGCTCAGTCTCCACAAAAGCCTTCTTGGACTCAGGTGCTGCAGGAGTATTCCTTGATGCTAGATTCACCTCCAGACACTCGATTCCGCTTGTCCAGAAAGCCAAACATTTGCAGGTCTCTACTGTGGATGGGGGTCCTCTGGGAAAGGACCTCGTTACCCATGAAACACAATAACTGCTTCTTCAAACTGGCATCCTTCATTCAGAGACTATTCAACTCAAATTGCCCTTCCGTTCCGGTGATTTTGGGACTTCCTTGGCTTCGCCGCCACAACCCTGTAATTGACTGGAGATCTGACCAATTGACGAGCTGGAGTTCTTCCTGCCACTCTAACTGCCTTACTGAGATATCTGTACCAGGCCTTGTGAGTAGCATAACCACTCCTGAGGATTCTATTCTTAAACCCTACAGAGACTTTATTGACGTCTTTTCTAAACAAAAGGCAGCAGAACTACCCCCACACAGATCATTTGACTGTCCTATTGACTTATTACCCGGTACTGTGCCTCCTAGAGGAAGAACCTTTCTTCTATCAGAACCAGAGAATAAGGCCCTTTTGGAATATATACAAGAAAACCTGGCCAGGGGTTTCATTAGACATTCATCCTCGCCAGCAGGTGCCGGGTTCTTTTTAGTCTCCAATAAAAGATGGATACATGAGACCTTTTATAGACTATAGGGGCCTAAACAAGGTAACTATTAAAAATAGATATCCACTGTCTCTGATTCCAGAACTCTTTAATGCTCTGAAGGATGCCAACATTTTCACTAAGTTGGATCTACGTGGGGCATATAACTTGATTCGAATCAAAGACGGCAACGAGTGGAAAACAGCCTTTAACACCAGGTACGACCTCGTCATGCCTTTTGGGCTCTGCAATGCCCCTGCCATATTCCAACACTTTGTCAATGAGATCTTCAGGGACGTTCTGCTTTCCTATGTGGTGGTGTATCTTGATGATATATTGATCTTTTCATCATCCCTTCATGAACACAGAGAACACGTCCGTACTGTGTTACATCGCCTTAGAGAGAATCATCTTTTCGCTAAGGTTGAAAAATGCATCTTTGAAACCTCCCAGCATCCTTTCCTAGGATATATAGTTTCTGACTCTGGTCTTCTGATGGATTCTTCTAAAGTAGAGTCAGTTTCTCAATGGCCACGACCAACCACTTTGAGAGACGTGCAACATTTCCTGGGATTTGCAAACTACTATAGAAGATTCATTAAAAACTTCTCCTCCATAGTTGCTCCGCTGGTAGCTTTCACCAGAAAAAATGCAAATCCTAAGGTCTGGTCCTCTGAGGCAGTCGAGGCCTTTGAACGATTGAAAAGACTATTTGTTTCTGCACCTTTGTTACGATACCCCAACCCCACGAAACCCTTCCTCATTGAGGTCGAATTGGGAGCAGGTGCTGTCCTGTCTCAGAGGGACGAGGTCGCTAACCGCCTTCATCCATGTTCTTACTTTTCTAAACAGTTCAATTCTGCTGAAAAGAACTATGATGCCGGAAATCGTGAGCTGTTGGCCATTAAAATGGCATTAGAAGAATGGCGACACCTGTTGGAGGGTTCTCAAGTTCCGGTCATTATCCAGACTGACCACAAGAACCTTCAATTCCTGGAACAAGCACGACGCCTGAATCCAAGGCAGGCCCGATGGGCTCTTTTCTTTAACCGTTTTAATTTTATTATCACATACATACCAGGATCTAAGAATTTGAAAGCTGATGCCTTATCTTGTCTCTTCACTACCAAATCAGAACCGCCTCCTGAACCTATAATTTCTCCCAATCATATTGTGGCCTGTCTATCGTTGTCCATAATACAAATGATCAAGTCTCTCCAACATCATTTCAGTGGAAGACTTCAAGGGAAACCCGCTCATCTTCTATATGTTCCCAAGCGATTTCGGTCTTCTCTCCTAAAATGGTCACACCGCTCTACTATGGCTGGTCATCCAGGCATTACTAAAAGTACCGAGTTTCTTCATCAACGCTTTTGGTGGCCTTCCTTAAAACAAGATGTGGAAGCTTATGTCAAAGCTTGCACTCTTTGTACTCAGAATAAGCCATCCATTCAGAGACCTGCTGGGTTCCTTCAACCTTTACCAATTCCTCAGTCCCCATGGTCTCACCTGGCTATGGATTTTATCACGGATTTGCCACCTTCAGACCATTGTACTGTGATTTGGGTGGTAGTTGACAGCTTCTCTAAGCAAGCCCACTTCATTCCCCTCCGTGGATTACTTAACTCACAAACCCTAGCGAATATCTTCATCAAAGAAATTTTCCGCATTCACGGAGTCCCTGCACAGATTGTCTCCCACAGAGGTACTCAATTTACCTCCAAGTTCTGGAAGGCCTTCTTTTCTCGCCTAGGGATTCAGTTGAACTTCTCATCCTCATACCATCCTCAGTCCAATGGCCAAACTGAGAGAACCAATCAGACCCTAGAAATATTTCTCCGTCACTATGTCAATGCACATCATAATAACTGGTCATCATTACTTCCTCTGGCCGAGTTTGCCTTCTATAACCGATACCATTCTGCTTTGAAGTGTTCTCCTTTCTATGCTGCTCTAGGTTATCACCCTCAGACGTTACCCAACCTTCCAGTATCCAACGTTCCCGAGGCTGATGATAGAGTGCAAGATCTTCGTCTCCAGTGGACTTCTGTTCATTGCTCCTTGACAGCATCTTCTTCCAGATACAAGTCCATGGCAGATAAGAAAAGACGATCAGCTCGTTCATACCAGACCGGTGATTGGGTCTGGCTGTCTACCCAACACCTCGGTCTGAAGCAGCCTTCCGGTAAATTGGGGCCCAGGTTTGTTGGTCCTTTTCCTATCAGGAATCGGCTCACCCCTGTCACCTATGCTCTTGATCTACCATCTACCATGAAGGTGGCCAATTCCTTTCATGTCTCCCTTTACGTCCCCTGGTCAAGAACCGTTACTACCAACCGGCTATTCCTCCTGCTCCTGTTTTGGTGGACGGTTATCCAGAATATGAGGTCAGCAAGATTTTGGACTCTCGGCTATCTCGAGGCCGGTTACACTATTTGGTCGATTGGAAGGGCTATGGTCCTGCTGACCGTTCCTGGATGCCAGCCGCTGAGGTCCATGCTCCGGCCCATGTGCGAACCTTTCATCGCCTACATCCTGATGCTCCAGGCCATCCGGATTCCGGCCACTGAAGAGGGGGCACTGTCACGCTTCCCCTGACCGTTCCTCCTACCTTCATTCCTATTGGCTGCTGTAGGCTTTATCTATCTAGGTCAGCCTCCTAGCATTGCTCGATTTTAGCGCCAATAGTCCGAGAAACCTTTGTCGCTGAGTTCCTGTGTTGCTGTATCCATGTACCGAACTCTGCTTGTTAACCGACCGTGTCTCTTGTCTTCTGCCCTTGGATCTTGGCCTGGCTTTTCCCTGACTATGTCTCCGTCTGATTCCCTGGCTCCTTGATTCGATTTCGGCTTAACCTCGGCTATCCTTGACCACGCTTCTCCTTCTGAATCTTCTGTCTCACAACAGGAATCCCTCCAGCTGCTCCCAAGGTCTGGCTCCAGTTTACTCGATCCTACACCTGAGGCACTCCGATTGGTTTGGGTTGCCATCACCGGTTGCTCCGGTGACTGCCCCGGCCAGTCGAGGGTGTAGGGACTCGAAACCCCCTTACCTGCTACCAGATCTACTAGGCCTCAGGTTCAACCCCGACATCTGGTTGGTCCTCCTACTACTTCCGACTAAGGGGAACAGTGGACTTGTAGCATGTCGACCCTCCGGGTCTATCTCAAACCTTTTTCAATACTTCCTCAACCTCGAACTAGTGGAGAGCAGTGGACTTGTAGTCCATCGACCATCTGATTCTGTCTCGAACTTCTTCGATATCCCTAAACCTCCGACTAAGGAAACAGTGGACTTGTAGTCCGTCGACCACTCGATCCTGTCTTGAATCTCTTCGATACCCCTAAACCTTCGACTAAGGGGAACAGTTGACTTGCAGTCCATCGACCAATCGATTCTGTCTCGAATTCCTTTGATACCCCCTAAATCTCCTACCAGTAGAGAGCAGTGGAGTTGTAGTCCGGCGACCATCCTATCCAGTCTCGAACTTCCTCGATACTCCAAATCCCATCTGGTCCCATCTTGAAACTCTGCAGTACTGTGCACTGGATCATCCTGTCCTGTCTCGAACTACAACCTCGGTTGCCCATCTCAGAGACTGACAGGAACATTTTGGAACCAAAAATATTACACTTTTGCTTTAAATAGGTTAATTGACACCTTTGCAACTAGATGTGTCTCAAACACATTGTGAAGCAATGTGGAGATGTCTCTAGAAGTATCACAGCCATAAAAATGGTAACTTCACTGCAATCGACAAGTATACCCTAGTAATTTTGGACTGTGTGGTAGATCTCAAAACACTCCTCAAAACACAGGCCAGGTTGGCTGGCACACTTGGGCCACTAATATCGTGCGTCTCGTCTCCTTCCTTTTTTGCTGCACACCCTGCAGGGCTTTTGTTGATGGCTTCTACGCTCTGTGGCAGGGAGTTTGGATATGAAGTGCCTTTCTGTTAGCCTAACTAAATAATCACGTGGTTGCAATGCAGAAGAGATTTTGCAACCTGCATGAGATAATCCCAAAAAAGCCAGTTTGTTTTCTGGCATGGATGTCTTAAAGGCCACAAAAGAATTATATGCAGCAATTTGGACAAGATACACTGCAACATTCTTGTACCAAGCCATGCTTTTTCTGGTGGCATTGTATGTTTTCATGACCTGGTCTGTTCTGTCCATGCCACTCATGTACATATTATCATATCTGATGCAGACAGGTTTAGGGACAGGTGCTGCATTGCCTCTTTGCTGCATCAGGATGGTGGACTCGTTGTGTATTGTGGTGAGCATGAATAAATTTTTTTGTCTGTGTAGTTAACTACTAGGAGCTCTTCACACCTAAGGGCTGAAGATTCACCCTGTTTTAGATTTACTGCCACAAGTTGTCCCGGCAAACCCTTCCTGTTTCTGTTAATTGTTCCACATGGAAGGGTGTTGCATCTGTAAAGGGCCCTAAGGAGGGGAATTCCTGTATAGAATTTATCCATGTACAGGTGGTAATCTCGAGCTAATAAAGAGCTCACACAATTTTTACTGTTATGTTTAGTGTAGGTGGACAGTTGAGTAGATCTATTGATTTGTCCTTTCCTACATAAATCCGGAAAAATTTTGTGTAGCCAGTGGAGCTAGAATTTAATGCCTTAACGGGAACGTTTGTGGGGATATACTGCTGAAACACAGTCCTTCCTTGAAGAGAAGAAGAGACTCATTTACACTGATATTTTGGGTAGGTGTGTAGAGTTCGGCAAATAAACTAGACAGGTTATCAGTTAGGGCCCTTAACTTGTGTAACCCTTCATGCAGGGGATGATCTTGGGGAGATCATCGGTGTATTCATTAAAATGTAGAAACTGCAGTAGAATTTGTTAATGTTTTTATTCATTATTGAAGGAAAAAGTGGAGTTCCAGAAATTGTATGGGTATCCCAGTAGGAGTGGAGGCTGGACTTTCTAATATAACCCATTGCAAGTGTGAGTCCCCAGAACTTTTTAGTCTCACACAGGGTTGTAGGAACCCAACTTTGAGCCCTTGCATGTGCTGTCAAAGTCCTTTCTGACATCAGGTAGAAGCATTATGAAATGTAAATAACTTCAAACTTGGTTGTATCTGCTGTGACTCCCACCGTTTCTCCAAACAGGGGCACTTGTGGATTGTAGTTATCAGGAGAGGTCCAAATAAGAAGCTCTCCATCAGTTTGGATTGCAGCAGGTGTGCAGTCCACACACTCAGCTGGAGGTTGGACATCTTGCTCCTCTTGTACTGACATGTCTAAATTTGGATCAGCCTTACTAGTTTGAGCCTGGGTACTGGTTGATTCAGCACCCTACCACCTTTTGACTGGGGGTTCTGTCAGAGACATTGCCATGACAGGGAGGAAATGGTTAATTTTCCTTTTAAACCAAATTCTTTGAAAGTCTGTTTGTAAGATGTGTGTAATGATCTCATGTTATAACAATGATTCCATTTTACAGACAAAAGGGGCCTCTGTTTACCTAGACGGGAGTAAAAATAGTTGAGTGAGTTTTACGATTATAAACGATAAAATGTCTGAGACAGAGATACTCCTATGTGGTAAAGTCTAGTAGAATGACATATTTATATGATGTCTAATGACCTCTTCAATACATCACTGATGTCACAAAAATGATCATATCTAGATTTTAATGTAGAGTAAGAGTGCCATCTCTAGGGTGCATAGCGTTATTACTAGTGTTTTGGAATTTTTCCATAATAATATGCGTGATGTCATAGGGAAATTAGGGATTAGGAGTATCCAATCAGATAATACTGATGATATCACTGCATAATGAGATGGATCTCTATCCAATCAGAGGAGATTCTGATAAAGGTAATTTTACATTATAAATATGTAAGTTTTGAGAGAGAAGTGGCTTTTTCCTCTTGGTTTCCTGCCTCTTAATTTCCTGAAGTGTACCTGGCTGGCTGGTAAAGAGATACTAAGAAACACTTATTGGACTGGTAACTATATCTTTTCTTATTTTAATTCTGCAGAATTCAGAAACAAATATAGATTTCTTCTATATTTGAAGAAACATAATTTTTCTTATAATTTGTCTTAATCGGACTGGTCACCCAATTGTGACCAATTATAATAAACTATATTGGCTCTAGTAATTCTGAATTAAGCAGAATTCATTAATTAATTGATAAATTGTTATATTTTGCCAGATAAATGTAAAATAGGATACCAGTGAGATCTATTTATCCTTGTTTATAAATTAGTTAATATAATTGTTGATATTTCTAGAATATATTGTGTTTCTAGAAAGGTTATTATAACTAATATATGATCTGGGGGAATTCTTTGAATTTGGTTATTAACCCTTCAACTGCGATTTGTCTGTTTAATTTGAGGTGTTTCTATGGATTTCTTTGTGTGTGTTTTGGGTCTAAACTTTTGTACAGTGAGACGTTTATTTAAACCTCACACTAGACAAAAGAAGTCGCCATCTTGGGTGTGGCGTTCTATATATATAGTCAGTGGATTAACCCTTAGAGTACCCTACAGGTTTTACATAGGATTGCTATGGTCATGTGTTACGGTTGGCAAGCAAAACCAGGAGTCAGACGGTATAGTTAATAAAACCTTTATTATGAGAATAATGACAGTAATGCAATATATAAATATACACCTTTCTGTCACTCTCGCTTGTGGTGCACTCCTATTGGCTGAGGATGTTTGGCCCACCCCTGGTGACCTTTTTATGCCCGGCCATTGACACCTGTCGGTTGCCCTTTTGTGGTGTTCCAGAGCCTGAGTTGCTGTTGCTGTCTTCGTTTGATCCTGATTCCTGTGTACCGAATTGGCCTGTCTTGACTATGCTCCTGTGTTCCTGTTCCGTGATCCGACCCGGCCTGGCTGACGTTCCTGCTTGTGACTGATCTGGCTTGTCTGAGAACCACCTCCGTGTACCGATCCGGCCCGGCTGACTTTCTGCTCGGTGGCCTGAACCGGCTTCTTCCAGTGACCTGCGTGTACTGCTTCCTGCTCTACTGTTGCCGTTGCGACATTCTGACTTCCGCTAAGGCCGATTACCGGACTAATTGTCTCTTGCCACAGTACTCCTTCAGTGTTGTGCCTCCAGTGCTGAGTCTCTGTTACCGTTTGCAGAGCTGTGCTTCCATACTGAGCCTTCCTGACACTTGCAGAGCACTTTTCATTGCTGCGAAGCTTGAGTTCCATGAGCTGCTTAACCCGCTCAGTGCTGGCATATCTCTATTGAGCCTTTACATTACTTGCTGAGCCTATTCCTGTCTAGCTGCTACTTCTGCAGAGCTGGCCGCGTTGTACACTTGATCTGGATGGCAGCTCAATCCTCTACCAGCAGAGTAGTCGGTATACCCTTACAGTGCCCGGTAGTGGCGCTATTGGCTCTTGCAGGTTGTCTCCGGTATACGCCCGTGGGGGCTATTGGCTCATCTCTCGTGCAGCACAGAGTGGTCTCCGTTGTACGCCCGCGGGGCTATTGGCCATCTCTTGCGTTATAGCAGTCTCAGTTATTACGGCCGGGGGGCTACTGGCTTAAGCTCTTGCAAGTGGTCTCCGGTATATGCCCGTGGGGGCTACTGGCTCAAATCGCACTGTACAAGCTGGTCTCCGTTATTACGCCCGTGGGGGCTATTGGCAAGCTCTTGCATTGTAGCAGTCTCCGTAGTCACGCCCATGGGGGCTACCGACTCAAGCACTTGCAGATATTGCTAGCTTCGTTGCTACGCCCGTGGGGGCTATGCACCGTTAATAGTCTAAGGCAGTACTGGCTGTGCATTCCAGTCTTCTGAACATTTACCATCTTCTACTTAATCACCATCTTGGACGTGCCAAACTCCACAACTGAGACTGACTTACTTTTGCATTTAACCCGTCAGTAGCCTAGCTACTGTGTACCTATCCTGTGATATGTTATAGTTACCATTGTCTCTGTTTATTTGCCTGTTATAGCATCTCTGCCTGTGATCGCTATTATTATTATCTCCTGTAGAGGGCGTTCCTTTCTATTTATATATATTTTTTTTCAATAAATCTGTGTTTTATTTTACCAGCTGGTGTCTTGAAAAACCGTTACACCCAGTCTCTGCACCACACTGTCCGAGACTAGGTATCACTGTCCCCGTGTTTCCCTGTCAATCTTGGCTGATTTACCTGTGCATTGGAGGAAGCTGATTGGCCCGCCCAGGATGTTCCTTTATATGCTGGAGTTTGGGCACTTGTCAGTGCCCTTTCGTGGTGTTCCTGTTCCTGCGCCTCGTTGCTGTAGTTCCAGTGTCTCCTGTGTACAGACCCGGCTAGTCTGACTTCTCTCCTGATTCTGCTCCGTGATTGACACGGTTCTGGCTGACGACCTTGCTCCGTGATTGACCCGGTTCGGGCTGAAGACCTGTCACGGTTTTTAGGACACTCAGACCAAATAAGTGAAAATAAAACACACTTTATTAAAGTGAATAAGGCACAAGTACGCCCTCTAGAGGCGGTAGGTAATACACAGATAAATAAACTGCGATATTTACAATGGTAATAGCACAATAGACATAAATGCAAAACAGTATGCACTAGGATGGTATTGACCCCCAAGGAGTTAATGTCCAAATAACAGTCTGTCTCAGATGTGGCGGTTTGACACGCCCTGGATGTTAAAAGGGCTGTGCTGTATAGACAAAGTTCATCAAGTGCTGAGGATAGAGCTGCCTTGCCAAGGTGTTGGATAGTAAGCAGAAAGGGAATCAACTTAGCCCCCACGGGCGTAGTTACAGGAACTGCTTTCGTTTGTGCAAGTGCCAATAGCCCCCACGGGCATAACGGAAACTGGCCGGCGGTGCAAGAGCTAACAGCCTCCTCAAGTGTAATTGAATGCTGGAATAGGAGAGCAAGAGCCACTAGCCCCCTCGGGCGTAGTACCGGATAAGCCAACACTGAAGCCTTTCTGCCAACACTCTGTGTCAAATGATATCGTCGGTAGCCAATACCGGAGAGCCTTAAGCGCCCAAACGGCCCAACTATGTGAACACTCTGCAATGGTGGACTAGAGTTGCCGACGGAGAGCGGCCAACTCAGCAGCAGTATCACGGGTAACGAGGCTCGTACAGGAGATAGCGAGAGTGAATTCAAGGCAGCACTGCAAGAGTTAAAATGCACGTTTACTCGAGGCTTCAGCGCTACTACAAGGCTCTGCACAGAGAGGAAGGCCCACAGCATACACACAACTCTGCACAAAGAACGAGGCACAGCACTAAATCGAGGGAAGCACCAGGCAAGGCAGTCACTCTGACACGGGCAGCAGAGACTGGAAATGTCGCGGCGGCGACAACTGAAACGCAGGTCACTGGAACAAGCTGGAAGTCGATCTTCGGAGCAGGAAGTCAGCCGGGCCGGGTCGGAGCACGTAGGAGGCAGTCATACAAGCCGAGTCATACACGAGCAGGAACGTCAGTCTAGCCGGGTCAGGATCCAAGGGTGGTACGCAGACGAGCCGGGTCATACACAAGCAGGTACACTGGAGAATGGTCAGGACAAGCCGAATCGGTACACAGGAACTCAGAATACAGGAACACAGCAACAGCACTACTGGCTCAGGAACACCACGAAAGGGCATCTGACAGATGTGATAGCCAGGTATAAAAAGGTCATCAGGAGGCAGGTCAAACTCAGTCAGCAAATCAGTGGCAGCCACAACTGAGAGTGACAGGAATCACAGGCACTGTGATAAGACCCTGCTCCATGATTGACCCGGTTCTGGCTGACGACCCTGCTCCGTGATTGACCCGGCTCTGGCTGACGACCCTGCTCCGTGATCGACCCGCTCTTCGGCTGTTGCTCCTGCTGCAGTATTGATCCGGTTCCGGTTGTCGCTCCGGTCCTGTCTGCTATTCCGGTGTTCCAGTATTGCTCCGGTCGCTCCGGCGACATTCTGAACTGTTTTAGTGACTCGCTGTTCCTCTCACTATCGTCTAGCTGTAGCCTGAGGTTGCTTTGCCATCCGCTGTTTGCTAAGCTGTTCTCTCCTGTACAGAACCACTTAACCCGTGCAGTGCCTGTAGTCTCCGGTCTCGTGTCTCCTTTATCGCTTGCCAAGCATACGGTTACCCGTTTGAGCCGCTACTCTGAGTACCTCTATTACTGCCATATTATCTCCCGCAGAGCACTGTCTGTCCGGAGTTTGGAGTGCACCGTGACCGCGCCGGCTAGCGCTGGTAGTCTGTTCGCTCTTGCTGTGAGAATTGAGTGCAGCACCGGAAGGGTGTCCTGGCTCCGGCCTACATACGCTCAGAGGGTACGCTATCCACTGCACTTCCCAGTGCTTCGACTCTTCGTAGCTTGTGTAGTAACCGTCAGTATTGGCACCCAAGGGGTGTCAGGGCACAATCCATTTGGCACACGCAGGGTTACTACTATTTTCAGTTAAGGGCGATTCTGGTTCTGGTTACTTCAGCTCTGGCAGTAGCATTCCTCTTAAGCCCACGGAGGTGGTATTGGCTCAGCTCTGGGCACTTGTGTGCATTCCTTTTCCAACTTGAGAGCGAATTCAGTGCAGACACTTTACTCCTTTTCTGCTATTCAGAGACTGTGTTCCAGAGACTGCTATATATCCTGGGCGTTGGCCAATCTAAGACTGAGTCTCTCCTATTGCACCTGTTAACCCTTTGGGGTTATTCCCTGTCTATACATAGCACATATTCCTACCACTGTATTGCATTCACTTTGTTTGTAATTGCCATCACTGTTATTCCTGTGCTGGCCCCTAGGGGCATTGCTTTACATTCCTGATTCAATAAACTGTGTTTTTACTTCATACCCTGGTCTGAGTGTCAGAAAACCGTTACAGTACGAAAGGGCCATGACCTCAGATGGGAAAAGTGACAGTAATACACAGAACCTCCACTGGAGGATGGATGTTCACGAGCAACGCCTAGACCAATTGGCACTGGCCATGCAAACCTTGCTTGAACGTACGGTACACCTCGATAAACCGAATCAAAATCCGGTGGTCCCCCCAGTCACAACACCGTATAATACTACTGGGCAATTATTGGCTCCCTCTAGAAGTTTTACGGCGGCGGCGCCGTTACCGCTAAGATATGTGCAGAGGTTTCCTTAACCAACTACAGATATTCCTAGAACTCACACCCCATGCTTTTCCGAATGACCGTAGCAAGGTGGGGTTCATGATATCTCTTTTAACTGACAAAGCCCTTGCATGGGCTAATCCTTTATGGGAGCAGGCTAAACCCTGTACTCTGAGCTTTAACGAATTTGCCAGACAGTTTCGTAGAGTATTCGAGACACCAGGGCGAGCCACCTCTGCGGCAAAAAAATTTATGGTAATACAGATGGGCGATCGCACTGTGGCTGAGTATGCAATAGAATTTCGGATTCTAGCTGCAGAGGTGGCCTGGAATAATGAGGCACTCCTGGCAGCTTTTGCACAAGGTCTATCCGACTCCATCAAGGATGAGATGGCTGCCAGGGAGGTACCTACTGATTTAGATGAGTATATAGATTACGAGATACTCATTGACACCCGCATGCGCGAGAGGCGCTTGGCAAAAAGGGCTAGTTCCAAGACCCATGGGCACGAGAGGTCTTTTAACCCACCCTCTCCTCCCATTCCTCCTGACCGGGTACCTGAAACAGGGGAGCCTATGCAGATCGGCTTCACTAGGCTGTCTAAGGAGGAGAGGGCTTACCGCAAAAGACAAGGGTTATGCCTATATTGTGGTAAAAATGGGCATTTACTACGCACATGTCCGGTACGTCTGGGAAACACACGCACCTAGGGTACCTTGGGGGACAGGCCCTAGGTGGTGTACAATCGTCCCCAGATCCTTGTTCCAAGAAACCCACCATACCGGTGAGTTTTGTCCTAGGCGACCAAGCTGTGGAGGTACTAGCCCTGGTAGATTCTGGCGCAGCAGGCTATTTCATGGACCGGGCATTTGCTGAAAGACACAATATTCCTCTGTCTAAAAGAGATACTCCGCTAGCCATTGAGGCTATTGATGGCAGACCTCTAGAACCAGCCCTTATCACCATGGAGACTACTCTCCTCACTATGTCTGTTGGGGTCCTCCACAAGGAGGAGGTTTGTTTCCAGATTATACACTCACCCCATCATGCGGTCATTCTGGGGTTCCCTTGGTTAATGCTGCATAATCCCCAGTTTGACTGGCAAACGTGTGAAATTAAGTCATGGTCTGACCACTGCTCTGGTCACTGTCTATCTCGTCCAGTCAAGATTATGTGTACCTCTCCTTCTGTGCCAGCTGAATACAGCAAGTTCAGTGACGTATTCAGTAAGGGTGAGGCTAGCGCACTGCTGCAGCATCAGCCATATGATTGCCCTGTTGATTTGCCCCCGGGAGTGGTGCCACCGAGGGGTAGGACGTACCCATTGTCCTGTGAGGAGACTAGGGCCATGGAGGAATACATTGAGGATGCCCTCAGATGAGGGATTATTTGTAAATCATCCTCTCCAGCAGGTGCAGGGTTCTTTTTCGTGAAAAAGAAAAGTGGCGAATTACGACCGTGTATTGACTACTGTGGACTCAATAAGCTGATGTCCAAAAATGCGTACCCCATTCCGCTCATCACAGAGTTATTTGACAGGTTGAAAGGCTCCTCTATCTTTATGAAACTCGATCTACGTGCCGCCTACAACCTAATAAGGATAAGGGCTGGTGATGAGTGGAAGATGGCATTCAATACTAGGTCAGGCCACTACGAATATCTAGTTATGCCATTTGGGTTATGTAATGCACCTGCCGTATTTCAGGAGTTCATTAACGATATCCTCAGCGACATGTTACAGTCTTCTGTGGTTGTGTACCTGGACGATATATTGATCCATTCTGCTAATTTAATCCAGCACATCCAGGATGTTTCGGAGGTATTGCTTCGATTACGCAAGAACAAATTGTTCTGCAAACTAGAAAAATGTGAATTTCACTGTTCCCAAGTACCCTTCTTGGGTTTTGTTATATCTAAGGATGGCATAGCTATGGACCAAGAGAAGTTGGCTGCAGTCCTACAATGGCCACGACCCAAGGGGTTAAAAGCTATCCAAAGGTTCCTGGGCTTTGCCAACTATTACAGAAAGTTTATTCAGAACTTTTCTACCATTACAAAACCTCTCTCTGACCTTACGCATAAGGGCTGGAATCCCTCTCAATGGTCTGAGGAAGCTGAGATGGCCTTTGAAACCCTCAAAAAGGCGTTTGCATCTGCTCCTATACTATCCCACCCTGCCTTTCACGCTAGAGGTCGATGCCTCCAAGGTTGGGGTAGGGGCAGTTCTCTCCCAATGCCCCAAGGAAGGGGGTAACCTGAGGCCGTGTGGGTTCTTTTCCAAAAAACTGTCTAGTGCCCAAAGCCATTACGAAATTGGTGATAGGGAATTGTTGGCTATCATCTTGGCATTAAAAGAATGGCGACATCTTCTGGAAGGCACAAGAACCCCAGTTTTAATCCTCACGGACCATAAGAACTTGATTTACTTATCCGAGGCCAAAAGGCTGTCATCTCGCCAGGCTCGATGGGCCCTATTTCTGTCCAGATTTAATTTCATAGTATCGTACTTGCCAGGGTCCAAGAATATTAGGGCAGATGCTCTTTCTAGACAATTTTGCACAGACATTGAGAGGGATGAGGCCCCGGTTCCCATAATTGAGCCAGATAGGATTCTGGCTACTATTCGTACCAGCATCACTTCGCCACTGGGAGAGTAAATCTTGGCGTCACAAGTTCGGGCACCTCCTGAAACCCCAGTTGGCAAGTGTTTTGTGGACTAGCCTTTCCTTACCCGGTTACTTGAGACCTATCACTCATCTAAGGCAGCTGGGCACATTGGCAGAGATCAGTTGGCATGGTCATTGTCACGAACATTCTGGTGGCCCTCTCTGAAAGCTGACTGCTCTGCATTTACTGCTGCTTGCGCCACCTGTGCCCGTGCCAAAACTCCCAGACATCTCCCAGTGGGACTGCTCCAACCAGTGCCTAATGGTGATCGTCCTTGGTCCCATATTTCTATTGATTTTTTGGGAGAGCTGCCGAGTTCCAAGGGCTATACGTTTATCCTGATGGTGGTGGATAGGTTCTCTAAAATGGCTCATTTCGTGCCCCTCTCTGGCCTTCCTTCGGCCCAGGAATTGGCATTAATTTATGCCAGAGAAGTATTCCGCTTGCACGGGGTTCCCAGAGTGATAGTATCAGACCGGGGGAGTCAATTTGTGTCGAGATTCTGGAGGGCATTCTGTGGCCAGATGGGTATTCAATTGTCCTTTTCCTCCGCCTACCATCCCCAGACCAACGGGGCCACCGAGCGTGCCAATCAGGGACTGGAGCAGTTTTTACGCTGCTTTGTGACTGATCATCATGATAACTGGGCCGACCTGTTGCCGTGGTCAGAGTTCGCCAGGAACTGTGCGGTTAATTCATCGTCTGGGAGCTCTCCATTCCTTGTTAATTATGGGTTCCAACCCTGTCTACTCCCAGACTCATTTCAGTCCCAACAGGTTCCGGCTCTGGATGAGCACATGGAGCAGCTCCGCTCCACTTGGGCACAGGTACAAAGGTCCCTCAGTCAGTCCTTCCACAGATATCAGCAGCATGCCAATCGCAGACGGCTGCCAGCGGTTTCCTTCCAGGTTGGGGACAGGGTATGGCTTTCCTCCAGGAATCTCAACCTGCAAGTGCCTTCGAACAAACTGGCCCCCCGGTTCATTGGGCCATTTAAGATTATTTGCAAGATCAATCCTGTGGCATATGCATTGGAACTTCCTAATACTATGCGTATTCACAATGTGTTCCATGTGTCATTATTAAAGCCCTTGGTTTGTAACCGCTATACTACCACTCCGGTGGTTCCTGGGCCGGTGGATGTGCAGGACCAAGAGGAATACGAAGTTCAGAGCATTATTGACTCCAGGAGATTTAGAGGTAAGTTGCAATATTTGGTCCACTGGAAAGGGTATGGGCCTGAGGAGCGCTCTTGGGTAGACCACAAGGACCTCCATGCTCCACGATTGTTGCACAACTTTCACTCTAAATATCCTCAGAAACCAAGACCCTCCGGCAGGGGAGGGAGTCTTTGAGAGGGGGGTACTATCACGGTCCCCGTGTTTCCCTGTCAATCTTGGCTGAATTACCTGTGCATTGGAGGAAGCTGATTTGCCCGCCCAGGATGTTCCTTTATATGCTGGAGTTTGGGCACTTGTCAGTTGCCCTTTCGTGGTGTTCCTGTTCCTGCGCCTCGTTGCTGTAGTTCCAGTGTTTCCTGTGTACCGACCCGGCTAGTCTGACTTCTCTCCTGATTCTGCTCCGTGATTGACCCGGTTCTGGCTGACGACCTTGCTCCGTGATTGACCCGGTTCTGGCTGACGACCCTGCTCCGTCATTGACCCGGTTCTGGCTGACGACCCTGCTCCGTGATTGACCCGGTTCTGGCTGACGACCCTGCTCCGTGATTGACCCGGCTCTGGCTGACGACCCTGCTCCGCGATTGACTCGGCTCTGACTGAAGACTCTGCTCCGTGATCGACCCGCTCTTCGGCTGTTACTCCTGCTGCAGTATTGATCCGGTTCCGGTTGTTGCTCCGGTCCTGTCTGCTGTTCCGGTGTTCCAGTATTGCTCCGGTTGCTCCGGCGACATTCTGAACTGTTTTAGTGACTCGCTGTTCCTCTCACTATCGTCTAGCTGTAGCCTGAGGTTGCTTTGCCATCCGCTGTTTGCTAAGCTGTTCTCTCCTGTACAGAACCACTTAACCCGTGCAGTGCCTGTAGTCTCCAGTCTCGTGCCTCCTTTATCGCTTGCCAAGCATACGGTTACCCGTTGAGCCGCTACTCTGAGTACCTCTATTACTGCCATATTATCTCCCGCAGAGCACTGTCTGTCCGGTGTTCGGAGTGCACCGTGACCGCGCCGGCTGGCGCTGGTAGTCTGTTCGCTCTTGCTGTGAGAATTGAGTGCAGCACCGGAAGGGTGTCCTGGCACCGGCCTACATACGCTCAGAGGGTACGCTATCCACTGCACTTCCCAGTGCTTCGGCTCTTTGTAGCTTGTGCAGTAACCGTCAGTATTGGCACCCAAGGGGTGTCAGGGCACAATCCATTTGGCACACGCAGGGTTACTACTATTTTCAGTTAAGGGCGATTCTGGTTCTGGTTACTTCAGCTCTGGCAGTAGCATTCATCTTGAGCCCACGGAGGTGGTATTGGCTCAGCTCTGGGCACTTGTGTGCATTCCTATTCCAACTTGAGAGCGAATTCAGTGCAGACACTTTACTCCTTTTCTGCTATTCAGAGACTGTGTTCCAGAGACTGCTATATATCCTGGGTGTTGGCCAATCTAAGACTGAGTCTGTCCTATTGCACCTATTAACCCTTTGGGGTTATTCCCCGTCTATACATAGCACATATTCCTACCACTGTATTGCATTCACTTTGTCTGTAATTGCCATTACTGTTATTCCTGTGCTGGCCCCTAGGGGCATTGCTTTACATTCCTGATTCAATAAAACTGTGTTTTTACTTCATACCCTGGTCTGAGTGTCAGAAAACCGTTACATAACCTTTCCATAGTCCCCAAAGAGGACGGTGGCTGTCATCCTATACTGGACCTAAAGCATCTCAATCACTTTGCTAAAACACCTCAGCTCAAGATGGAGTCTTTGTGATCTCTCATTGCCTCCATGCCCCCAGGGTAGCTTTTAGCTTCCCTGGAATAAAATATGCTCATCAGCTTTTCCTTTGTTTTGTCTTTTACGCTGTTATTTTCAGTTCACTGCTCTTCCTTTTGGGCTGATGTCTGCTCAGGGGGTTTTCACAAATATTATGGCAGGTTTGTCTGCCCATATTCATTCACTTGAGATTTCCCTTACTTCCTATCTGGACAACCTTTTACTACAGGCTCCTTCAGTGGAGAACTGGAACCCTCTCGTACTCAGTGGATACCCTGGGCATTTCTTGGCAGTTTCCCCTGGTGTTTGTGCCTCATTTTCCTCTAATACCTAGAGTATTTAAGAAGGTCAGGATGGAGTGGGCACATGTTATTCTGATTGCTCCTTACTGGTCTCAATTCTCAGATCTTCTCAGTCTATCTCTTGCAGAGGGGGTTCATCTTCTTTTTTGTTTTAAAAATATACTTTATTGAAGGAGTAAATAGCATAAGGAAGTATAACAATGGAGCTTACAATATCATGACAGCTGTGATATCAATATACATTATTAAAAGTGCATATAAAAGTAGAGGATTTGTATCTGTAATTGAAATGTAACCAGTAGTACATCAATATCTATAAGGTATGTACTGTGTGTAGGTGAGGTAATCCTAAGAAGGGCACAAACAATGCAACAGAATGATGCACTACGGAAGCCTCTACTGAAAAGGAGAGAGGCTGAGACAACGATAATATAGTGTGATAACTAACAAGATGGTGTGCAATCCACACTGTAATCCCTTCAAGCACTGAGAAAGAGAAGAGAGGGAAAGGATAAAGAGAGAAATGGAAGATAGTGAGAGGGAGAGGGGGAAAAACAATAGGCCAGAAAAAGTTGGAGAAAAACCAAGGAGGGGGGAGGATCTAAGGGGGGAGTTACTACAATTATGTATCTGCAGTGGGTGATAGGTTACTGGAATACACTAACCAAGGGGACCAGATGTTGTGGACACTACCCAGCCAATGGGTTGAGATAGCATGCATCTTTTCCAACTCTAGAATAAAGTTTATTTTGTTTGTGGTCGAGGCTTCCGTGGAAGTAATTGAAAGGTAGGAGTATGAAAGGTAAGTGTTGTAATTCTAGGCACTACCTGCCCAGTGAAATAAAGATGAGGCAAGTCAGATTAGAGGGCTGCTTGTATAGTGGTTTGTTTGATGGGGGTAATAGAGGTGGGGTCTAGAGACAACAAGCCCCAGTGCAGAGACTGATGGCTCTTAGTTAAGGCGCTTCCTGCTTCTCCCACAAATGCAGGCCAAGCCTTCCACTTGTGGTCGAAGTATTTGAAAAGTTGTAGTATGAAAGGTAAGTGTTTTTTCAGAGAAAATTTTTGAGTGGCTAGGCCTATGGGATTTATTCACCAGATAGGAAAGGGTGGGGAAGGGAAAGGGCCTATTAGGAAACCTTTTTTATTTTCTTTAGACAGGAGGTGGGTGACTATCTCAGGGTCTGCTATGGCGGATGCTAGATTAGTAACACGGTGCCCGTGATTGCTGCAGTTCTCTGTCTATCACCTGCAGGGGGCTCCCATTGGCTGTCTGCAGTCAGCCCGCCTCTGGTTGCCTTTTTAAACTCAGTCTGGGCACCCTTTAGTTGCCCTTTCGTGATGTCTCTGACAGCATTCACTTTGCCTGTCTGCTGAAGCTATTGGGCCTGTTCCTGAGTTCCTGAGTTTACCTGTTCCTGTGTTCCTGCCTGCTTGTCAGTTCCAGTCTGGTTCCGGTTGCTGTCGTTCCGGTTGCCAGCCGACTTGCGGTGCTTGTCCCGGTTGAGCCTCAGCCTGCTCCTGCTGTTTCCTGTGTTCAGTTCCGGTGGCGATATTTCTCTCCTGTCGCTTCGGCGACATTCTGTCTGTTGGTCCCAGCGTGCGGACGCCGGTTTACTCCATTGGCCTTGCTGCTCAATACTGTCTGTTGGTCCCAGCGTGCGGACGCTGGTTTACTAAATTAGCCTTGCGGCTCTATATTGTCTGTTGGTCCCAGCGTGCGGACGCTGGTTTACTCCACTAGCCTTGCGGCTCAATACTGTCTGTTGGTCCCAGCGTGCGGACGCTGGTTTACTCCAGTAGCCTTGCGGCTCAATACTGTCTGTTGGTCCCAGCGTGCGGACGCTGGTTTACTCCATTTGCCTGGTTGACTCCATTAGCCTTGCAGCTCACAATACTGTCTGTTGGTCCCAGCGTGCGGACGCTGGTTTACTCCATTAGCCTTGCGGCTCACTATACTTCTGTTGGTCCCAGCGTGCGGACGCTGGTTTACTCCATTAGCCTTACGGCTCACAATACTGTCAGTTGGTCCCAGCGTGCGGATGCTGGTTAGCTCCATTGGCCTTGCGGCTCATTCTACTACCTGTTGGTTCCAGCGTGCGGACGCTGGTTTACTCCTTTTGCCTTGCGGCTCAAGGTACAGTTGTTGGTCCCAGCGTGAGGATGCTGGTTTACTCCCCTGACTTGCAGTCAGGTTTCTAGGTGCTATCCAGTCCCAGCAGCACTGGTTTCGGATGTGTACTGACACTAGTCTCTCCTTGGGTGAGTCATCTTGACCGTATTCTCTATTTACCATCCTACTGTCATTGTCATCTGACAGTCACTGGTCTTAGTGGTGTCTCCCTCCTTGGGCTGCCCTGCCTGGTATTGGTAAGGCCGGTAGAACCTTTCACGTTGCAACCTTTAGGTTGCCTTACCCGGTATTGGCAGGGCCGGTAGAGCCTATCCTTGGGTATCCATTCTGGGCTGCCCTGCCCGGTATTGGTAAGGCTGGTAGAACCTGTTACGTTGCCACTCCGCGGTTACCTTACCTGGTATTGGCAGGGCCGGTAGAGCCTATTCCTTGTGTATTCCTCAGGCTGCCCTGCCCGGTATTGGTAAGGCCGGTAGAAACAGTACGTTACTATCTTACGGTTGCCTTACCCGGTATTGGCAGGGCCGGTAGAGCCTACTTACCACTATTCCTTCAGTATTGCTTAGATTGCCTTGCCGGTATTAATTGCAAGGCCGGTAGAACCTATCTCAATTGTCATTTGATTATATATATGTGATGTTTGTATGTGTATGAAAACCCTATGGGATTCCCTTAACTTTTCAATAAAGTTATGTTTTTACCTAACCCTTATGTCTGACAGTCTTAACAAACCATGACAATTAGGGCTTGAGAAGGAGGTGGACATGCTATAATTCTGTGTGGAAACCTGAAATAAATTGTGTTAGCTGTTGATTTGGATGTGGACTGAGTAATTGACGTAACACAGGTAAATTAATATCACTGAAGTGTTTATTTGAAGATGCATAGTGTGGGCAGAATACTTTTCCGTGTGCTTTACGGCAAATGGAGCAGATATGCTGCAATCTACAACCACTGAAAAAACATCCTTCGTCTTTAAAGTTGTTGCATATTGGCTGATTGGCCATGAAGTATATTATCCTGCTTTGTTTGTCTCTGGGGGAACTGGATGTTGTACTGGTGGAGGGGGCTGCGTAAGGAGTGAAGTTTGCTGGCTTTTGTATATTGGGTTGCTGGGGGGTTGGAGCTGATTGGCTTAAACTGGGTGAATGATATGTAAGTTGGCATGTCTGGCAGAATGGGGCCTTTAGTCCTGCAAAATGGCGGCAGAACAACTCATTGTCGAGCTAACTCCAGCCTGCCACAAAGTTGAATTGAGCTAGTGCTCAGGAGTGAGGGGGCAGAAAACAAACAGACAAAGTGACATCTCCAGAGTCCCTGACTCTCCTCCTGAACCTTTCATTCCTCCTAACCAGTTTGTAGTTGTTCTATCCAATTTGACCTTATGCAAGATAATTGCAGTACAAAGCAATTACAGAACTGTACCCAGATAGCCTATGAATTTGATGCGGCGGTGCTTGAAGCTGATTGGCTGGGAAGTGTGTAAGCACACATCCCAACCAATGGCTGTGAGGGCAACTGAACAGAGACTGTCCATATATAAAGGCAGGCGGTGTTCAAATTCCCTCAGTGTGTAACGGGCAATGGCCAATGAAGTTATGAAGGAGGATCTTTGCCACACACAAATTTCTCCTCTGCCACCGCCACCTCAGCCACCACACACAGTGGCAGAGACAATTTTTTATAAATATCTGAATAATAATTTTAACCAGTGGCAACATTGTAAATAACTGGAGGCATGTTATACTATGTTCACCCGCACACTAATACATGGTTTAACCCTCTGAGCCCCAGAGAGGTGTGCAATGCATTCCCATCTGGCACTCAAGGGGTTAAACTATATAAAAGTGTGCTGGTTATTGTATGCAAACATGTATTGATATTGATTTTTATTTTTACAGCTGAAAGACAAGATGAAAGAAGCGACAAGAGAGAAGACAGAAGAGAAGAAATAAGATACAAGTGAGAAGAAAGAAGATGAACAGTAGATGACCAGGATGCTGAGGATTCCGCTGGACATCAGGATTAATGGTAAGTGTTACTTGATGCTAGTTTGTTACTTAGTCGGGTTAACCCTATGAGTTCTGGTGGGGTAATTATTCCCCACTGGCAGAAATAGGGTAAATTCTATTAACATTGGACACATTTTAGGTAATTTGGATGTACTGATATGGGGTTTAGGGCCCCATATCAATACATCCACTGGGGACTTAGGGTTTTTGCCTTTCAATAGCTGCGTCGGCTGACAAAAGATCAGATAAGGGACTTTAGTAAAAAAAAAAAAAATCTGGGTCTTAAATTTCACGCACTAAAGTGAGTCCCTTATCAGATCTTTTGGGCTAACGCAGTCTATTCAATGGCATCGTGGCGTTTTTTTTATTATCAATGGGCCAAAACTCATCTAAATTTAGTGGCCGGCAGGGATTTTTTTCCCCTTCATTTTTTCATAGCACTGGTAATTGAATCGCTTACCATGCTTGAAAAAAATGCTATCACCTGTTTTTTTGGCATCGGCTGCCTTTAAATCGAGCCCCCTGTATTTAATTGAGATACCTATAATTTTGAAGGAACATTTATGCAAAACTCACTCCCATTCTATACAAAATTCAATTTCATCAATTTTGAATGAGGGTTCCTTCTGAATTCTTAAATAATTGAAATATAGTAAAAACAGTCTAACACAATAAAAAAATCAAGAAATCTTCTTAACTGAAGTCCTTAGTCACTTTAATTTCTCAGTTATTCATCAGTCAAGTCATTGAACGTAGATGTAAATGAAAAGTTCAATGGGGTGATGAAGATCTGATTATATTGTTCAATATTTGTATTAAAGATGCAACCATTCTGTCTCAAGTCTGCAGCTACCTCTAATAGTGGTCTTGAGCCACTATCAATTTGACACTTGAAAACAACAAGAAACGCATAAAAACAAAAGAGGGAGAGCTGCTAAGTGAGAGAGGGAGAACTACTAAGTGTAGTAGTTTAATATTAATAAAAATCAGCATTTGCACTCACATGGCCCTCCTATTGGGCATAAGGCACCTCCAAAGGTACTATATTTTTGTTCCACAACTTTGTGCCTATCTGATTCCACTCTCTCCGGCAGTCTCTCTGCCAGATGGGAATCCTTCTTCAGCCCGTCCAACTGTTAAATCATCATTATATTACCCACTGACAAATGTTTAGGGCTCTATAAACTGCAATAAGAGGTATAGAGATTCTCACAGGGGGCAAAGCTTGTGGACCGGCACTAACTGAATGCACCTCTTTTCCAAAAGTAACGTGGGTCGTGGGGAAAACAGGAATGGTACCTCACTGTAGTCGGTGTCCTATATGCCCTGTGGTAATTAGCCACAAATTAGTCAACCAGTTTCATAAATGAAAATCAGATGACTAATGAAGCCATCATCCAATTACTAGGCATCAACAGGAGACTGCACCGAATGTGTCCCAACCCAAGTGTACTATTAAATAATACACAGAAATAAATATATACCCCGATTATAAGGCGACCCCCAAACTTTTCAAATGTTGAATGTGAAAAAGAGAAAAAATCCTTGAGGATTTCTTTCTAATTTTCACATCACAACATTCTTTTGCCCCTCTTCTCCCTCTACTTTAATCCTCAATAATGTGCCCAGCAGTCTTCTTGAAGTGTGCCTGCCTCCATGCTAATAATGCACAATGCAGAAAAGTCCTTCCAGAACCATTCTATCAAAGTGTGTGTGGAGTCTGCTCATTGATACAAAGGTCCATTCTGCTTCACGTTTCATCAGCTCAGAGGTGGGCACAATTCAAAAAGACTGCCGGGCACATTATTAAGGATTAAAGGTAGAGGGAGGGAGACAGCCGGACAGCACACTGAATGGGTTTTTCGCCTCATCTGGCGGCCAACCTGAATAAAGGGTGACCCAATACAAAGAACCATCCTGTTAATTATTTACGCAAAGAGCTGAGCTAAGAAAGAGAGGTCATCCATTAAGACTAGACGAAATGTGCTTTCAACTAAAACAAAGGCAGGTATTTTTTACAGTAAGGGTGATAAAGCTATGGAATTCTTTGCCTTGAGATGCTGTGGTTGCAAATAGTGTAACTGCTTTCAAAAAAGCAATGGATACCTATCTAGCACAGAACAATATTGAGAATTATGACAGATGGCTTCAATGCAGATATGTTATTGATCCAGAGAATTATCTGACTGCCATTTGGAGTCGGGAAGGAATTTTTTTTTACAACATTGGGGCTTAATTGGAATTTACTTCAGTGGGGGTTTTTTTGCATTCCTCTGGATCAACAGGGGTGTTTTGGCATGGGCTGGACTTGATGTACGCATGTCTTTTTTCAGTCTCGTCAACTATGTTATGTTACAATAACCCCAAATATAACGCTCTTCAACTATGTTATGTTATATAACCCCGGATATAAGGCAAGGATACTCTTTCAGGCTAAGATGCCTGCAAAAAATTGCTTTATATTTGAGCAAATATGGTAATAACCAATTCCTCCATAAAACCGACTCTATTGACCTAAAAACGAAAAGAAACATCACATAAATGTAATAAAAATGTTGCCAACACACATATCTATGATAATTAAAAGCATAAACATACATTTGCACAAAACTCTACATCTGCACAGATGTATAATAAATAACTTGAGTAACATCCATGCAGTAAAAAAAGGCAAAACACATATATAGATTTACCCCTCACCATAGCACACATGGATGATTTAACAACTGGTCGAGCTGGTGGCGGAGAGACTACAGGAGACAGCGGGATCAGTAAACACCGCATCATGGCATAGAAAGCTGAGACCTTTTGAGGTGCATTATGCCCAAGAGGAGGGCATGCGAGTGCATATGTATATACTTTTCATGGTTTGTACTGATATAAAAAAATACTACACTTAGTAGCCATCCCTCTGTCTTATATTTTTTTATGCTTCTTGTTGTTTTCAATTCACCCAGTGCCAGCCTGGATCCAGAAATGTGTCACTTGATTTTCATTATATATATCATGCTGGTAACTGGCCTCACACATGAAAAAAAACAACAACCCAAAAATCTATTCCCTGGGTGCAAGTTAATATGAACCGTTTATGAAAGAAACTGCACTCACAGGTCTTTTCAAATAGTGTATAAAAAAAAGGAAATGGAATATATTTTTGATTGATGCTTTGGTATACACTGTGTACACAGGAAAGCAGATGTACTAAATAAAAGTGTTGCATTATAGAGAACAAATACAATTCCTAAAATTCACACTGATATTAACCCCCTATGGATGCTAAAGCATTCAACGGGTTAAAATCCCCATTTAAAATCAACTGATGTTATTATTTTTTCCATGTGGTACAGAAATAATACTACTGTTCTTAATATGTCAGACTCAGCAAAGTGCCCCACAGAATAAACAGTCTAACTTAGTGCAGAAGAGTATACACAGTGAGGCTTATCTACCAAGAAAAGTGGTGCAATTCTTTCAAAAGAAAAAAAGAAGTACGGCAGGAACGTGGTCACCTGTAACAGAGGACCCAAATTACACCTCTGTGTTCCAAAGTACCAAGCAAAAGGGATTTAAGGCTTGATTCAATAACCTCTAATGCCAAAAAAAACAGCAAAAAACCCCCAAAAAAGCAACAATTCAATAAGACGTCTTAACAACAGCTAACGGCATTTTCAGAATCACAACATATGATAATGTATCACCCACTGAGGACAATGAAACAGCCAACCCCAGAACCATTCAGTTGTGTCCAGTAATGCTAACGGATGATAAATCGATACATATTATGGCAGAAATTTAAGATCCAGTTTTGTTTGGCGTTAAGTACAAAAATGTATAAGAAAAAACACAAAACAAAACACAAAGTAAAGAAACAGCAGCTCATACAAAACACCAATGGCAAAATTAACCCTTGCAAAGCCAAGCTAAAACACAAACAATGCCAATGCCCTAAATATCAACATCAACAGACAATGGAAACACAACATACACTTGACAACGTCACACACACCTGACAATTATGACAAATCACACAAACAATAAGAGACAGAATGGCAAACACCTACCTAGATAACACACACCCTCCAATTGGTCATTCCCACGCCTGGACATCACCCCACCTCTGTTTTAAAGGGACATTGCACCATCCTTGGATGTGGCTTGTTTACAGTGAAACCACTCAGAGACAGAGAGAAACAGAGAGAGAGAGAAAGAGAGACAGCAGAAGTATGTTTGCATACCTATTTCTGCTGCTACAGTGGAGATGAAGGCATGCGTGGGCTACTGATCACCCTCCTACCCCAAGAACACATGCTGATGCTCCATTTGGACAGTCAGACAGGAACCCATCTCCACCTGGAGAACCACAACAGCAGCATCACCCCAGCTGGCGCAACCAGATCTTCCACAGCTGTGTCAGTAGTGCAGGCAAAAGCCTGCAGGGGAGGGAGTGCTGGCATGCGGCGCTAGAGGGCTGTGCTTGAGATATGGGGGCTACCAGTAGGTAAGTGGTGTGAGTAAGGTTCAGGTCTGGCCTCCTACCGACAGCGCATGCTCCCATGCAGGGGAGATTGAAGGCTAGGGAGCGAAGAGTAGGGCACGTGGCTAGGGCACGAAGGCCAATAATGGCGAGAATTCTACTAGACGGAGGGGTATAGGTCCACGAGTAGTGGTAATAATAATAGTAGTAATGGTATTAGTTAGAGCACAGTTCATAAAGATAATGGGATAGTCAAACCGTAGCCAAGGGTCATACACGGGTAGTCTAGATTAGGCAGGAACAGTGGGCTAAGAGAGTAGTGAAATCCGAAGGCAGGGGTCATACACAGATAATTTTGATTGGACTGAGTCAGCAAGCAAAGACTGTAGTCGAATCCAGAGCCAGAAGTCATACATAGGTAGAACTAGGAACAAACAAGAACACTGTGATTAATAGAACACCAGAACAGGGCTGGAACACTGGGCAAGATGACAGCTAACTGGAAAATAGGAAGCTAACAAGAAGGACACTAAAGCCTGGGACCAGGTATGCACTCCCTAGAAACACTGTGAAAGTGCACCATCGGTCCGAGGACGCTGCCTAATACAGGTGCGGGTGATGTGATGTCACCAGGTGGAGACACGCCTACCCCAGAATTACTGAACACGGATACGAGTGAACCGTATGGGGGGAGAAGGAGCAAGGACCGGGCCGAACGCCAGCAGTAAAGAGCAAAGGCAGCAACACGGAGCAGGCCACGGTGGGTGAAGGAGGGAGGTAAGCCAGAAGGGTGACATTGTCCCCCTACTAAGAGGCGCCTCCAGAACCTAAAGAGCATGTTTTGAAGTGAACCGCCGATGAAAATCCCGGACAAGCGCAGGTGCATGTAAGTCTGAAGATTTAACCCAGGATCGCTCCTCGGGGCCATATCCCTGCCAATTCACTAGGTGCTGTACCCGTCCACGTGAGGTGCGAGAGTCAAGGATGCTGTCCACGACGTATTCCTCCTGGCCTCGATAGTCACTGTTGGAGGTGGTTTGGCTAGGTTGGTGGAAGAGACGGTTGTTGGAAAAAACGCCTTAAGTAGGGAGACATGAAACACTGGGTGTATTCTCATACTCCGGGGCAAGGCTAATTTGTATGAGACCGGAGACAAACGTCGGAAGACATGGAAAGGACCAACGTAACAGGGATTATACCCCAAGGCTGTGAAAAAGGGTGAGCAGCCAAGCGAGGAGTGGCGTAGCGAATTACAGGAGAATTCGGCCCAAGGCAGTAGGTGCACCCAGTTGTCATGTTGATGATTGCTATAGGACCGCAAGTACTGTTCCAGACCTTGATTCAGCCGTTCGGTCTGCCCATTTGTTTGCGGGTGGTAGGCTGTGGAGAAGTGCAAGGAAACACCTAAGCAGGCACAGAAGGCTCTCCAGAACTTAGAAACAAATTGGGTACCCCAATCTGACATTATATGTAGAGGAAGACTGTGAAGACATACTATGTCAGAGATGAAGATCTCCGCTAGTTGCTCAGTGGTGGGTAGACGAGACAGAGGAATAAAATGTCCTTGTTTAGAAAAGCGGTCTGTGACCACAAGAATGGTGTTTTTCCTGGCTGACATGGGCAAGTCCACAATAAAAACCATGGACAAATGGGTCCATGGGAGTTCAGGTACCAGTTAACGACAAAGTAGACCTAGGGGTTTGACTCGTGGAGTCTTGACACAAGCACAGACTGGGCAAGAGGAAACCCAGCGAGACACGTCCTGACGACAGGAGGGCCACCAGAAGTACCGATTCATAAGGTTAAGAGTATGGTTCACTCCAGGGTGGCCAGCCACTTGGGACTGGTGAGCCCAAGCCAAAACCTTTTCTCGGTAAGCCTCAGAAACCAGGAGGCAAGAGGATGGGCATGAGGCAGGTGGGGCTACAGGTTGGGACTCTTGAATACTCTTCAGAGTAAAGATAGATAAGGAGACCAGTAACACGGTGGTGGGAAGGACCGGTTCAGAACTAACCAAGGCGGGGGATTCCTCATAATGCCTAGACAAAGCGTCGGCCATGGTGTTCCTGGTACCATGGATAAACGAAATGGTAAAGTCAAACAGAGAGAAAAAGAGTGACCACCTGGCCTGATGGTGAGTCAAGCGTTTGGCGGATGCCAGGTAGGCCAGTTCTCGATTTCCGGTGTCACAGTTTCTCTCGGCTTTGGAAAACCGGCGAGAAAAGAAAGAGCAAGGATGAAAAGTACCAGTCGAAGCAGAACGTTCAGACAATACTTCTCCGGTGGCAACCTCAGAAGCGTCTACTTCAAGAGTGAAGGGCAAGGTCGGATCTGGATAGGCCCAGAGAGGTGTGGAAGTAAAGGCAGTCTTCAGGGAAGTGAATGCTTGCAACACTTCCCTGGACCAGGTAAACGGATCCGCTGCTTTGCATGTCAGTTGCACTATAGGCTTAATTACCTTAGAGAAGTTCCTTATAAATCTGTGATAGTAATTTTGCGAAACCGATAAACCTCTGTACCGCTTTGACGGTATGAGGAACCGGCAACTCCTGAATGACACTGAGCTTTCCGGGGTCCATGCTCAAACCAGAGGCAGAGATGATATACCCCAAAAATGGTAAGGAGGACTTCTCAAAGCTACGTTTCTCCAGCTTCGCATACAGATTGATGTCTCGAAGTCTCCCTAGAACAATGCGGACGTGAGTGTGATGTTCTTGCAGATCCCTGGAGAAGATTAATATATCATCCAGATAAACGATCACATAAGACAGCAGGAGATCGCGGATTATGTTGTTTACAAATGCTTGGAATACGGCCGGTGCATTACACAGGCTGAAGGGCATTACGCAGTACTCGTAATGCCCAAAACGCGTGTTGAACGATGTCTTCCATCCTTCACCAGTACGCATATGGACGACGCGGAGTCATAATGTTCTGAACACTCCCGGGAGCACCTGGGTTGAACGCGGGGTTCTCCGGCATAGTGGGAGTTGGGTTACGCACCTCCAACTGCTGCTGCATGTGCTGTAAAAGTGAGGTGATCGAGTCTAGTTTCTGATCTAGGTTTGTTATGTGGGAGGAGTGTTGTTCCAGCATGGCCACTTGCTGGACAACTGCCTTAGCCAATTCCTTGGAATCCAAGGACATTGTTACAGTAATGGCACTTTCACTGTGTCAGTAGCGCAGGCAGAAGCCTGCAGGGGGGGGGGGGAGTGCTGGCGTGCGGCGCTAGAGAGCGGTGCTTGAGATACGGGGGCTGCCAGTAGGTAGGTGGAGTGGGTAAGGTTCTGGTCTGGCCTCCTACTGACAGCGCATGCTCCTATGCAGGGGAGAGTGAAGGCTAGGGAGCGAAGAGTAGGGCACGTGGCTAGGGCACGAAGGCCAATAATGGCGAGAACTCTACTAGACGGAGGGGTATAAGTCCACCAGTAGTGGTAATAATAATAGTAGTAATAGTTTTAGTTAGAGCACAGTTCATAAAGATAATAGGATAGTCAAACCGTAGCCAAGGGTCATACACGGGTAGTCTAGATTAGGCAGGAACAGTGGGCTAAGAGAGTAGTGAAATCCGGAGGCAGGGGTCATACACAGGTTATCTTGATTGGACTGAATCGGCAAGCAAAGACTGTAGTCGAATCCGGAGCCAGAGGTCTTACACAGGTTGAACTAGGAACAAACAAGAACACTGTGATTAATAGAACACCAGAACAGGGCTGGAACACTGGGCAAGATGACAGCTAACTGGAAAATAGGGAGCTAACAAGAAGGACACTAAAGCCTGGGACCAGGTACTCACTCACTAGGAACATTGTGAAAGTGCATCGTCGGTCCGAGGATGCTGCCTAATATAGGCGCAGGCGATGTGACATCACCGGGTGGAGACGTGCCTACCCCGGAAGTACTGAACACATCCTAGATGTTAGGATGTGGCAGTTTGCACTGACCACGCATAGCAGTGTGATGGAGGAGAATTGCAAGCAGGGCATCAAGCAGCATCTGAGGAGATTCCATCCCAAAGAATATGATAAGATGGTGGCAGGGAGGGTTCATCATTACTATTAAACTGTCAGCAAGTTGTCATGTGTCCTTAATGGGCTCTGGACTAGGGGTATAGTGTAAGCAGCAGTATTTGGGTTCTGGTGCCGTGGTGTTCGGATACAGTTGTGCCCCCAGATGTTATTTACCACACACACTGTGCACATTGCAGTTGCTGATGAGAGCCACAGTTCCTGCTCTCAAGGGAAGAATTTCTATTCTAATAACAACACGTTCATGATTTTAGAGGTGGGGCAAGTGCAGAAGTATTATTGGCCAACTTCTTCTTTTCTTCACATATACAGGAGGCTGCTTATTGTGCTGCTACTACCTTAGGCGCATAACTGGAGCTAGTCGTGACAAGTGGAACATTCATCATCCATCACCCATGTTATTGCTATTGTTGATTCCATCCCCTTTCAGCTGCTTAATCATCCTGTTGCTTAAACAACTCAGCAACAGCAGCAGCAGCAAGAACACCAATCACAAATTCCACAGTTATGGACTCAGGAGGACACTGGACAATTGCATGTGGCCACTGGCCAACATGACCTGCTGGCACCAGTCAAGAAACCCCCCCAAAAACAAATTCCCTGTTCAACTGATTCATTCCCCAGACTCCTCCCACCAACACAGGCACCCTCCTCAGACCCCTTTGATAGCATGTCTTAAAGGGATAGTAATGTCAGAAAAAAAGTATTAACTATTTGGTAGATAATATTAATAGAGAGTACTTGCACTTATTCATATCTCTCAAACTGTTATGGTTTAAGAGATATAGGAAAATAAAGTTTTCCGCTCCCACCCCTTTCTGCTTGACGAGCTATAAAGCTGTCAGAAACAGATTCTGGTTCCTGGACCAGACGGCGGCTCTTTAGCAGCTCCGACATAGCAATACCTAAAAATAAATACTACATCGGAACGGTCTACAATTCGTGACTGGTTTGCAAGCACACGTTGTAGACCATTCCGATTAAGTATTTATGTTTAGATATCATTATATCGGCGTTGCTGAAGAGCCGCGTCTGGTCAAGTGACCAGAATCTGCTTCTGCCAGCTTTACATCTCATTAAGCAGAAAGGGGAGGGAACAAAGAACTTTATATTCCTATATCTCTCAAACCATAATGGTTTGAGAGATATGAATAAGTGTAAGTACTCTCTTTTAATGTTATCTACTATATAGTTAATATTTTTTTCTGACATTACTATCCCTTTAAGGGTTTTTTTGATTTGTATTTAGGATTTTTTTTATTAACTGCCTCCCAATACCAGTAAACAAACATCACCAAAAAACATTCGCTGTTCAACTGATTCTTTCCCCACACCCCACCAACACAGGCACCCTCATGCCCCTTTTATACTATGGCTTTGGGAAATAAAATAATACTTGCTATGTGTTGTGTGTAAATTCAATGGTCCCTTTGATTTCAATGGAATTAGCTAGGCGAAAAATGCGGAAAATCTGCACTTATCACATGAAATGATTCGCTAAGCCAATTTCAGTTTGAGGAGAAATTTTCATCCATCCCTACTGTGTTTGCTAACCAAATGTACAATACTTTACAAACCAGTAATATGTGGAGGAATTCTGCTTTGGAGACGTCTCTGCCACTTAACATGTTAATCAACAGAAATCTTCTCAGACATGCTTTGGATGAATAATTTAAGTATTATTTGGGGAAAAATTTACAACTGGGGCTTTTTTATTTATTTTTGTGGGGATCTTTGGAAGGGGCTGCAGAGGTGGATGCTCCACTTGACTGCCTTGTGATCCTGGGTATTCTGGGGTTGGTGTAGGGGTCACACTGGAGTGGTTTGATGGACCCATCCGTAGATTGCTACTCCCTCTCCATGCCCAGGTTCTCCCTGCAATTCAGTTATCTAACTTCCAGCAGCAGCTGTCTCATCATGTCTATCATGCCTGTTCTATATTGGTGCAGCACGGTGGTCAACACTGAGTGCTGTTCTTCCAGGGCATAGAGGGTGGCTGTGTTCCTGAGGGAACCCCTCAGCAACCTCCTGAGGTACCTCTTTGTCCTCTGGGATTCACTGACTCCCTATCTATCCCCATGCTGTGTTGACTGGTGAAGCTGGGTGCGGCAGGAGTTGTTGGCTCACCACCTCCCTCTTCCTGTTCCACTGCTGAGTCTGGTGCTGATGCTGAGGCTGCTGGTTGTGGTGGTAAGGCGGCTGCTGGTGGTGCTGAGGCTGGGTCATCCCTTGGCTGTGTCCCCGCCACACCCAACAAATCCAAAATGGCCACGGATGCCTGGCCCTCTTATTGGACATGTGGTGGGGATGCAAATTCCTCTTCTTGTTGAGGGTGATGGAGCTCCCCGATCAGATCCATATGTTCATAATCCAGTGGCAGTGGGTCATACCATGGAAACTGGCAGCTGGAGTTCAGGTTAGGGCACCAGTTCTTATTAAAAGACATTACGGAACTGGAAAAAATACAGAGACATGGAAGAAAATCAGTTGTAAAGAGGAAACTAAACAGGGTTCGGTTACACCGGAGAAAAGGCACCAAAGGGAGGACATGATGATTAATTTGTAAATAGCAAAGTCCTATCCAGATAACTCTCTTGGGAAATGAACTAAAAGACAAATGCTCATCCATTAAGACTGGAGGAAAGGCTCTTTTGACATACACAAAGACGGTGACATTTTTTCCCATTGTAGGCAGCATGGATATGAAAATCGTGATCTGAGAGAAAGAAGTCTATATTTGATTATTAGTAATTGACTACCCTGAGATGATGTTACATTGCCATTGTATTTAAGTTAAATGTGATGTGATTTCCTTAAGGTTGATTTTTAGTAGAAAACATGATTTAGTGTTTGGTTGTTTTCATTTCTTTGCGTGTGGAAGACATTCTTTGCCAGAATATTGGCGTAAGTGCTAGTGATTTTTTTGATTAGCATAAAATCGTAATTTTGCAGTGCACAGTGACTTGTGAAGAAGTAAGAAGTGTAAGAAAAATTGATGTGTTGAGTATGTTATTGATGTTCTTTTAGTGAGAATAGCATTGTGATGTGATTGAAGTGATTTTTTTTTAGTAAGATTGCAAAATTCCATGTATGTGAAAAATAATATTTTTCGTCCATGTAAAGTATTAAGAGTGTATTGCTGCAGGGCGTGGCCTGAAGCTCGGAGAGCATGGACGCATCTCTCTGAGGCCCTGACCGTATAATTCAGCCTACACTAGCAATCACCCGTGACATTTTACCACTTTTGGGGTATATTGGTGTGTCTGTGCCTCAGAATGTCCAGGAAGAACCAGAAAGCGGTTCAGCCCATGGAATTCTTTCAGAAACGAGAATCTGGTGTTGTCGCTTCGTCTACCTCGCGGGCCCCTCCGGACTCACCCCCTCTCTGTACCAAGCAGGACCTGGATTCTTTAAAGGACTTGCTTCTCTCCGTAAAACAGGATATCTCAGAGGAACTTGAGTCGAGCGTAGCGCTCCTCAAGACTGAAATACAGCAGATAGTGGGCCGCACGGACTCCCTGGAGGGACGCCTGAACACGACATTGCGGACTAAAGTGACTCACATGGAAGATATCGAGGCCCTGCAGATCAAAAACCGCCGCCTCCATGACGCTGTCGAGGACCTTGACAGAGAATTCGTGATATCCCTGAGACGGTGGTGGACCTCTTTGAATTTTTACACAAATATTTCTCGGCCTTGCTGCCAGACCTATCTGATCTGCAATTATCTCTTGACCGAGCTCACAGGGCCCTGCGTCCGAAGCCTCCTCTTGCAGACCCCCCCCAGGGATGTTATTCTCCGATTTATCTTTTATTCCACTAAAGAGGCGATAATGAAGACAGTCCAGAGATCTGCACCGACCATGGATGGGGTTACGCCTCATTTCTTTGCTGATCTGGCTCCCACCACTCACCAGAAGTGCCAGACCTTGAGACCCCTGACGACTTTCCTCAGCAATTAAGGTGTCACCTATCGATGGGGATTTTTGTTCCGGTTGGTAGTCTCACAAAATGGGACCCTTGCCATTCTATGAGACCCGGTAGCATGTCCGCAGTTCCTGCGCTGTTTGGGCCTAGAAATGCCACCTGAAGTCCAGGTCCTGTATGAGGAGTTTTCAGCTCCTGATCATGATGCACCTGCCTGATCTGCACTACCGGCTACTATCTTACCTGTTGTGCTGCCCTCGTGGATTCTCCTGCTTTGCAACCATCGACCCTGGTGACCTGCTTGTTATGGAGTGCCTATCACGGTGCCCGTGATTGCTGCCTTTCTCTGTCAGTCACATGAAGGGGCTTTCCATTGGCTGCCTGCCTACAGCCCGCCCTGTATTGCCTATTTAGACTGAGCTTGGGCACCCTTTGGTTGCCTTTTCGTGTTGTCTCTATGTCGCCTGCACCTGCATTGTGTTCCTGAGCTTCCTGGGCCGTGTTACCTTTTTGCTCTCCTGTGATCGCCTGAGTTCCTGCCTGACAGCTTCCTCGGTTCCAGCTTCCGTTCCTGATCTGGTTGGGGTTGCTGTTCCTGCTGCTGTTCCTGCTACCGTTCCTGATCCGGTTGCCTGCCATGGTGATTCAGTTCCTGTCCTGACCGGCTGTGTTCCTGCTCCTGGATTGTCTGCAGAGCATCTCTCTCTCTCCTCCTGTCGCTGGGGTGACATTTTCACTCTCTTGAAGGTGTACTCCAGTACGCGGGTACTGGTTCGCTCCATCTACAACCGGCTACTTGTTGCACCGGTAGAGGTCATATTACTCCAGTACGCGGGTACTGGTTCGCTCCACGTTAACCGGCTGCTTGCTCAGTCCTAAACAGCACCGGTAGAGATTGTGTCACTCCAGTACGCAGGTACTGGTTCGCTCCATGTTTACCGGCTGCTTGTTCTGTCCTAAACAGCACCGGTAGAGATTGTGTTACTCCAGTACGTGGGTACTGGTTTGCTCCACGTTAACCGGCTGCTTGTTCAGTCCCTCACAGCACCGGTAGAGATTGTGTTACTCCAGTACGCGGGTACTGGTTCGCTCCACGTTAACCTGCTGCTTGTTCAGTCCCTCACAGCACTGGTAGAGATTGTGTTACTCCAGTACGCGGGTACTGGTTCACTCCACGTTAACCGGCTGCTTGTTCAGTCCCTCACAGAACAAGCAGAGATTGTGTTACTCCAGTACGCGGGTACTGGTTCCCTCCACATTAACCGGCTGCTTGTTCAGTCCTAGACAGCACCAGTGGTGTTTGTGTCTCCCCAGTACGCGGGTACTGGTTTGCTCCACGTAAACCGTCTGCTTGTTCAATCCTAGACAGCACCGGTAGAGATATTCTGTCACTCCAGTACGCAAGTACTGGTTCGCTCCATATTGAACCGGCTGCTTGTTCAATCCTAGACAGCACCGGTAGAGATATTCTGTCACTCCAGTACGCGGGTACTGGTTCGCTCCATATTGAACCGGCTGCTTGTTCAGTCCTAGACAGCACCGGTGGTGTTTGTGTCTCCCCAGTACGCGGGTACTGGTTCGCTCCATTCGCACTGGTGGCTTGTTGTGCCCAGTTAGCACCGGTAGAGATTGTGTTCCTCCAGTACGCGGATACTGGTTCGCTCCTAGTACACTGGCTGCTTATTGCACCGGTAGAGGTTGTCACTCCTGTACGCTGGTACTGGTTCGCTCCATTGTTGCATTGGGAGCTTATTACAGCTTGACAGCCCAGCAGGCCTCTGATGTCCATCATATGCGACTGGTTGTTACATCTTTGGTCAGTCGCTGAGGTCACCTTTGCCTATGTTCCAGTCTTGCAGTCCCAGGCTGCCTTGCCCAGTATATTGGTAAGGCCGGTAGAACCAATTCCATCCTGTACCAACCTATGGTTGCCTTACCCGGTATTGGCAAGGCCGGTAGAGCTTCTATACTCATTCTACCAGTCTTAAGGCTGCCTTGCCCGGTATATTGGCAGGGCCGGTAGAGCCTCACTACTTGGTGTACCAGTCTCAAGGCTGTCCTGCCTGGTTTATTGGCAGGACCGGTAGAGCCTTTTCTTCTCGTGATACTAGCCTCCCAGGCTGCCTTGCCCGGTATATTGGTAAGGCCAGTAGAACCAATTCCATCCTATACCAACCTATGGTTGCCTTACCCAGTATTGGCAAGGCCGGTAGAGCCGGTCCTACATTCTGCTACCACTACGCTCTATTATTGTGTATTGTGTTTAAATGTCGACTGTGAATGCTACCCGCAAGGGTTCCCTTTAAACTTTTCAATAAAGTTGTGTTTTTATCTTAACTCTGTGTCTGAGAGTCATAACAAACCGTGACAGTGCCTCTCTGTCGCTTTGAACTCCGGAGATATACTTTTCTTTCGGATATGTTGCATTGGAGGTCTGCAAGTGAGATCTCTGCTCCGAGATCTCCGATGGTGCTGATACCCGCTACACTCTCAATATACCAACAGACTTTCCTCTGTTTTATATGATGTCTTGTTCTGTGTGTGGCTTTATTTATTACATGTGGGGATGATTTCTGTGTGGTGTTCTTTTGCTGTGGGCCCCTGGTCCGCCCTGTCTCCCCACTTGTGTCGCACGTTCTTTCGGTGGGGATGCGGGGCTGACCGGCCACCTACTGTTAGCCTGTGACCACTTTGGGTGTTGTGGGGGTGCCCAAGGGGGAGGGTTCCGTGGGGCTCCGGGAGCTTCAGCCTTCTGCTGGTGTGACTATATTGAGGTCTCTCCCTGGGGCTCTGCAGCTCCCCCACCTGGCTTCTCGAGGTCGGGGATTCCCCCCCACCTTCATACTGTTACCACTGCCTTTTCCCCTTCTATTGACCTTCCCCTCCCCTCTTCTTCCTTCTGTCATCCTCCTGTCCTCTACTTATGCCTACTTATGTCTCCTGTCTAATCTGAGGGATTTCCCTTGTCCTTTCCAGCCCCCCCCTTTTTCCTTACCTCCTCTCTGCTTTCTTCCTGAGGGGAGTCTTTGTCTCCTGGAGTGGATTCTTCCCCTCTTTGTTGGGGTTCTTCCCCTCTACTCCCTGGACCATTGCCTGCCCTCCGCTCTCTGGATGTGGAGGGGGTGACCATATTCAGCTTCTTTTTGGGGCTATTTGTGTGCAGTTGCCATGTGGGACCCTACCCTTCTAACTTGGCCCCACTGATTCCCTCCCCATCCCTGCCCTTTCCCCAATTAACCTAAACCCTGATTTGTCGATTAATTTTCCACTTATCTGGTCCCTTTCTGTGCAGAGTACCTACCTTGGCCCATGGGGTGGTTCCTTACACAGGATAACTTGGGCCTACTGGTCCTGGGGGGGTGACTGTGTCCCTCGACCCTACTCCCGGTGTCCCATATGGCAACACACGGCTGTTTTTTGTATTTTATTTATGTTTGTATCACAACCATACATATGTACACACCCTAATGGATTTCACTGCGAGATTTGGTCCAGTTTGTGTTCGGTGGCAGTGGGGTCTCTTTTAGGGACCTTCACATTAGCAAATTTGGCCTGTATGGGTTTCCTTTCACTCTCGCTGGAGGGGTCGTGGGGCTCTGCCTAGTTCACTATGTTGCTTCAGATCTGTTGGGGACGCTCTGGCAATCGGGGTGTTTACCCCCGGGGATCAGACTGCTTTCCTGGGCCTGTGGCCTCCTGGGTCCACCTGCGGGGGTGATCGCTTCCTCCTCTCTCCTTGTGCCTGGGAGATCTGGTGGTCATTTACTCTGGACCCTTTCGAGGGTGTTTGTTCCCTGGGAGTATTTAGTTATCATACTCCACCTCATGTTCACCTTTTCTGTTTTATAGCAATTGTATGTTTGTTTGTCATTACCAGTTTGGTTAGCTCTTACACACCACCGTCACCTCTCGTGGTCTGCCTGGTGGGTGATCTCTCATTTCTCCCCTTTATGGGAGATTGGGGGTGGAGACATGTTCTCCTGGTTGTAGCCCTCTCCCCAGTGTTTTTTGTTTTTGGTGGACAATCACCTTGGAGCCACTTGGCTCCCCGTTCCCTTGAGATTCCCATCCTGCCCTTTTCCTTCCCTCCTCTCTATCCCTTCCATACGGACACCTCTCCCATCCTTTTGTGTATATTTCTTTGTGTTCTTTTCTTTTTTTCCCTTATTTGTACCCCTATCTCCCTGGGTGTCCCTTGAGTTCTCCTGGGACGCTTTCACGCTGCCCCTATGGCTATAAATGGTTCCTCCTTAGGAGATATACACCTGAATCCCTCCCCTCCTACTGTTCTGAAAGTAGTGACTCATAATGTTAAAGGGCTGAATGCTCCCCAGAAGTGTAGAATGGCATTGAGAAACTATATCTCTATCCGGGCAAATATAATTTTTCTCCAAGAAACGCATTTTCGTTCCTCGGCTCTTCCTAAATACTGGGATAGACGCTTCCAGGTGCACTTCCACTTCTCTGGTCCCTTCAAGAGGAATGGTGTCTCCATCATGATCCTTACCCCCTTGGGTTTCCAGACATCACCGGTGATCCATGATCCCTTTTGCTGCAAGTGGAAATTCAAGGTTCTCCCTTGTCCTTATTGATTGTTTATGCACCCACAGTGCCAGAAGCTACTTTCTTTGCCCGTCTTTCAGCTCTTCTGGATCAATGCCAGACATCTCACCTTGTGGTGGGAGGTGATTTTAACGCCTTACTGGACCCGATTTTGGATTGTTCGGTCCCTCCTCCGGGTTGCCCGTTGCCATCTAAATTGAAGCTTCTTACCTTTTTGGTTCATACCCATGGCCTTTTTGACTGTTGGTGCCTTTTATATCCACGTGCTAGAGATTACACCTTTTATTCTCACCCCCACGGACTCTATTCCCATCTAGACTATCTCTTTGCCACTCAGACGCTGACGGATCGCCTTTGCTCTGCAAAGATACATGATTTGTCCTGGTCTGACCATACAATTGTGGAGTGTTCCTTCTCTGGCCTGTATGGCTCTTCTACGCCCTCATCATGGCATTTTAACGACTTGTCCACTTCGCTGGAAGAATATTTTGCCCTTAACTCGTCACCAGATATCTCAGCTGGTCTCCTGTGGACAGCCCACAAAGCAGTTATGAGTGGCAAACTCATAGCTACTGCCTCTCGCTTGAAAAAGGCAAGGGCAGCGGAGCAGACCAGGCTGGAGAGGCTTTTACACGAGGCAGAGACAGCCCATAAGCGAGACCCCACTGCTCTTCACCTCCAGCTCCTTACTAACGTGAGAGATGAACTTAATCTACTGCTATCAAAGGATGTCCTACGAGCACTCCAATGGACTCGACAATTGTACTTTGAGAAGTGTGACAAACCTGATGCAATGTTGGCTGCTAAGCTTCGGCATCAAGTTAAGACCCGCACGATTAGAGCCATTGCCCAACATTCCGGTTGTCTCACTTCTAAGACCCCCCAAATTGCCTCCACTTACGCTAAATTCTATGAAACTCTCTACAATGGCCATAAGGTCTCCCATTCTAGTTCAACAAGTGATCGCTTACAGGCCTTTCTGACTTCCTGCCATTTGCCCTGCCTGACTCAGGAGGAACTTGGTGTTCTGAACTCTACTATCATGACTGAAGAGGTCACTCTCGCTCTGAAGGGCCTTACGTCCTTGAGGGCGCCTGGACCTGACGGGTATACCGCTGCCAACTACAAAGCATTCCAACCGTCTTTGCTTCCAGCTTTGGTTTTGCTTTTTAACGTTTTCTTGAACGGTACCCCTCCTCCACCGGAGATGCTCTCTGCACGAATAGTGGTCATCCCGAAGGAGGGTAAGGACCCCACAGCCTGTGCCTGCTATCGCCCCATCTCACTTATTAACATGGATATTAAGATATTCTCTAAACTCCTTGCCTCTAGGCTCTCTCAGCTCCTGACTCGCCTGGTTCATCCAGCTCAAGTCAGTTTTGTCATGGGCCAGGAGGCTCCAGATAATGTTCAGAGGGTCTTGAATTTGATACAATTTGCGCGCACTGAATCCATCCCAACTATGCTTCTATCTCTGGATACCGAGAAGGCCTCTGACCGCGTTGACTGGAAATACATGTGGGTGGTTCTGGGGTCTATTGGCTTTGAGGGACCTATCCTTCGAGGCATTCAGGCCCTTTATGCTGACCCTTCTGTTGTGGTCTCAGTAGCGGGGCACTCCTCCCTGAGCTTCTCCATTTGTAGCAGGACCAGGCAGGGTTGCCCTTTATCCCCCTTCTATTTGCTCTCTGTATTGAACCATTGGCTTGCTCGATTCGGAGCTCTCCGGACATTCGCGGTCTCCTGGTAGGTTCTGAGGAATACAAACTTAGTCTGTTCGCTGACGATATTCTGCTCACTATGACATCCCCTATGACCTTGTTACCTAACCTCTATGCCTTACTAGCCCAGTTCTCTTCCTTCTCTGACTTCAAAATGTGAAGCTCTAGATATTTCTCTTCCTGTACCTATGCAGAAACTGCTAGCCATCAATTTTGACTTCAAGTGGAGTCCTTGTTCACTATTGTCCCTGGGCATTCTATTTACCGCGTCTCCTTCTACGCTCTACGCCGCTAACTACTCCCCCTTAATTAAGTCCTTACACAACTACTTGAGAACCTGGGCCACCGATCAGATCTTGTGGTTCGGTAGGATATTTGCGGTCAAGATGACCTTACTACCCAAACTCCTTTATCTTTTCCGCTCTCTGGCTATCCCTCTCCAGATGGGCGATATCCGCTTGCTTCAACGACACATTTTCAGAATTATTTGGGCTTCTAAGAAACCAAGGCTCTGCTCGATACTGCTTCATGAACTTAAAATCCATGGAGGCCTTTCTGTTCCTCACATTTGTTCCTACTATAAGGCAGCTCAGTTCACTAAAGCTATTCAACTCCACCAGGTTTCCAATGGATTGGAGGTCTCCCTATGCGGCTCTCCTCCTGCTGCTGATTAGCTACGGCTTCCTGCTCTTTCCGTTGGGGAGCTTCAATATAGTCTGACCCTGTCCCATACTCTGGCTCTTTGGTGACGATTTCGGATCACTGATCAACTCACGGCGCTTCATTCCAGAATGTGTCCTCTTTTTTGGAATCGTGATTTTCCCCCGGGGCTCTCCCTTCCACAATTAAGCTGGTGGACGGGTTCAGGGATTACCCGGGTGTCTGAAATGTTCTTTGTTAACACTCCCCTGACCTGGGACCAGTTCCGTGAAAAATTTAGTGCCCCGAAAAATGAACTTTTTCGATTTCTACAAATTCGACATTTTGCTAGGACCCACTTCGAAAATGGCCCCACCACACCACAGACTCTGAGCACCTTTGCTCCACTACTTATCATAGGAGAGAAGCTATTTCAAAACTCTATTTTCATTTCATTGGAATTGCCTTCCCTCATCCCCCTGCGTACCGTGCTCTGTGGGAGACGGACCTGGGTGAGACCTTGGACGATGAGGCGTGGAATAGTATTGTGGCAAACTCCTCTAGTTTGACTCCTTGTATTCTGGTGAAGGAGAATGCGTATAAGGTACTGACCCGATGGTACTATTGCCCGGCCAGATTGCACCACATCTACCCATCCGCTTCTTCAATGTGTTACCAGGGCTGTGGTCAGTCTGGCACTTACTGACATATGTGGTGGTCTTGCCCATCGGTTTCCACTCTATGAACTCATGTTTCTACGCTTCTGGGGACTGCATTGGGGGTGGTGCTGCACCTTGACCCCTGGACTGCCTTACTAAATAGATCTACAAAGTATCCTCCTTTGCCTCCCTTAGCCAATAAATTGATATTCAGATTGTATGCCATGGCAAGATGCCATATCGCTTACCACTGGAAGTCTTTGCCTCTGTGTTATGCCCAACTGAAGGCTGATCTGGATGGAAAAATGTACTACATACTTACATAATTCATACTCTTCCTATCTCCGATTATGGTCACCATAGATTGAATCAGTGTCACCCCCTTCATTTAATCGGGATTTGCTTCTCCTTTGAGATGTAGGACCCCGGTTCAGTGGGACACCCTCTCCCGACCCTTCTCCCTCTCCTTCTCCCCTCTTTTTTTTTTTTCTCCACTACCATATTATTCTATCACCACCTGAGGTGTACGGTTTAGCGAACCTTAGTTTAGCTATCTCACGTGATTGCTCTGTATTCTCTCAGTTAATCTTTTTTTTTTTTTTTTACTTTCCTACGTCTCAATCTGTATCCCCCCGGTTTTCTGTTCTGTATCGCCATATTTGTTTGCAAAACTCAATAAACAATGAATTTAAAAAAAAAAGAATATTGTTAAATGCTGAAGCAGGAAACGAGTCATATGTGTACCTTTCTGTCAGACGCTGGACCAGCTGTTTCCGTGTTAGTATACAGGTGAGTATCCATGCCTGTCATGTGGGAGCCTGGGCTTTGATTCCCCGACGGGGAGTCTTTGCTTTTCACCTAGGACAACTACTTCTAAACATTCAATTGCATCACACTACAACATAGTAAATTAAACCTAACGTGCCCCATACTGATTAACTCAATCATACAAAACTTTTTTTAAACACAGATGTTTGCACTGATTTCTCAGGCCTTTAAGGCGAACCACCCTCTCCAACGTCACCGTCTTGAAAGCTGAAAACATGATCCAGGACGGAAGCATAGTCAAATTAATATACCACAAGAAGATTACTTACATCTTAAACAGTTGATCTACCTATTCACTTATGTGATTATATATGGAACTCAAAGTTCAGTCCTGGGCTAAAGTCTTTTATTCACTTTATCAATAATCTTCAAGTGGGTATTGAAAGTTGTGTCTCATTATTTGCCGGTGACACTAAGTTGACTGGAGAAGGATCAGGAGTCTTAATTCTCTGCAGAAAGGTTTGAATGAAAACAGTAAATGGGCAGATAAATTGAAGATGAGGTTGAACATAGACATATGTTACATTTTGCATTTGGGTCACATAAACAAGCATGACACACATATGGTAAATGGGAAAGTATTTGGGGATTTCGTCTTACGTAAGGCTTTAGGAGAACACGTAGACAATAGTGTCCACAATAGTGTGCAATGTGAATAGGTGATGAGAGTGTTAGCTGAGTTCTACTCATAGAAAAAGGGGAATGGATACACGCAATGGAAATATAATTCTACCTCTTAATGAATCCTTGATAAGAGCCCCTTTAGAATTTGGAGTTCAGGTTTGGGCATAAGTTCTTATTAAAAGACATTACTGAACTGGAAAAAATAAAGAGACATGGAAGAAAATCAGTTGTAAAGAGGAAACTAAACAGGGTTCGGTTACACCTGAGAAAAGGCACCAAAGGGAGGACATGATGATTAATTTGTAAAAAGCAAAGTCCTATCCAGATAACTCTCTTGGGAAATGAACTAAAAGACAAATGCTCATCCATTAAGCCTGGAGGAAAGGCACTTTTGACATACACAAAGACGGTGACATTTGTTCCCAGTGTAGGCAGCAAGGATATGAAAATCGTGATCTGAGAGAAAGAAGTCTATATTTGATTATTAGTAACTAACTACCCTGAAATGATGTCACATTGCCATTGTATTTAAGTTAAATGTGATGTGATTTCCATAAGGTTGATTTTTAGGAGAAAAAATGTACAAGTCTTTGGTTGTTTTCATTTCTTTGTGTGTGGAAGACTTTCTTTGCCAGTATATTGGCGTAAGTGCTAGTGATTTTTTTTGACAAGCATAAAATTGTAAATTTGTAGTGCACATTGAATTGTGAAGAAGTAAGAAGAGTAAGAAAAATTGATGTGTTGAGTATGTTTTTGATGTTCTTGTAGTGAGAATAGCATTGTGATGTGATTGAAGCGATTTTTTTTAGTAAGATTGTAAAATTCCATGTATGCGAAAAAGAATATTTTTCTTCCAGGTGAAGAATTAAGAGTGTGTTACTAAATGCTGAAGCAGGAAAAGTCCCCTATGTGTACCTTTCCTCAAACAATGTGCCAGCTGTTTCCTCCTTAGTATAGTGGATAGTATCCCCGCCTGTCACGCAGGAGACCGGAGCCTGATTCCCCAACAGGGAGTCTTTGCTTTTTCACATGGGACAACTACTTCTAACTTTTCCGTTTTTTCAATTACATCACACTACATCATAGTAAATCACACCTAACGTACCCCATACTGATTAACTCAATCATACACAACTTTTTTTAAATACAGACGTTTGTGCCCATTCCTCTGGCCCTTAATCTAGTAAAAGGCCAACCACCCTCTGCAACATCACCCTCTTCAAAGCAGAAAACATGATCCAGGACAGAAGCAGGTTCAAATTAATATGGCACAAGAAGAGTTCTTACATCTTAAACAGTTGCTCAACCTATTCACTTATGCGATTATACGTGGAACCTAGGAAAGTTGGTCTAAAGTTGCAAGTGGAGGGACTCACACTTCAGTCCTGGGCTAAAGTCTTTTATTTAGTTTATCAATAATCTTCAAGTGGGTATTGAAAGCTGTGTCTCATTATTTGCCGGTGAGTCTTATTTCTCTGCAGAAAGATTTGGATAAAAACAGTAAATAGGCAGAAACATTGAAGATGAGGTTTAATATATACAAATGTTAGATTTTGTATTTGGGTCACAGAAACAACCATGACACACATATGGTAAATGGGAAAGTATTTGGGGATTTCGTCTTACGTAAGGCTTTAGGAGAACAGGTAGACAATAGTGTCCACAATAGTGTGCAATGTGAATAGGTGATAAGAGTGTCAGCTGAGTTCTACTCATATAAAAAGCGGAATGGATACACGCAGTGGGAATATAATTCTACCTCTTAATGAATCCTTGATAAGAGCGCCTCTAGAATTTGGAGTTCAGGTTTGGGAATCAGTTCTTATTAAAAGACATTACTGAACTGGAAAAAATACAGAGACATGGAAGAAAATCAGTTGTAAAGAGGAAACTAAACAGGGTTCGGTTACACCGGAGAAAAGGCACCAAAGGGAGGACATGATGATTAATTTGTAAATAGCAAAGTCCTATCCAGATAACTCTCTTGGGAAATGAACTAAAAGACAAATGCTCATCCATTAAGACTGTAGGAAAGGCTCTTTTGACATACACAAAGACGGTGACATTTGTTCCCAGTGTATGCAGCAAGGATATGAAAATCGTGATCTGAGAGAAAGAAGTCTATATTTGATTATTAGTAACTAACTACCCTGAGATGATGTCACATTGCCATTGTATTTAAGTTAAATGTGATGTGATTTCCATAAGGTTGATTTTTAGGAGAAAAAATGTACGAGTGTTTGGTTGTTTTCATTTCTTTGTGTGTGGAAGACTTTCTTTGCCAGAATATTGGTGTAAGTGCTAGTGATTTTTTTTGACAAGCATAAAATTGTAAATTTGTAGTGCACATTGAATTGTGAAGAAGTAAGAAGAGTAAGAAAAATTGATGTGTTGAGTATGTTTTTGATGTTCTTGTAGTGAGAATAGCATTGTGATGTAACATAGTAACATAGTAAATTAGGTTGAAAAAAAACACAAGTCCATCAAGTTCAACCTTCGCCTCATACCTCAGTAACTGAGAATTGTATAGCTTTCCTGCTACCAATTAAATTAGTCTTTATCAGACCTTCCTGATCAGCCTACTGATAAACAGTATAACTCTGTATGTTCCCTTTTGAAAGAAATGTATCTAATCTTCTCTTAAATGTATCCACTGTATCTGCCATAACTACCTCCCTGGTCAATGAATTCCACAATTTGACAGACCTTACCGTAAAAATACCCTTCCTCTGCTGAAGTTTAAACCTCCTTTCCTCTAATCTCAAGGGGTGTGCCCTGGTCACCTGATCAGGCCTTGGAATAAATAGCTCACCGCAGAGATCCTTGTATTGACCTCTCATATACTTGTACAATGTGATAAGATCTCCTCTTAGTCGTCTTTTCTCTAGAGTAAATAAACCAAGTTTGTTTAGTCGTTCCTCATATGTCAAGTCCTCCATTCCCTTAATTAATTTTGTTGCTCTCCGCTGTACCCTCTCTAGTTCTAGTGTATCCTTTTTAAGAACCGGTGCCCAAAATTGCACTGCATACTCAAGGTGAGGTCTTACCAATGATTTGTATAATGGCAAAATAATGTTATCCACTCTTGCTTCAATACCTCTTTTTATGCAAGACAGGACTTTGTTTGCCTTTGCTACTGCTGTTTGACACTGGTCACTGTTTCCAAGTTTGTAGTTGGCAAGGATACCCAGGTCTTTTTCTAGCAACGAGTCACCTAAAATTATTCCATTAAGTTTATAAGTATTCCAAAACGTTGTATGTCAAGCGCTCCAAGCGTGGGGATATGTAAAATATAATCACAGAGAAACATAAACAATAATCTAAGTGTAGTGTTTAGTTTGAATCGTTGATTAATCTAAATTAATACTTCAACAAATCCTCATAAAGAGCGTGTTCTTTATATCCAAAAAATATATTTATTTATAAAATACATCTAAAAATATCAGTCTAAAAAACTTAAAAGGATTTAACATACATGGTTAGAACCGGACAATCCTAATTGGTTATTAGTCCGTTATTCTAGTTGTCGTAAAGCGGTATACTAAGGGTCGGTTCTTATTGACTTAGCCTGTTGGTCTTAGTAGCTGTAATGCAATTACCTTGAATATAGCTTAATATGGCAGAAAAAAGTTGCTTGGCTATCGGTAATAATATACACAGTACAAGCTTCTCTCAGTCAATGTTTATGTTCATGACCGATCTCCCCTCCTTATAGTCCGCTTACTTGAATTATGTCTTGTATTGAGCGCATCAATTGTTGCACGAGTGAATGTTTCCAATTTCCACGGGATCCTACCGCCAGGTTTCACCGCTCGTTAGTCGCTCCTCCTGTTTGGTGGATTTGCCGTAGGGCTGTTATCCTCGTGTTGATGCGTCCAATTCCTTTTCTTGCCTCTTGTATTTCCAACGCGTTTCGGGACTTAACTATCGTCCCTTCCTCAGGGTAAAACAAGTTTTTTGATGAATAAAGGGCGCATGCCCTCACTTCCCTCGTATTTACGTGAGGGCGAATGTCACTCAAAGCAAACTAGTAGGCGGAGACTACCGCCTGTTGTGACACTTTGTAGCGTTGCTAGAGTACATTGTTTAAACACAATATAAGCTTATTAAAACCTTTGTTACATTAAACATTTGGATAGCACTAGTGGATGAAGTAACCACTGTTTGAATACTAGGAGATATTTTCTTATATGGACAATTAAGGGGGACCGTTTGTCTATATGTTTAAAAGTTCATTTTTATGAGGTGTATACATTTATTTCGGATCGGACATTTCACATCCTTTTTTTTTTTTTTTTTTTATTATTTTTTGTTATATTTTCTTTTTCCACTATGCATGTCTATTCTATTTTTATATCATTATTCCCAGTACATGGTTTTGATCATTAAAGGGAATTCTTTAAAGTGTATGTGATTATTTTCTTTAACCTCTTCCGAGCGAGAGAGCAATAATTAGTATTTAATATTGACTTGCTCTGGAGGAAAGTCCATATAGTACCTCCTTGTTTAAAAAAAAATAGGTTACCTGGGCTACCAGTAACTATTGCAAATGACTAAAAACATATTAATAATTGAAAACTATGTATATTATATGTATATGTGTATCCTTTAGATTTTGAAGGTTTTGACATTATACATACTGGGGGATAGACTATATACTATAGATCATCTGTAAGAAATAAGTATCAAAGAAATTTAATCTTATTTATCAATTCTTAACTTAAAGAAGTTATTTTTAATCCAGGAGAGCGCTAGGAATAAAAATTAACCTTCACAAATTTATTCACTTAGTCTGTACTGGACGGACAGTGGATCCCTAGATTATTATCTTTCTAGCAGCACCCAGAATTGTTCAAATTGAAATATTATTAAATATGTATTGCTTAAAGCGGGAAACTAGACGTCAGGGTCTGGTAACAGAATTCTTCTCCTCTCATACTCCAAGTAAGGAAGAAAATAATAATACTAAGAAAGAGACCATAAACATTAAGAAAGAATTTTACTCTTTGGAAAAGTTACTAAAAAAAGAAATGGCTATTTGGTGGGATAGTATAACACTACAGAAATATCTGGATAAAAATCAAATCCCAAGAGGTCTGAGGATTTTCAAGGAACCAGCTTTTGGCAAGGATAATCCAACTTTTTATACCAACTGGAATAAGATTTTGGATCAATGCTCCAACAATCTAATGAAATGTATCATTAATGAAAAGGAAAAGGAACTGGAAGAAATCCTCAATAAAATCGAGACACAAAAAATAAAATTGGAGAAATATCAACATCTAAAGGAATTTAAGACACATGATGATAACACTAATAAGAGAGTTATGGAATTTGAAAGAGAAATAGTTACACGAAAGCAAAGGAAATTACAAAGGGATCATGATGACTACAACTCCAACAGTACTCCAACAGTACAACCATATTACAGACAGCAACATAACTATAATAATCAAAGACACTATCTAAGATCAAATTACCAACATAATCAATACAGATTGAACAGGGTGATGACAAATCACAATGAAGTACCAATACCAAAAACAATATATGAACAGGAACTCATCCAAACTACACTTAACACGATACCAACTAATAATAGATTTGAAGCTTTAGAAGGAACATCCAACAAATATCCTTCCAAGGAATCTAGCAGGAACGGAGAGAAAAAGGAAAGAAAAACACCACAGAAAACACCAACAAAAATAGAACACATAGAACAAACAGAAAGAAAAATAAATAAAGAAAAACAAGAAGCACCAAAATCTTCTACAACAGCAAGCACATTAACTACTGTGAGTGTTTACAAAAAGAAAAAAGATAAGGAAAAAAATAAAATAACTATGGAGATTACTAACAAGAATCCTACTTCAAATCTCTTAATTAATAATCCAAAAGAGAATGATAACAACCCATTGAATACATTCGGAGAGGAAAAAGAGCTAAATCCAGGTATAAGTAGTTCTATACCCATACCTTTGGGAAATATGTACAAGAAAAAGAAAGACAAAGAAAAAAATAAAGTAAATACAGGAATCAATGAAGGACAAATCCCAGATCTCAACATTACAATATACGGGGGATCAGACATCACACAAGAAAACAATGAAAACTCAACCATAGATCTGAACGATTCCATATCCAATACCTCAGAAATTCAAATCCCTTCAACTTCACAGACTATCAATCAGAAAGAAAATACACATAACGGGAGAAGGACACAAGAAAACAAGGAACATAGAAACATAGAAACATAGAATTTGACGGCAGATAAGAACCATTCGGCCCATCTAGTCTGCCCAACAAAATCCACATTCACATTCTTTTTTATCCAAAGGTGCTCAAACACCGATTCACAAGTGGCTGAGGGAACAATGGAGCAAATGTCAAGTACAACAGAACAATACAAGAAACCGGAAAAAAAGAAAAAACAGAGGAGGAGAGGAACCAGGGGAGGAAGAAAGAGATGTAAAGAGAAGACTCCAGAACAAGGAGAAGACATCAAAATAAAGGGCATATATAATCTAGCCAAATTTCCTCTGAAAAAAGAAGATATGTCTATTACAAAAGGGATTAAAATTTGCCCCCAGCTGCAAACCAAACCACTTTGAGGTATATGTGGATATACAGAAATTTATTAGAAAACTAACCCTTAAGAGATATTACCAAATACAAAAGGAAACAAATACTCAATGTGACAATATGAAGGATGAAATAATAATAAATCAGACACTAACAAATTCTGGAAAACAAGAAGAAATATTGGAATGTCTAGAAAACTTGTGGAAAGAAGGTAATAATTCAATAAACTGCTTGGACAACCCTACTGAGGATCCTAAGATACAACACAGTGATCTCAAAACAACTTCCAAATTTTATCCAATACAGTCCAGAGGTCCCTTCATTGAAGCGTTTATGGAAATAGTACTTGAAGACATCCAAAAAGAATTTCAAAAACCAATAAATTTTAAAAGAAATTTAACGAGGAAGGAAACCATAAGCTTAAAAGCACTCATGAATAATATGGATTTAATCTTTAGGGAAGCAGATAAAGGAGGAGCATTAGTAATTCAGACAAGAACTCAATATCTAACAGAGGCATATAGAATTTTGGGAGACAAAAAGTTTTATCAAAAACTAAAAATTAACCCACTACAAAATTTTCAAAAAGAATATATGCAGTTCATTAAAGAAGCATTTGAAGACAGCATACTTACAAAACAGGAATTCTTATTTTTGAAGATTGAACACCCAAATATACCTATATACTACCATATTCCGAAGATTCATAAGAATTCTATTAACCCTCCCGGTCGTCCCATTATATCGGGAATTAATTCAATCACCAGCAATCTGTCTCAACTTATTGATTTTCATCTACAGAAATATGTATTACAACTTCCTGCATATGTAAAGGACACCGGACATGTACTTGAAAAACTAGAAGAAATTCAACTAGAAAAGAATTATATATTAGCAACCTGTGACGTAACATCTCTTTACACTAATATAGAACATCAGTTGGGGATCCAAGCAGTATCCCACTTTCTAGAACAAGATCACAAGATGTCAGACAAACAAAGAATATTCCTACTGGAAGGGATTCATTTCATATTGTCACATAACCATTTCATGTTTGAAGGAGAACACTATATCCAAAGGTGTGGGACAGCGATGGGAACACGCTTTGCACCCAGCTTTGCAAACCTATTCATGGGCAAGTGGGAGGAGGAATATATCTGGCCATTTTTTCATGAACAGCTTGCATTATATATGAGATTTATAGATGATATTTTTATCATCTGGAAAGGAACTGAGGAAGAACTGAAGAGTTTTTTAACCAATATTAATCAAAACCAAATGGGCCTATCTTTCACCTCTACATATAGTTATACATCAATAGTATTCCTTGATTTACAGATAAATATAAATGAAAATCAAACAATTGAAACTAGAACACATTACAAACCGGTGGAAGCAAACAGTTATATACAAGCTAATAGTAATCACAGAAAACAGTGGCTTAATAATGTACCTTTGATCCAATTTCAGAGGATCAAGAGGAACTGTAGCAAAGAAGAAGTATTCGAAGAACAAGCCATAGTCCTAAAGAAAAAATTTATAGAAAAAGGATACAAAATAGAAATTATAGAAGATGCCCTAAATAAAGTGAAGGAGATCCCTAGGAAGAACTTACTCCCAAATAATGAAGAAGAAACTAATAAGAATTCACTTCTAAATAAAGAAAAAACAAATACAATAAAAAAGAAAAACCAAACTGGAAAACCTGAATTAGCATTCATTACAAAATTCACAAATGGATCAAAGAAAATAGAAAAAATATTACATAAACATTGGAATATTCTAAAAGGGGATAAATTCCTGAGTGATACCATATCAAAGAAACCAAGGATAATATATAAAAAAGCGGAGGACCTAAAAAAGAAACTAGCCCCTAGTGCTCTTAAACCAAATAAAAAGTCAAAAAATTTAACTACTATTAGTTCTAACCAAATAAAAGGTAATTTTAGGTGTAGACACAAGAGATGCATCACCTGTCAACATCTAGTGGAATCAAAAGGAACCTTTAAATCAAACACCACTCAGGAGATTTATCCCATTAAGCATCTGGCTAATTGCAATACCTCATATGTGATTTATATGCTACAGTGTCCATGTCAAAAACAATATATAGGAAGGACTATAAGACCACTTAAAGAAAGATTCAGGGAACACAAGAACAACATATTAAAATTATCATCTACACACAGTGTCCCAAGACATTATAAAAAGTGCCATCCAAATAATTTAGAACAAATTCAAGTTACGATTATTGATACCATCCCACCACACCCAAGGGGAGGAGAAAGATTTCGAAGATTAGCACAAAAGGAGACCTTCTGGATTTTCAAGCTACAAACAATGGCCCCAAAGGGATTGAATGAAGAAATGGATTTGTGGTGTTTTTAAAGGGAGTATTAGGCAATACAATACATATAGTGATATCATCATAGATGATGTAATAGGATCATCACTCCTGCTGTTTATCTTTATTTCTTAAAATTTTATCCTTATCCATCTTTTATTCATTACACACATGTATTGATTACAGTTCTATAGTTTTGCAATATATTTATAACTATAATAGGGAGTACATTCCACATATCAATATGGATTCAACGGATCCCAGTTTTATGAGACACTGAATACTTTTGTATTGCACCACATTCCAGTGAAATGGTATGTGCCATCCAGTTTTCAATTTCTAATATGCTTTTAGTGTCATCCAGTTTTCAATTATTAATATGTTTTTAGTCATTTGCAATAGTTACTGGTAGCCCAGGTAACCTATTTTTTTTGAACAAGGAGGTACTATATGGACTTTCCTCCAGAGCAAGTCAATATTAAATACTAATTATTGCTCTCTCGCTCGGAAGAGGTTAAAGAAAATAATCACATACACTTTAAAGAATTCCCTTTAATGATCAAAACCATGTACTGGGAATAATGATATAAAAATAGAATAGACATGCATAGTGGAAAAAGAAAATATAACAAAAAATAATAAAAAAAAAAAAAAAAAAGGATGTGAAATGTCCGATCCGAAATAAATGTATACACCTCATAAAAATGAACTTTTAAACATATAGACAAACGGTCCCCCTTAATTGTCCATATAAGAAAATATCTCCTAGTATTCAAACAGTGGTTACTTCATCCACTAGTGCTATCCAAATGTTTAATGTAACAAAGGTTTTAATAAGCTTATATTGTGTTTAAACAATGTACTCTAGCAACGCTACAAAGTGTCACAACAGGCGGTAGTCTCCGCCTACTAGTTTGCTTTGAGTGACATTCGCCCTCACGTAAATACGAGGGAAGTGAGGGCATGCGCCCTTTATTCATCAAAAAACTTGTTTTACCCTGAGGAAGGGACGATAGTTAAGTCCCGAAACGCGTTGGAAATACAAGAGGCAAGAAAAGGAATTGGACGCATCAACACGAGGATAACAGCCCTACGGCAAATACACCAAACAGGAGGAGCGACTAACGAGCAGTGAAACCTGGCGGTAGGATCCCGTGGAAATTGGAAACATTCACTCGTGCAACAATTGATGCGCTCAATACAAGACATAATTCAAGTAAGCGGACTATAAGGAGGGGAGATCGGTCATGAACATAAACATTGACTGAGAGAAGCTTGTACTGTGTATATTATTACCGATAGCCAAGCAACTTTTTTCTGCCATATTAAGCTATATTCAAGGTAATTGCATTACAGCTACTAAGACCAACAGGCTAAGTCAATAAGAACCGACCCTTAGTATACCGCTTTACGACAACTAGAATAACGGACTAATAACCAATTAGGATTGTCCGGTTCTAACCATGTATGTTAAATCCTTTTAAGTTTTTTAGACTGATATTTTTAGATGTATTTTATAAATAAATATATTTTTTGGATATAAAGAACACGCTCTTTATGAGGATTTGTTGAAGTATTAATTTAGATTAATCAACGATTCAAACTAAACACTACACTTAGATTATTGTTTATGTTTCTCTGTGATTATATTTTACATATCCCCACGCTTGGAGCGCTTGACATACAACGTTTTGGAATTTTTAAACACACCTAGGGATCCCGGTGTGAAATCGGACAGCAGCACCAGCTAGGGTTTTATCGATCCATTATTCAACTTATCATCATTTCATCATCATCTACTCATCATCATCACCTCATTCATATGAACTTTGAATAAAAGGTCGGACTATATCTGTATAACTACTAACCATTGTGTAACTTATTTCATGCCATTTCATTTCATTTATGCACCAACTATACTAACAGCTATCTGTTCCCTAACATCTGTGTGAGATTTACTACATCTGTATATTATATGTATATGTGTATCCTTTAGATTTTGAAGGTTTTGACATTATACATACTGGGGGATAGACTATATACTATAGATCATCTGTAAGAAATAAGTATCAAAGAAATGTAATCTTATTTATCAATTCTTAACTTAAAGAAGTTATTTTTAATCCAGGAGAGCGCTAGGAATAAAAATTAACCTTCACAAGTTTATAAGTAGCCTTGGGATTGTTTCCTCCCAAATGCATGACTTTACACTTCCCCACATTAAACTTCATATTCCACATGTTTGCCCAATCTGACATTGTATGTAAGTCCCTCTGTAGAGAGAAACTATCCTGTTCTGAATTAATGACTTTGCAAAATTTAGTATCATCTGCAAATATTGATATTTTGCTTTCTATATCTATTTCCAGGTCATTTATAAACATGTTAAAAAGCAGCAGACCGAATACCGAACCCTGAGGTACTCCACTCTCCACTTTAACTGTACTGGAGAATTTTCCATTTACAACCACACACTGTTCCCTATCCTTCAGCCAGTTTTGTACCCAATTGCAAAGGTTATCTCCTAGCCCCAATTTCCTTATTTTATACACCAGCCTTCTGTGTGGTACTGTATCAAATGCCTTTGCAAAGTCTAGATATACTACATCTACTGCCTTGCCATTGTCAAGGTTGCTGCTTACCTCCTCATAGAAGCTGAAAAGATTAGTTTGGCATGATCTATTCTTCATAAAACCATGTTGATTCGTGCTAATGATCTTATTTTTTGTGTTGTAATCCTGAATATAGTCCCTTATTATGCCTTCTAATAGTTTTCCCACTACAGAGGTCAAACTCACTGGTCTATAATTCCCAGGTTCTGTTTTAGTTCCCTTCTTAAATAGAGGCACTATGTTAGCTCTTCATCAATCCTGTGGCACTGAGCCTGTGGTAATAGAATCTTTAAAGAGTAAATATAGGGGTTTTGCTAACACTGCACTGAGTTCCTGAAGAACCCTTGGATGTATACCATCAGGACCCGGTGCTTTGTCGGTCTTAATTTTGTTCAGTCTTCCCATGACATCTCCTTGAGTTAACTCAATATCTATTAATTGTATTGTTTTATTTGTTACTTACGGAGGCTCTTCTACCATTCCTTGCTCCCTTGTATATACTGATGCAAAGAAAGTGTTTAAAACATCGGCCTTTTCCTTATCCTCACTAACCAACTCACCCATCTCATTTTTGAATGGTCCAATGCACTCCCTCTTAAGTTTTTTGCTATTTAAATATTTAAATCTTTTTTGGATTAGTCTTGCTTTCCCTTGCAATTCGAGTTTTATTATCTATTTTTGCTACCCTAATTGCCTTTTTGCAATCTTTGTTGCACTCCCTGTATTTTAAGAAAGATTGTTCAGTTCCTTCTGACTTAAATAATTTGAATGCTTTTTTTTTCCTTGTCATTTCCTTCTTTACATGTGCAGTTAACCACATTGGCTGTGACTTACTTCTTTTGCACTTGTTCCCCATTGGTATATACTGTTGGGTAGATTTCTGCAACCTAAATTTGAATTCTGACCATTTTTCCTCAGTATTTTTGCCTTTAAATAAAATATCCCAGTCTATGTGTTGCATTGAGGCCCTTAACAATTTGAAGTTCGCTTTTTTAAAATTAAGAGTTTTGGTTGAACCTATACATTTTTGCTTTGCCAGACAGATCTCAAATGTAACCATGTTGTGATCACTGTTTCCCAAATGTTCTCTTACCTTAATATTGGATACCATTTCTGTGTTATTAGTGATCACTAGGTCCAATACATTGTTATTTCTTGTCGGCGCTTCCACCATTTGTGACATGTAGCTTTCACGAAGCGTGTTCAAAAACCTGCTACCCTTGGCACTCTGACAGGTCTCATTTTTCCAGTTGATATCTGGATAATTAAAATCTCCCATAATTATAGTATGCCCAAACTGGGCAGCTTTCCTCATTTGCAATAGCAGTTGGGCCTCATCATTGTCATCGATATTTGGTGGTTTGTAGCATATGCCCACCAACAACTTCTTTTTACCTTTCACACCACATTTAGTCTCGATTTCTACCCACATGGACTCCACAGTTTGGCCAGTTTCCTCACTAATATCACCTCGCAAAACTGGATTTAGCTCTGTTTTCAAATATAAGCACACACCTCCACCTTTTCTATTAATTCTGTCTCTTCTAAACAGGGAATAGCCCTCTATATTTACAGTCCAGTCATGTGCATCGTTCCACCATGTTTCTTTTATTCCAATTATGTCCAATTGCTCATTAACCGCCAGCAATTCTAGTTCTGCTATTTTATCTACCATACTTCTTGCATTTGCTAGCATACAATTTATTTTGAAGTCTTTACATATATTAATCCCTACATGTCTTTTTTCTTCACCTTCATTTACTAGGAGTTCCTCCCTACTGACTAAATTTCTCCCCACCCTTTCTCCACCCCCTTGGTCATTTACTTGGACCCAGTTCCTATCTGCTCTATCTACCCCAATTTTGCTATCTATACCCACCCCCCCTTTCCTAGTTTTAAAGCTCCTCCAAGCTTCCTAGCATTCTCTCCCCTAACACAGAGGCTCCTCTACCATTTAGCTGCAATCCATCTCTTCCATATAGATTGTACCCAAGAGCAAAGTCTGCCCAGTGTTCTAAAAACCCAAAACCCTCCTTCCTACACCATTGCTTGAGCCATGCATTAAGCTCCCTGAGCTCCCTCTGCCTACCTGCACTGGCGCATGGCACAGGTAGTATTTCAGAAACTACTATCTTAGAGGTCCTTGCCTTAAGCTTGCACCCTAAATCCCTGAAATCATTCTTTAGGGACCTCCATCTTCCTCCTATTTTGTCATTGGTTCCAAAATGTACCAAGACAGCTGGATCACTTCCAGCCCCTCCCAATAATCTGTCAGCCCTGTCCGCAACATGCCAAACCCGAGCACCCGGGAGACAGCATACTGTTCGGCATTCACGTTCCTAGCGTCAGATTACCCTATCTACCCTCCTAATAATAGAGATGTGATTAAAGCGATTTTTTTTAGTAAGATTGTAAAATTCCATGTATACGAAAAAGAATATTTTTCTTCCATGTGAAGAACTGAGTGTGTTACTAAATGCTGAAGCAGGAAAAGTCCCCTATTTGTACCTTTCCATCAAACAATGTGCCAGCTGTTTCCTCGTTAGTATAGTAGTGAGTATCCCCGCCTGTCACGCGGGAGACTGGGGTTCGATTCCCCGACAGGGAGTCTTTGCTTTTTCACCTGGGACAACTACTTCTAACTTTTCAGGTTTTTCAATTACATCACACTACATCATAGTAAATCACACCTAATGTACCCCATACTGATTAACTCAATCATACACAACTTTTTTTAAATACAGAGGTTTACGCCCATTCCTCTGGCCCTTAATCTAGTAAAAGGCCAACCACCCTCTGCAACATCACCCTCTTCAAAGCAGAAAACATGATCCAGGACAGAAGCAGGTTCAAATTAATATGGCACAAGAAGAGTTCTTACATCTTAAACAGTTGCTCTACCTATTCACTTATGCGATTATACGTGGAACCTAGGAAAGTTGGTCTAAAGTTGCAAATGGAGGGACCCACACTTCAGTCCTGGGCTAAAGTCTTTTATTTAGTTTATCAATAATCTTCAAGTGGGTATTGAAAGCTGTGTCTCATTATTTGCCGGTGAGTCTTATTTCTCTGCAGAAAGATTTGGATAAAAACAGTAAATGGGCAGAAACATAGAAGATGAGGTTTAATATATACAAATGTTAGATTTTGCATTTGGGTCACAGAAACAACCATGACACACATATGGTAAATGGGAAAGTATTTGAGGATTTCGTCTTAAGTAAGGCTTTAGGAGAACAGGTAGACAATAGTGTCCACAATAGTGTGCAATGTGAATAGGTGATGAGAGTGTCAGCTGAGTTCTACTCATATAAAAAGCGAATGGATACACGCAATGGGAATATAATTCTACCTCTTAATGAATCCTTGATAAGCGCCCCTTTAGAATTTGGAGTTCAGGTTTGGGCATCAGTTCTTATTAAAAGACATTACTGAACTGGAAAAAATACAGAGACATGGAAGAAAATCAGTTGTAAAGAGGAAACTAAACAGGGTTCGGTTACACCGGAGAAAAGGCACCAAAGGGAGGACATGATGATTAATTTGTAAATAGCAAAGTCCTATCCAGATAACTCTCTTGGGAAATGAACTAAAAGACAAATGCTCATCCATTAAGCCTGGAGGAAAGGCTCTTTTGACATACACAAAGACGGTGACATTTGTTCCCAGTATAGGCAGCAAGGATATGAAAATCGTGATCTGAGAGAAAGAAGTCTATATTTGATTATTAGTAACTAACTACCCTGAGGTGATGTCACATTGCCATTGTATTTAAGTTAAATGTGATGTGATTTCCATAAGGTTGATTTTTAGGAGAAAAAATGTACGATTGTTTGGTTGTTTTCATTTCTTTGTGTGTGGAAGACTTTCTTTGCCAGAATATTGGCGTAAGTGCTAGTGATTATTTTTAACAAGCATAAAATTGTAAATTTGTAGTGCACATTGAATTGTGAAGAAGTAAGAAGAGTAAGAAAAATTGATGTGTTGAGTATGTTTTTGATGTTTTTGTAGTGAGAATAGCATTGTGATGTGATTGAAGCGATTTTTTTTTAGTAAGATTGTAAAACTCCATGTATGCGAAAAAAAATATTTTTCTTCCGTGTGAAGTATTAAGAGTGTGTTACTAAATGGTGAAGCAGAAAAAGTCCCCTATGTGTACCTTTCCGTCAAGCGCTGTTTCAGCCGTCTATTCGTTAGTATAATGGTGAGTATCCTTGCCTGTCACGCGGGAGACCGAGGTTCGATTCCCTGACGGGGAGTCTTTGCTTTTTCACCTGGGACAACTACTTCTAACTTTTCAGTTTTTTCAATTACATCACACTACATCATAGTAAATCACACATAATGTACCCCTTACTGATTAACTCAATCATACACAACTTTTTTTAAATACAGACGTTTGCGCCCATTTCTCTGGCCCTTAATCTAGTAAAAGGCCAACCACCCTATGCAACATCACCCTCTTCAAAGCAAAAAACATGATCCAGGACAGAAGCAGGTTCAAATTAATATGGCACAAGAAGAGTTCTTACAACTTAAACAGTTGCTCTACCTATTCACTTATGCGATTATACGTGGAACCTAGGAAAGTTGGTCTAAAGTTGCAAGTGGAGGGGCTCACACTTCAGTCCTGGGCTAAAGTCTTTTATTTAGTTTATCAATAATCTTCAAGTGGGTATTGAAAGCTGTATCTCATTATTTGCCCGTGAGTCTTATTTCTCTGCAGAAAGATTTGGATAAAAACGGAAAATGGGCAGAGACATTGAAGATGAGGTTTAATATATACAAATGTTAGATTTTGTATTTGGGTCACAGAAACAACCATGACACACATATGGTAAATGGGAAAGTATTTGAGGATTTCGTCTTACGTAAGGCTTTAGGAGAACATGTAGACAATAGTGTCCACAATAGTGTGCAATGTGAATAGGTGATGAGAGTGTCAGCTGAGTTCTACTCATATAAAAAGCGGAATGGATACACGCAATGGGAATATAATTCTAGCTCTTAATGAATCCTTGATAAGAGCCCCTTTAGAATTTGGAGTTCAGGTTTGGGCATCAGTTCTTATTAAAAGACATTACTGAACTGGAAAAAATACAGAGACATGGAAGAAAATCAGTTGTAAAGAGGAAACTAAACAGGGTTCGGATACACCGGAGAAAAGGCACCAAAGGGAGGACATGATGATTAATTTGTAAATAGCAAAGTCCTCTCCAGATAACTCTCTTGGGAAATGAACTAAAATACAAATGCTCATCCATTAAGACTGGAGGAAAGGCTCTTTTGACATACACAAAGACGGTGACATTTGTTCCCAGTGTAGGCAGCAAGGATATGAAAATCGTGATCTGAGAGAAAGAAGTCTATATTTGATTATTAGTAACTAACTACTCTGAGATGATGTCACATTGCCATTGTATTTAAGTTAAATGTGATGTGATTTCCATAAGGTTGATTTTTAGGAGAAAAAATGTACGAGTGTTTGGTTGTTTTCATTTCCTTGTTTGTGGAAGACTTTCTTTGCTAGAATATTGGCGTAAGTGCTAGTGATTTTTTTTGACAAGTATAAAATTGTAAATTTGTAGTGCACATTGAATTGTGAAGAAGTAAGAAGAGTAAGAAAAATTGATGTGTTGAGTATGTTTTTGATGTCTTGTAGTGAGAATCGCAATGTGATGTGATTGAAGCGATTTTTTTAGTAAGATTGTAAAATTCCATGTATGCGAAAAAGAATATTTTTCTTCCATGTGAAGAATTAAGAGTGTGTTACTAAATGCTGAAGCAGGAAAAGTCCCCTATGTGTACCTTTCCGTCAAACGCCATGCCAGCTGCTTCTTCATTAGTATAGTGGTGATTATCCCTGCCTGTCATGCGGGAGACCGGGGTTTGATTCCCTGACGGGGAGTCTTTGCTTTTTCACCTGGGACAACTACTTCTAACTTTTCCGTTTTTTCAATTACATCACACTACATCATAGTAAATCACACCTAACGTACCCCATACTGATTAACTCAATCATACACAACTTTTTTTAAATACAGACGTTTGCGCCCATTCCTCTGGCCCTTAATCTAGTAAAAGGCCAACCACCCTCTGCAACATCACCCTCTTCAAAGCAGAAAACATGATCCAGGATAGAAGCAGGTTCAAATTAATATGGCACAAGAAGAGTTCTTACATCTTAAACAGTTGCTCTACCTATTCACTTATGCGATTATACGTGGAACCTAGGAAAGATTCTCTAAAGTTGCAAGTGGAGGGACTCACACTTCAGTCCTTGGCTAAAGTCTTTTAATTAGTTTATCAATAATCTTCAGGTGGGTATTGAAAGCTGTGTCTCATTATTTGCCGGTGAGTCTTATTTCTCTGCAGAAAGATTTGGATAAAAACAGTAAATGGACAGAAACATTGAAGATGAGGTTTAATATATACAAATGTTAGATTTTGCATTTGGGTCACAGAAACAAGCATGACACACATATGGTAAATGGGAAAGTATTTGGGGATTTTGTCTTACGTAAGGCTTTAGGAGAACAGGTAGACAATAGTGTCCACAACATTGTGCAATGTGAATAGGTGATGAGAGTGTCAGCTGAGTTCTACTCATATAAAAAGCGGAAAGGATAAACGCAATGGGAATATAATTCTACCTCTTAATGAATCCTTGATAAGAGCCCCTTTAGAATTTGGAGTTCAGGTTTGGGCATCAGTTCTTATTAAAAGATATTAATGAAGTGGAAAAATTACAGAGACTTGGAAGAAAATGAGCTGTAAAGAGGAAACTAAACAGGGTTCGGTTACACCAGAGAAAAGGCACCAAAGGGAGGCATGATGATTAATTTGTAAATAGCAAAGTCCTATCCAGATAACTCTCTTGGGAAATGAACGAAAAGACAAATGCTCACCCATTAAGACTGGAGGAAAGGCTCTTTTGACATACACAAAGACGGTGACATTTGTTCCCAGTGTAGGCAGCAAGGATATGAAAATCGTGATCTGAGAGAAAGAAGTCTATATTTGATTTTTAGTAACTAACTACCCTGAGATGATGTCACATTGCCACTGTATTTAAGTTAAATGTGATGTGATTTCCATAAGGTTGATTTTTAGGAGAAAAAATGTACAAGTGTTTGGTTTTTTTCATTTCTTTGTGTATGGAAGACTTTCTTTGCCAGAATATTGGTGTAAGTGCTAGTGATTTTTTTGACAAGCATAAAATTGTAAATTTGTAGTGCACATTGAATTGTGAAGAAGTAAGAAGAGTAAGAAAAATTGATGTGTTGAGTATGTTTTTGATGTTCTTGTAGTGAGAATAGCATTGTGATGTGATTGAAGCGATTTTTTTAGTAAGATTGTAAAATTCCATGTATGCGAAAAAGAATATTTTTCTTCCATGTGAAGAATTAAGAGTGTGTTACTACATGCTGAAGCAGCAAAAGTCCCCTATGTGTACCTTTACGTCAAGCACCATGCCAACTATTTCCTTGTTAGTATAGTGGTGAGTATCCTCGCTTGTTATGCGGGAGACCGGGGTTCGATTCCCTGACGGGGAGTCGTTGCTTTTTATACCTGGTACAACAACTTCTAACTTTTCAGGTTTTTCAATTACATCACACTATATCATAGTAAATCACACCTAATGTACCCCATACTGATTAACTCAATCATACACAACTTTTTTTTAAATACGGACGTTTGCGCCCATTCCTCTGGACCTTAATCTAGTAAAAGTCCAACCACCCTCTGCAACATCACCCTCTTCAAAGCAGATAACATGATCCAGGACAGAAGCAGGTTCAAATTAATATGGCACAAGAAGAGTTCTTACATCTTAAACAGTTGCTCAACCTATTCACTTATGCGATTATACGTGGAACCTAGGAAAGTTGGTCTAAAGTTGCAAGTGGAGGGACTCACACTTCAGTCCTGGGCTAAAGTCTTTTATTTAGTTTATCAATAATCTTCAAGTGGGTATTGAAAGCTGTGTCTCATTATTTGCCGGTGAGTCTTATTTCTCTGCAGAAAGATTTGGATAAAAACAGTAAATGAGCAGAAACATTGAAGATGAGGTTTAATATATACAAATGATAGATTTTGCTTTTGGATCACATAAACAAGCATGACACACATATGGTAAATGGTAAAGTATTTGGGGATTTCATCTTACGTAAGACTTTAGGAGAACAGGTAGACAATAGTGTCCACAATAGTGTGCAATGTGAATAGGTGATGAGAGTGTCAGCTGAGTTCTACTCATATAAAAAGCGAAATGGATACACGCAATGGGAATATAATTCTACCTCTTAATGAATCCTTGATAAGAGCCCCTTTAGAATTTGGAGTTCAAGTTTGGTTATCAGTTCTTATTAAAAGACATTACTGAACTGGAAAAAATACAGAGACATGGAAGAAAATCAGTTGTAAAGAGGAAACTAAACAGGGTTCGGTTACACCGGAGAAAAGGCACCAAAGGGAGAACATGATGATTAGTTTGTAAATAGCAAAGTCCTATCCAGATAACTCTCTTGGAAAATGAACGAAAAGACAAATGCTCATACATTAAGCCTGGAGGAAAGGCTCTTTTGACATACACAAAGACGGTGACATTTTTTCCCAGTGTAGGCAGCAAGGATATGAAAATCGTGATCTGAGAGAAAGAAGTCTATATTTGATTATTAGTAACTAACTACCCTGAGATGATGTCACATTGCCACTGTATTTAAGTTAAATGTGATGTGATTTCCATAAGGTTGATTTTTAGGAGAAAAAATGTACGAGTGTTTGGTTGTTTTCATTTCTTTGTGTGTGGAAGACTTTCTTTGCCAGAATATTGGCGTAAGTGCTAGTGATTTTTTTGACAAGCATAAAATTGTAAATTTGTAGTGCACATTGAATTGTGAAGAAGTAAGAAGAGTAAGAAAAATTGATGTGTTGAGTATGTTTTTGATGTCTTGTAGTGAGAATAGCATTGTGATGTGATTGAAGCGATTTTTTTTAGTAAGATTGTAAAATTCCATGTATGCGAAAAAGAATATTTTTCTTCCATGTGAAGAATTAAGAGTGTGTTACTAGCTGCTGTAGCAGGAAAAGTCCCCTATGTGTACCTTTACATCAAACAACGTGACAGCTAATTCTTCGTTAGTATAGTGGTGAGTATCCCCACCTGTCACACGGGAGACCGGGGTTCGATTCCCTGACGGGGAGTCTTTGCTTCTTCACCTGGGACAACTACTTCTAACTTTTCAGGTTTTTGAATTACATCACACTATATCATAGTAAATCACACCTAATGTACCCCATACTGATTAGCTCAATCATACACAACTTTTTTTTAAATACGGACGTTTGCGCCCATTCCTCTGGTCCTTAATCTAGTAAAAGTCCAACCACCCTCTGCAACATCACCCTCTTCAAAGCAGAAAACATGATCCAGGACAGAAGCAGGTTCAAATTAATATGGCACAAGAAGAGTTCTTACATCTTACACAGTTGCTCAACCTATTCACTTATGCAATTATACGTGGAACCTAGGAAAGTTGGTCTAAAGTTGCAAGTGGAGGGACTCACACTTCAGTCTTGGGCTAAAGTCTTTTATTTAGATTATCAATAATCTTCAAGTGGGTATTGAAAGCTGTGTCTCATTATTTGCCGTTGAGTCTTATTTCTCTGCAGAAAGATTTGGATAAAAACAGTAAATGGGCAGAAACATTGAAGATGAGGTTTAATATATACAAATGTTAGATTTTGCTTTTGGATCACAGAAACAAGCATGACACACATGTGGTAAATGGGAAAGTATTTTGTCTTACGTAAGGCTTTAGAAGAACAGGTAGACAATAGTATCCACAACAGTGTGCAATGTGAATAGGTGATGAGAGTGTCAGCTGAGTTCTACTCATATAAAAAGCGAAATGGATACACGCAATGGGAATGTAATTCTACCTCTTAATGAATCCTTGATAAGAGCCCCTTTAGAATTTGGAGTTCAGGTTTGGGCATCAGTTCTTATTAAAAGACATTACTGAACTGGAAAAAATACAGAGACATGGAAGAAAATCAGTTGTAAAGAGGAAACTAAACAGGGTTCGGTTACACCGGAGAAAAGGCACCAAAGGGAGGACATGATGATTAATTTGTAAATAAAGTCCTATCCTGATAACTCTCTTGGGAAATGAACGAAAAGACAAATGCTCATCCATTAAGCCTGGAGGAAAGGCTCTTTTGACATACACAAAGACGGTGACATTTGTTCCCAGTGTATGCAGGAAGAATATGAAAATCGTGATCTGAGAGAAAAAAGTCTATATTTGATTATTAGTAACTAACTACCCTGACATGATGTCACATTGCCACTGTATTTAAGTTAAATGTGATGTGATTTCCATAAGGTTGATTTTTAGGAGAAAAAATGTACGAGAGTTTGGTTGTTTTCATTTGTTTGTGTGTGGAAGACTTTCTTTGCCAGAATATTGGCGTAAGTGCTAGTGATTTTTTTGACAAGCATAAAATTGTAAATTTGTAGTGCACATTGAATTGTGAAGAAGTAAGAAGAGTAAGAAAAATTGATGTGTTGAGTATGTTTTTGATGTTCTTGTAGTGAGAATAGCATTGTGATGTGATTGAAGCAATTTTTTTTAGTAAGATTGTAAAATTCCATATATGCGAAAAAGAATATTTTTCTTCCATGTGAAGAATTAAGAGTGTGTTACTACATGCTGAAGCAGGAAAAGTCCCCTATGTGTACCTTTACATCAAACAGCGTGCCAGCTATTTCTTCGTTAGCATAGTGGTGAGTATCCCCGCCTGTCACGCGGGAGACCGTGGTCCGATTCCCTGACGGGGAGTCTTTGCTTTTTCACCTGGGACAACTACTTCTAACTTTTCAGGTTTTTCAATTACATCACACTATATCATAGTAAATCACACCTAATGTACCCCATACTGATTAACTCAATCATACACAACTTTTTTTTAAATACGGACGTTTGCGCCCATTCCTCTGGCCCTTAATCTAGTAAAAGTCCAACCACCCTCTGCAACATCACCCTCTTCAAAGCAGAAAACATTATCCAGGACAGAAGCAGGTTCAAATTAATATGGCACAAGAAGAGTTCTTACATCTTAAACAGTTGCTCAACCTATTCACTTATGCGATTATAAGTGGAACCTAGGAAAGTTGGTCTAAAGTTGCAAGTGGAGGGACTCACACTTCAAGTCTTGGGCTAAAGTCTTTTATTTAGTTTATCAATAATCTTCAAGTGGGTATTGAAAGCTGTGTCTCATTATTTGCCGGTGAGTCTTATTTCTCTGCAGAAAGATTTGGATAAAAACAGTAAATGGGCAGAAACATTGAAGATGAGGTTTAATATATACAAATGTTAGATTTTGCTTTTGGATCACAGAAACAAGCATGACACACATATGGTAAATGGGAAAGTATTTGGGGATTTCGTCTTACGTAAGGCTTTAGGAGAACAGGTAGACAATAGTGTCCACAATAGTGTGCAATGTGAATAGGTGATGAGAGTGTCAGCTGAGTTCTACTCATATAAAAAGCGAAATGGATACACGCAATGGGAATATAATTCTAGCTCTTAATGAATCCTTGATAAGAGCCCCTTTAGAATTTGGAGTTCAGGTTTGGGCATCAGTTCTTATTAAAAGACATTACTGAACTGGAAAAAATACAGAGACATGGAAGAAAATCAGTTGTAAAGAGGAAACTAAACAGGGTTCGGTTACACCGGAGAAAAGGCACCAAAGGGAGGACATGATGATTAATTTGTAAATAAAGTCCTATCCTGATAACTCTCTTGGGAAATGAACGAAAAGACAAATGCTCATCCATTAAACCTGGAGGAAAGGCTCTTTTGACATACACAAAGACTGTGACATTTGTTCCCAGTGTAGACAGCAAGGATATGAAAATCGTGTTCTGAGAGAAAGAAGTCTATATTTGATTATTAGTAACTAACTACCCTGAGATGATGTCACATTGGCACTGTATTTAAGTTAAATGTGATTTGATTTCCATAAGGTTGATTTTTAGAAGAAAAAAATGTACGAGTGTTTGGTTGTTTTCATTTGTTTGTGTGTGGAAGACTTTCTTTGCTAGAATATTGGCGTCAGTGATAGTGATTTTTTTGACAAGCATAAAATTGTAAATTTGTAGTGCACATTGAATTGTGAAGAAGTAAGAAGAGTAAGAAAAATTGATGTGTTGAGTATGTTTTTGATGTTCTTGTAGTGAGAATAGCATTGTGATGTGATTGAAGCGATTTTTTTTAGTAAGATTGTAAAATTCCATGTATGCGAAAAAGAATATTTTTCTTCCATGTGAAGAATTAAGATTGTGTTACTACATGCTGAAGCAGTAAAAGTCCCCTATGTGTACCTTTACATCAAACCACGTGCCAGCTGTTTCCTTGTTAGTATACTGGTGAATATCCCCGCCTGTCACGTGGGAGACCGGGGTTCGATTCCACGACGGGTAGTCTTTGCTTTTTCACCTGGGACAACTACTTCTAACTTTTAAGGTTTTTCAATTACATCACACTATATCATAGTAAATCACACCTAATGTACCCCATACTGATTAACTCAATCATACACAACTTTTTTTTAAATACGGACGTTTGCGCCCATATCTCTGGCCCTTAATCTAGTAAAAGTCCAACCACCCTCTGCAACATCACCCTCTTCAAAGCAGAAAACATGATCCAGGACAGAAGCAGGTTCAAATTAATATGGCACAAGAAGAGTTCTTACATCTTAAACAGTTGCTCAACCTATTCACTTATGCGATTATACGTGGAACCTAGGAAAGTTGGTCTATAGTTGCAAGTGGAGGGACTCACACTTCAGTTTTGGGCTAAAGTCTTTTATTTAGTTTATCAATAATCTTCAAGTGGGTATTGAAAGCTTTGTCTCATTATTTGCCGGTGAGTCTTATTTCTCTGCAGAAAGATTTGGATAAAAACAGTAAATGGGCAGAAACATTGAAGATGAGGTTTAATATATACAAATGTTAGATTTTGCTTTTGGATCACAGAAACAAGCATGACACACATATGGTAAATGGGAAAGTATTTGGGGATTTCGTCTTACGTATGGCTTTAGGAGAACAGGTAGACAATAGTGTCCACAATAGTGTGCAATGTGAATAGGTGATGAGAGTGTCAGCTGAGTTCTACTCATAGAAAAAGCGAAATGGATACACGCAATGGGAATATAATTCTAGCTCTTAATGAATCCTTGATAAGAGCCCCTTTAGAATTTGGAGTTCAGGTTTGGGCATCAGTTCTTATTAAAAGACATTACTGAACTGGAAAAAATACAGAGACATGGAAGAAAATCAGATGTAAAGAGGAAACTAAACAGGGTTCGGTTACACCGGAGAAAAGGCACCAAAGGGAGGACATGATGATTAATTTGTAAATAAAGTCCTATCCTGATAACTCTCTTGGGAAATGAACGAAAAGACAAATGCTCATCCATTAAGCCTGGAGGAAAGGCTCTTTTGACATACACAAAGACTGTGACATTTGTTCCCAGTGTAGGCAGCAAGGATATGAAAATCGTGATCTGAGAGAAAGAAGTCTATATTTGATTATTAGTAACTAACTACCCTGAGATGATGTCACATTGCCACTGTATTTAAGTTAAATGTGATGTGATTTCCATAAGGTTGATTTTTAGGAGAAAAAAAAAGTACGAGTGTTTGGTTGTTTTCATTTCTTTGTGGGTGGAAGACTTTCTTTGCCAGAATATTGGCGTCAGTGCTAGTGATTTTTTTGACAAGCATAAAATTGTAAATTTGTAGTGCACATTGAATTGTGAAGAAGTAAGAAGAGTAAGAAAAATTGATGTGTTGAGTATGTTTTTGATGTTCTTGTAGTGAGAATAGCATTGTGATGTGATTGAAGCGATTTTTTTAGTAAGATTGTAAAATTCCATGTAGGCGAAAAAGAATATTTTTCTTCCATGTGAAGAATTAAGAGTGTGTTACTACATGCTGAAGCAGGAAAAGTCCCCTATGTGTACCTTTACATCAAGCAACATGCCAGCTGTTTCCTCGTTAGTATAGTGGTGAGTTTCCCCGCCTGTCACGTGGGAGACCGTGGTTCGATTCCCCGACGGGGAGTCTTTGCTTTTTCACCTGGGACAACTACTTCTAACTTTTCACGTTTTTCAATTACATCACACTATATCATAGTAAATCACACCTAATGTACCCCATACTGATTAACTCAATCATACACAACTTTTTTTTAAATACGGACGTTTGCGCCCATTCCTCTGGCCCTTAATCTAGTAAAAGTCCAACCACCCTCTGCAACATCACCCTCTTCAAAGCAGAAAACATGATCCAGGACAGAAGCAGGTTCAAATTCATATGGCACAAGAAGAGTTCTTACATCTTAAACAGTTGCTCAACCTATTCACTTATGCGATTATACGTGGAACCTAGGAAAGTTGGTCTAAAGTTGCAAGTGGAGCGACTCACACTTCAGTCTTGGGCTAAAGTCTTTTATTTAGTTTATCAATAATCTTCAAGTGGGTATTGAAAGCTGTGTCTCATTATTTGCCGGTGAGTCTTATTTCTCTGCAGAAAGATTTGGATAAAAACAGTAAATGGGCAGAAACATTGAAGATGAGGTTTAATATATACAAATGTTAGATTTTGCTTTTGGATCACAGAAACAAGCATGACACACATATGGTAAATGGGAAAGTATTTGGGGATTTCGTCTTACGTAAGGCTTCAGGAGAACAGGTAGACAATAGTGTCCACAATAGTGTGCAATGTGAATAGGTGATGAGCGTGTCAGCTGAGTTCTACTCATATAAAAAGCGAGATGGATACACGCAATGGGAATATAATTCTACCTCTTAATGAATCCTTGATAAGAGCCCCTTTAAAATTTGGAGTTCAGGTTTGGGCATCAATTCTTATTAAAAGACATTACTGAACTGGAAAAAATACAGAGACATGGAAGAAAATCAGTTGTAAAGAGGAAACTAAACAGGGTTCGGTTACACCGGAAAAAAGGCACCAAAGGGAGGACATGATGATTAATTTGTAAATAGCAAAGTCCTATCCAGATAACTCTCTTGGGAAATGAACGAAAAGACAAATGCTCATCCATTAAGCCTGGAGGAAAGGCTCTTTTGACATACACAAAGACGGTGACATTTGTTCCCAGTGTAGGCAGCAAGGATATGAAAATCGTGATCTGAGAGAAAGAAGTCTATATTTGATTATTAGTAACTAACTACCCTGAGATGATGTCACATTGCCACTGTATTTAAGTTAAATGTGATGTGATTTCCATAAGGTTGATTTTTAGGAGAAAAAATGTACGAGTGTTTGGTTGTTTTCATTTGTTTGTGTGTGGAAGACTTTCTTTGCCAGAATATTGGCGTAAGTGCTAGTGATTTTTTTGACAAGCATAAAATTGTAAATTTGTAGTGCACATTGAATTGTGAAGAAGTAAGAAGTGTAAGAAAAATTGATGTGTTGCGTATGTTTTTGATGTTCTTGTAGTGAGAATACAATTGTGATGTGATTGAAGCGATTTTTTTTAGTAGGATTGTAAAATTCCATGTATGCGAAAAAGAATATTTTTCTTCCATGTGAAGAATTAAGAGTGTGTTACTACATGCTGAAGCAGGAAAAGTCCCCTATGTGTACCTTTACATCAAACAACGTGCCAGCTATTTCCTCATTACTATAGTGGTGAGTATCCTTGCCTGTCACGCGGGAGACCGGGGTTTGATTCCCCGACGGGGAGTCTTTGCTTTTTCACCTGGGACAACTACTTTTAACTTTTCAGGTTTTTCAATTACATCACACTATATCATAGTAAATCCCACCTAAAGTACCCCATACTGATTAACTCAATCATACACAACTTTTTTTTAAATACGGACGTTTGCGCCCATTCCTCTGGCCCTTAATCTAGTAAAAGTCCAACCACCCTCTGCAACATCACCCTCTTCAAAGCAGAAAACATGATACAGGACAGAAACAGGTTCAAATTAATGTGGCACAAGAAGAGTTCTTACATCTTAAACAGTTGCTCAACCTATTCACTTATGCGATTATACGTGGAACCTAGGAAAGTTGGTCTAAAGTTGCAAGTGGAGGGACTCACACTTCAGTCTTGGGCTAAAGTCTTTTATTTAGTTTATCAATAATCTTCAAGTGGGTATTGAAAGCTGTGTCTCATTATTTGCCGGTGAGTCTTATTTCTCTGCAGAAAGATTTGGATAAAAACAGTAAATGGGCAGAAACATTGAAGATGAGGTTTAATATATACAAATGTTAGATTTTGCTTTTGGATCACAGAAACAAGCATGACACACATATGGTAAATGGGAAAGTATTTGGGGATTTCGTCTTACGTAAGGCTTCAGGAGAACAGGTAGACAATAGTGTCCACAATAGCGTGCAATGTGAATAGGTGATGAGAGTGTCAGCTGAGTTCTACTCATATAAAAAGCGAAATGGATACACGCAATGGGAATATAATTCTAGCTCTTAATGAATCATTGATAAGAGCCCCTTTAGAATTTGGAGTTCAGGTTTGGGCATCAGTTCTTATTAAAAGACATTACTGAACTGGAAAAAATACAGAGACATGGAAGAAAATCAGTTGTAAAGAGGAAACTAAACAGGGTTCGGTTACACCGGAAAAAAGGCACCAAAGGGAGGACATGATGATTAATTTGTAAATAGCAAAGTCCTATCCAGATAACTCTCTTGGGAAATGAACGAAAAGACAAATGCTCATCCATTAAGCCTGGAGGAAAGGCTCTTTTGACATACACAAAGACGGTGACATTTGTTCCCAGTGTAGGCAGCAAGGATATGAAAATCGTGATCTGAGAGAAAGAAGTCTATATTTGATTATTAGTAACTAACTACCCTGAGATGATGTCACATTGCCACTGTATTTAAGTTAAATGTGATGTGATTTCCATAAGGTTGATTTTTAGGAGAAAAAATGTACGAGTGTTTGGTTGTTTTCATTTGTTTGTGTGTGGAAGACTTTCTTTGCCAGAATATTGGCGTAAGTGCAAGTGATTTTTTTGACAAGCATAAAATTGTAAATTTGTAGTGCAAATTGAATTGTGAAGAAGTAAGAAGAGTAAGAAAAATTGATGTGTTGAGTATGTTTTTGATGTTCTTGTGAGAATAGCATTGTGATGTGATTTAAGCGATTTTTTTTAGTAAGATGGTAAAATTCCATGTATGCGAAAAAGAATATTTTTCTTCCATGTGAAGAATTAAGAGTGTGTTACTACATGATGAAGCAGGAAAAGTCCCCTATGTGTACCTTTACATCAAGTAACGTGCCAGCTATTTTATCGTTAGTATAGTGGTGCGTATCCCCGCCTGTCACACGGGAAACCAGGGTTCGATTCCCCGACGGGGAGTCTTTGCTTTTTCACCTGGGACAACTACTTCTAACTTTTCAGGTGTTTCAATTACATCACACTATATCATAGTAAATCACACCTAATGTACCCCATACTGATTAACTCAATCATACACAACTTTTTTTTAAATACGGACGTTTGCGCCCATTCCTCTGGCCCTTAATCTAGTAAAAGTCCAACCACCCTCTGCAACATCACTCTCTTCAAAGCAGAAAACATGATCCAGGACAGAAGCAGGTTCAAATTAATATGGCACAAAAAGAGTTCTTACATGTTAAACAGTTGCTCAACCTATTCACTTATGCGATTATATGTGGAACGTAGGAAAGTTGGTCTAAAGTTGCAAGTGGAGGGACTCACACTTCAGTCTTGGGCTAAAGTCTTTTATTTAGTTTATCAATAATCTTCAAGTGGGTATTGAAAGCTGTGTCTCATTATTTGCCGGTGAGTCTTATTTCTCTGCAGAAAGATTTGGACAAAAACAGTAAATGGGCAGAAACATTGAAGATGAGGTTTAATATATAAAAATGTTAGATTTTGCTTTTGCATCACAGAAACAAGCATGACACACATATGGTAAATGGGAAAGTATTTGGGGATTTCTTCTTACGTAAGGCTTTAAGAGAACAGGTAGACAATAGTGTCCACAATAGCGTGCAATGTGAATAGGTGATGAGAGTGTCAGCTGAGTTCTACTCATATAAAAAGCGAAATGGATACACGCAATGGGAATATAATTCTAGCTCTTAATGAATCCTTGATAAGAGCCCCTTTAGAATTTGGAGTTCAGTTTTGGGCATCAGTTCTTATTAAAAGACATTACTGAACTGGAAAAAATACAGAGACATGGAAGAAAATCAGTTGTAAAGAGGAAACTAAGCAGGGTTCGGTTACACCGGAGAAAAGGCACCAAAAAGAGGACATGATGATTAATTTGTAAATAAAGTCCTATCCTGATAACTCTCTTGGGAAATGAACGAAAAGACAAATGCTCATCCATTAAGCCTGGAGGAAAGGCTCTTTTGACATACACAAAGACGGTGACATTTGTTCCCAGTGTAGGCAGCAAGGATATGAAAATCGTGATCTGAGAGAAAGAAGTCTATATTTGATTATTAGAAACTAACTACCCTGAGATGATGTCACATTGCCACTGTATTTAAGTTAAATGTGATGTGATTTCCATAAGGTTGATTTTTAGGAGAAAAAATGTACGAGTGTTTGGTTGTTTTCATTTGTTTGTGTGTGGAAGACTTTCTTTGCCAGAATATTGGCGTAAGTGCTAGTGATTTTTTTGACAAGCATAAAATTGTAAATTTGTAGTGCACATTGAATTGTGAAGAAGTAAGAAGAGTAAGAAAAATTGATGTGTTGAGTATGTTTTTGATGTTCTTGTAGTGAGAATAGCATTGTGATGTGATTGAAGCGATTTTTTTTTGTAAGATTGTAAAATTTCATGTATGCGAAAAAGAATATTTTTCTTCCATGTGAAGAATTAAGAGTGTGTTACTACATGATGAAGCAGGAAACGTCCCCTATGTGTACCTTTACATCAAGCAACGTGCCAGTTAATTCCTTGTTAGTATAGTGGTGAGTATCCCCGCCTGTCACGCGGGAGACCGGCGTTCCATTCCCCGACGGGGAGTCTTTGCTTTTTCACCTGGGACAACTACTTCTAACTTTTCAGGTGTTTCAATTACATCACACTATATCATAGTAAATCACACCTAATGTACCCCATACTGATTAACTCAATCATACACAACTTTTTTTTAAATACGGACGTTTACGCCCATTCCTCTGGCCCTTAATCTAGTAAAAGTCCAACCACCCTCTGCAACATCACCCTCTTCAAAGCAGAAAACATGATCCAGGACAGAAGCAGGTTCAAATTAATATGGCACAAGAAGAGTTCTTACATCTTAAACAGTTGCTCAACCTATTCACTTATGCGATTATACGTGGAACCTAGGAAAGTTGGTCTAAAGTTGCAAGTGGAGGGACTCACACTTCAGTCTTGGGCTAAAGTCTTTTATTTAGTTTATCAATAATCTTCAAGTGGGTATTGAAAGCTGTGTCTCATTATTTGCCGGTGAGTCTTATTTCTCTGCAGAAAGATTTGGATAAAAACAGTAAATGGGCAGAAACATTGAAGATGAGGTTTTATATATACAAATGTTAGATTTTGCTTTTGGATCACAGAAACAAGCATGACACACATATGGTAAATGGGAAAGTATTTGGGGATTTCGTCTTACGTAAGTCTTTAGGAGAACAGGTAGACAATAGTGTCCACAATAGTGTGCAATGTGAATAGGTGATGAGAGTGTCAGCTGAGTTCTACTCGTATAAAAAGCGAAATGGATACACACAATGGGAATATAATTCTACCTCTTAATGAATCCTTGATAAGAGCCCCTTTAGAATTTGGAGTTCAGGTTTGGGCATCAGTTCTTATTAAAAGACATTACTGAACTGGAAAAAATACAGAGACATGGAAGAAAATCAGTTGTAAAGAGGAAACTAAACAGGGTTCGGTTACACCGGAAAAAAGGCACCAAAGGGAGGACATGATGATTAATTTGTAAATAAAGTCCTATCCAGATAACTCTCTTGGGAAATGAACGAAAAGACAAATGCTCATCCATTAAGTCTGGAAGAAAGGCTCTTTTGACATACACAAAGACGGTGACATTTGTTCCCAGTGTAGGCAGCAAGGATATGAAAATCGTGATCTGAGAGAAAGAAGTCTATATTTGATTATTAGTAACTAACTACCCTGAGATGATGTCACATTGCCACTGTATTTAAGTTAAATGTGATGTGATTTCCATAAGGTTGATTTTTGGAGAAAAAATGTACGAGTGTTTGGTTGTTTTCATTTGGTTGTGTGTGGAAGACTTTCTTTGCCAGAATATTGGCGTAAGTGCTAGTGATTTTTTTGAGAAGCATAAAATTGTAAATTTGTAGTGCACATTGAATTGTGAAGAAGTAAGAAGTGTAAGAAAAATTGATGTGTTGCGTATGTTTTTGATGTTCTTGTAGTGAGAATACAATTGTGATGTGATTGAAGCGATTTTTTTTAGTAGGATTGTAAAATTCCATGTATGCGAAAAAGAATATTTTTCTTCCATGTGAAGAATTAAGAGTGTGTTACTACATGCTGAAGCAGGAAAAGTCCCCTATGTGTACCTTTACATCAAACAACGTGCCAGCTATTTCCTCATTACTATAGTGGTGAGTATCCCTGCCTGTCACGCGGGAGACCGGGGTTTGATTCCCCGACGGGGAGTCTTTGCTTTTTCACCTGGGACAACTACTTTTAACTTTTCAGGTTTTTCAATTACATCACACTATATCATAGTAAATCACACCTAATATACCCCATACTGATTAACTCAATCATACACAACTTTTTTTTAAATACGGACGTTTGCGCCCAATCCTCTGGCCCTTAATCTAGTAAAAGTCCAACCACCCTCTGCAACATCACCCTCTTCAAAGCAGAAAACATGATCCAGGACAGAAGCAGGTTCAAATTAATATGGCACAAGAAGAGTTCTTACATCTTAAACAGTTGCTCAACCTATTCACTTACGCGATTATACGTGGAACCTACGAAAGTTGGTCTAAAGTTGCAAGTGGAGGGACTCACACTTCAGTTTTGGGCTAAAGTCTTTTATTTAGTTTATCAATAATCTTCAAGTGGGTATTGAAAGCTGTGTCTCATTATTTGCCGGTGAGTCTTATTTCCCTGCAGAAAGATTTGGATAAAAACAGTAAATGGGCAGAAACATTGAAGATGAGGTTTAATATATACAAATGTTAGATTTTGCTTTTGGATCACAGAAACAAGCATGACACACATATGGTAAATGGGAAAGTATTTGGGGATTTCGTCTTACGTAAGGCTTTAGGAGAACAGGTAGACAATAGTGTCCACAATAGTGTGCAATGTGAATAGGTGATGAGAGTGTCAGCTGAGTTCTACTCATATAAAAAGCGAAATGGATACACGCAATGGGAATATAATTCTAGCTCTTAATGAATCCTTGATAAGAGCCCCTTTAGAATTTGGAGTTCAGGTTTGGGCATCAGTTCTTATTAAAATACATTACTGAACTGGAAAAAATACAGAGACATGGAAGAAAATCAGTTGTAAAGAGGAAACTAAACAGGGTTCGGTTACACTGGAGAACAGGCACCAAAGGGAGGACATGATGATTAATTTGTAAATAAAGTCCTATCCTGATAACTCTCTTGGGAAATGAACGAAAAGACAAATGCTCATCCATTAAGTCTGGAGGAAAGGCTATTTTGACATACACAAAGACTGTGACATTTGTTCCCAGTGTAGGCAGCAAGGATATGAAAATCGTGATCTGAGAGAAAGAAGTCTATATTTGATTATTAGTAACTAACTACCCTGAGATGATGTCACATTGCCACTGTATTTAAGTTAAATGTGATGTGATTTCCATAAGGTTGATTTTTAGGAGAAAAAATGTACGAGTGTTTCGTTGTTTTCATTTCTTTGTGTGTGGAAGACTTTCTTTGCCAGAATATTGGCGTAAGTGCTAGTGATTTTTTTGACAAGCATAAAATTGTAAATTTGTAGTGCACATTGAATTGTGAAGAAGTAAGAAGAGTAAGAAAAATTGATGTGTTGAGTATGTTTTTGATGTTCTTGTAGTGAGAATAGCATTGTGATGTGATTGAAGCGATTTTTTTTAGTAAGATTGTAAAATTCCATGTATGCGAAAAAGAATATTTTTCTTCCATGTGAAGAATTAAGAGTGTGTTACTTCATGCTGAAGCAGGAAAAGTCCCCTATGTGTACCTTTACATCAAACAACATGCTAGCTATTTCCTCGTTAGTATAGTGGTGAATATCCCCGCCTGTTACGCGGGAGACCGGGGTTCTATTCCCCGACGGTGAGTCTTTGCTTTTTCACCTGGGACAACTACTTCTAACTTTTCAGGTGTTTCAATTACATCACACTATATCATAGTAAATCACACCTAATGTACCCCATACTGATTAACTCAATCATACACAACTTTTTTTTAAATACGGACGTTAGCGCCCATTCCTCTGGCCCTTAATCTAGTAAAAGTCCAACCACCCTCTGCAACATCACCCTCTTGAAAGCAGAAAACATGATCCAGGACAGAAGCAGGTTCAAATTAATATGGCACAAGAAGAGTTCTTACATCTTAAACAGTTGCTCAACCTATTCACTTATGCGATTATACGTGGAACCTAGGAAAGTTGGTCTAAAGTTGCAAGTGGAGGGACTCACACTTCAGTCTTGGGCTAAAGTCTTTTATTTAGTTTATCAATAATCTTCAAGTGGGTATTGAAAGCTGTGTCTCATTATTTGCCGGTGAGTCTTATTTCTCTGCAGAAAGAATTGGACAAAAACAGTAAATGGGCAGAAACATTGAAGATGAGGTTTAATATATACAAATGTTAGATTTTGCTTTTGGATCACAGAAACAAGCATGACACACATATGGTAAATGGGAAAGTATTTTGTCTTACGTAAGGCTTTAGAAGAACAGGTAGACAATAGTATCCACAACAGTGTGCAATGTGAATAGGTGATGAGAGTGTCAGCTGAGTTCTACTCATATAAAAAGCGAAATTGATACACGCAATGGGAATGTAATTCTACCTCTTAATGAATCCTTGATAAGAGCCCCTTTAGAATTTGGAGTTCAGGTTTGGGCATCAGTTCTTATTAAAAGACATTACTGAACTGGAAAAAATACAGAGACAAGGCAGAAAATCAGTTGTAAAGAGGAAACTAAACAGGGTTCGGTTACACCGGAGAAAAGGCACCAAAGGGAGGACATGATGATTAATTTGTAAATAGCAAAGTCCTATCCAGATAACTCTCTTGGGAAATGAACGAAAAGACAAATGCTCATCCATTAAGCCTGGAGGAAAGGCTCTTTTGACATACACAAAGACGGTGACATTTGTTCCCAGTGTATGCAGCAAGAATATGAAAATCGTGATCTGAGAGAAAAAAGTCTATATTTGATTATTAGTAACTAACTACCCTGACATAATGTCACATTGCCACTGTATTTAAGTTAAATGTGATGTGATTTCCATAAGGTTGATTTTTAGGAGAAAAAATGTACGAGTGTTTCGTTGTTTTCATTTCTTTGTGTGTGGAAGACTTTCTTTGCCAGAATATTGGCGTAAGTGCTAGTGATTTTTTTGACAAGCATAAAATTGTAAATTTGTAGTGCACATTGAATTGTGAAGAAGTAAGAAGAGTAAGAAAAATTGATGTGTTGAGTATGTTTTTGATGTTCTTGTAGTGAGAATAGCATTGTGATGTGATTGAAGCGATTTTTTTTAGTAAGATTGTAAAATTCCATATATGCGAAAAAGAATATTTTTCTTCCATGTGAAGAATTAAGAGTGTGTTACGAAATGCTGAAGCAGGAAAAGTCCCCTATGTGTACCTTTACATCAAACAGCGTGCCAGCTATTTCTTCGTTAGCATAGTGGTGAGTATCCCCGCCTGTCACGCGGGAGACCGTGGTCCGATTCCCTGACGGGGAGTCTTTGCTTTTTCACCTGAGACAACTACTTCTAACTTTTCAGGTTTTTCAATTACATCACACTATATCATAGTAAATCACACCTAATGTACCCCATACTGATTAACTCAATCATACACAACTTTTTTTTAAATACGGACGTTTGCGCCCATTCCTCTGGCCCTTAATCTAGTAAAAGTCCAACCACCCTCTGCAACATCACCCTCTTCAAAGCAGAAAACATTATCCAGGACAGAAGCAGGTTCAAATTAATATGGCACAAGAAGAGTTCTTACATCTTAAACAGTTGCTCAACCTATTCACTTATGCGATTATAAGTGGAACCTAGGAAAGTTGGTCTAAAGTTGCAAGTGGAGGGACTCACACTTCAAGTCTTGGGCTAAAGTCTTTTATTTAGTTTATCAATAATCTTCAAGTGGTATTGAAAGCTGTGTCTCATTATTTGCCGGTGAGTCTTATTTCTCTGCAGAAAGATTTGGATAAAAACAGTAAATGGGCAGAAACATTGAAGATGAGGTTTAATATATACAAATGTTAGATTTTGCTTTTGGATCACAGAAACAAGCATGACACACATATGGTAAATGGGAAAGTATTTGGGGATTTCGTCTTACGTAAGGCTTTAGGAGAACAGGTAGACAATAGTGTCCACAATAGTGTGCAATGTGAATAGGTGATGAGAGTGTCAGCTGAGTTCTACTCATATAAAAAGCGAAATGGATACACGCAATGGGAATATAATTCTAGCTCTTAATGAATCCTTGATAAGAGCCCCTTTAGAATTTGGAGTTCAGGTTTGGGCATCAGTTCTTATTAAAAGACATTACTGAACTGGAAAAAATACAGAGACATGGAAGAAAATCAGTTGTAAAGAGGAAACTAAACAGGGTTCGGTTACACCGGAGAAAAGGCACCAAAGGGAGGACATGATGATTAATTTGTAAATAATGTCCTATCCTGATAACTCTCTTGGGAAATGAACGAAAAGACAAATGCTCATCCATTAAACCTGGAGGAAAGGCTCTTTTGACATACACAAAGACTGTGACATTTGTTCCCAGTGTAGACAGCAAGGATATGAAAATCGTGTTCTGAGAGAAAGAAGTCTATATTTGATTATTAGTAACTAACTACCCTAAGATGATGTCACATTGGCACTGTATTTAAGTTAAATGTGATTTGATTTCCATAAGGTTGATTTTTAGGAGAAAAAAATGTACGAGTGTTTGGTTGTTTTCATTTGTTTGTGTGTGGAAGACTTTCTTTGCTAGAATATTGGCGTCAGTGATAGTGATTTTTTTGACAAGCATAAAATTGTAAATTTGTAGTGCACATTGAATTGTGAAGAAGTAAGAAGAGTAAGAAAAATTGATGTGTTTAGTATGTTTTTGATGTTCTTGTAGTGAGAATAGCATTGTGATGTGATTGAAGCGATTTTTTTTAGTAAGATTGTAAAATTCCATGTATGCGAAAAAGAATATTTTTCTTCCATGTGAAGAATTAAGATTGTGTTACTACATGCTGAAGCAGTAAAAGTCCCCTATGTGTACCTTTACATCAAACCACATGCCAGCTGTTTCCTTGTTAGTATACTGGTGAATATCCTCGCCTGTCACGTGGGAGACCGCGGTTCGATTCCACGACGGGTAGTCTTTGCTTTTTCACCTTGGACAACTACTTCTAACTTTTCAGGTTTTTCAATTACATCACACTATATCATAGTAAATCACACCTAATGTACCCCATACTGATTAACTCAATCATACACAACTTTTTTTTAAATACGGACGTTTGCGCCCATTCCTCTGGCCCTTAATCTAGTAAAAGTCCAACCACCCTCTGCAACATCACCCTCTTCAAAGCAGAAAACATGATCCAGGACAGAAGCAGGTTCAAATTAATATGGCACAAGAAGAGTTCTTACATCTTAAACAGTTGCTCAACCTATTCACTTATGCGATTATACGTGGAACCTAGGAAAGCTGGTCTATAGTTGCAAGTGGAGGGACTCACACTTCAGTTTTGGGCTAAAGTCTTTTATTTAGTTTATCAATAATCTTCAAGTGGGTATTGAAAGCTTTGTCTCATTATTTGCCGGTGAGTCTTATTTCTCTGCAGAAAGATTCGGATAAAAACAGTAAATGGGCAGAAACATTGAAGATGAGGTTTAATATATACAAATGTTAGATTTTGCTTTTGGATCACAGAAACAAGCATGACACACATATGGTAAATGGGAAAGTATTTGGGGATTTCGTCTTACGTAAGGCTTTAGGAGAACAGGTAGACAATAGTGTCCACAATAGTGTGCAATGTGAATAGGTGATGAGAGTGTCAGCTGAGTTCTACTCATATAAAAAGCGAGATGGATACACGCAATGGGAATATAATTCTACCTCTTAATGAATCCTTGATAAGAGCCCCTTTAAAATTTGGAGTTCAGGTTTGGGCATCAATTCTTATTAAAAGACATTACTGAACTGGAAAAAATACAGAGACATGGAAGAAAATCAGTTGTAAAGAGGAAACTAAACAGGGTTCGGTTACACCGGAGAAAAGGCACCAAAGGAAGGACATGATGATTAATTTGTAAATAAAGTCCTATCCTGATAACTCTCTTGGGAAATGAACGAAAAGACAAATGCTCATCCATTAAGCCTGGAGGAAAGGCTCTTTTGACATACACAAAGACTGTGACATTTGTTCCCAGTGTAGGCAGCAAGGATATGAAAATCGTGATCTGAGAGAAAGAAGTCTATATTTGATTATTAGTAACTAACTACCCTGAGATGATGTCACATTGCCACTGTATTTAAGTTAAATGTGATGTGATTTCCATAAGGTTGATTTTTAGAAGAAAAAAAAAGTACGAGTGTTTGGTTGTTTTCATTTGTTTGTGTGTGGAAGACTTTCTTTGCCAGAATATTGGCTTAAGTGCAAGTGATTTTTTTGACAAGCATAAAATTGTAAATTTGTAGTGCAAATTGAATTGTGAAGAAGTAAGAAGAGTAAGAAAAATTGATGTGTTGAGTATGTTTTTGATGTTCTTGTAGTGAGAATACAATTGTGATGTGATTGAAGCGATTTTTTTTAGTAAGATTGTAAAATTCCATGTATGCGAAAAATAATATTTTTCTTCCATGTGAAGAATTAAGAGTGTGTTACTACATGATGAAGCAGGAATAGTCCCCTATGTGTACCTTTACATCAAACAACATGCCAGCTGTTTCCTTGTTAGTATACTGGTGAATTTCCCCGCCTGTCACGTGGGAGATCGGGGTTCGATTCCCCGACGGGGAGTCTTTGCTTTTTCACCTGGGACAACTACTTCTAACTTTTCAGGTTTTTCAATTACATCACACTATATCATAGTAAATCACACCTAATGTACCCCATAATGATTAACTCAATCATACACAACTTTTTTTTAAATACGGACGTTTGCGCCCATTCCTCTGGCCCTTAATCTAGTAAAAGTCCAACCACCCTCTGCAACATCACCCTCTTCAAAGCAGAAAACATGATCCAGGACAGAAGCAGGTTCAAATTAATATGGCACAAGAAGAGTTCTTACATCTTAAACAGTTGGTCAACCTATTCACTTATGCGATTATACGTGGAACCTAGGAAAGTTGGTCTAAAGTTGCAAGTGGAGGGACTCACACTTCAGTCTTGGGCTAAAGTCTTTTATTTAGTTTATCAATAATCTTCAAGGGGGTATAAAAAGCTGTGTCTCATTATATGCCGGTGAGTCTTATTTCTCTGCAGAAAGATTTGGATTAAAACAGTAAATGGGCAGAAACATTGAAGATGAGGTTTAATATATACAAATGTTAGATTTTGCTTTTGGATCACAGAAACAAGCATGACACACATATGGTAAATGGGAAAGTATTTGGGGATTTCGTCTTACGTAAGGCTTCAGTAGAACAGGTAGACAATAGTGTCCACAATAGTGTGCAATGTGAATAGGTGATGAGAGTGTCAGATGAGTTCTACTCATATAAAAAGCGAAATGGATACACGCAATGGGAATATAATTCTAGCTCTTAATGAATCCTTGATAAGAGCCCCTTTAGAATTTGGAGTTCAGGTTTGGGCATCAGTTCTTATTAAAAGACATTACTGAACTGGAAAAAATACAGAGACATGGAAGAAAATCAGTTGTAAAGAGGAAACTAAACAGGGTTCGGTTACACCGGAAAAAAGGCACCAAAGGGAGGACATGATGATTAATTTGTAAATAGCAAAGTCCTATCCAGATAACTCTCATGGGAAATGAACGAAAAGACAAATGCTCATCCATTAAGCCTGGAGGAAAGGCTCTTTTGACATACACAAAGACGGTGACATTTGTTCCCAGTGTAGGCAGCAAGGATATGAAAATCGTGATCTGAGAGAAAGAAGTCTATATTTGATTATTAGTAACTAACTACCCTGAGATGATGTCACATTGCCACTGTATTTAAGTTAAATGTGATGTGATTTCCATAAGGTTGATTTTTAGGAGAAAAAATGTACGAGTGTTTGGTTGTTTTTATTTGTTTGTGTGTGGAAGACTTTCTTTGCCAGAATATTGGCGTAAGTGCTAGTGATTTTTTTGACAAGCATAAAATTGTAAATTTGTAGTGCACATTGAATTTTGAAGAAGTAAGAAGAGTAAGAAAAATTGATGTGTTGAGTATGTTTTTGATGTTCTTGTAGTGAGAATAGCATTGTGATGTGATTGAAGTGATTTTTGTTAGTAAGATTGTAAAATTCCATGTATGCGAAAAAGAATATTTTTCTTCCATGTGAAGAATTAAGAGTGTGTTACTACATGCTGAAGCAGGAAAAGTCCCCTATGTGTACCTTTACATCAAACAATGTGCAAGCTATTTCCTCGTTAGTATAGTGGTGAGTATCCCCGCCTGTCACGCGGGAGACCGGGTTTCGATTCCCCGACGGGGAGTCTTTGCTTTTTCACCTGGGACAACTACTTCTAACTTTTCAGGTTTTTCAATTACATCACACTATATCATAGTAAATCACACCTAGTGTACCCCACACTGATTAACTCAATCATACACAACTTTTTTTAAATACGGACGTTTGCGCCCATTCCTCTGGCCCTTAATCTAGTAAAAGTCCAACCACCCTCTGCAACATCACCCTCTTCAAAGCAGAAAACATGATCCAGGACAGAAGCAGGTTCAAATTAATATGGCACAAGAAGAGTTCTTACATCTTAAACAGTTGCTCAACCTATTCACTTATGCGATTATACGTGGAACCTAGGAAAGTTGGTCTAAAGTTGCAAGTGGAGGGACTCACACTTCAGTCTTGGGCTAAAGTCTTTTATTTAGTTTATCAATAATCTTCAAGTGGGTATTGAAAGCTGTGTCTCATTATTTGCCGGTGAGTCTTATTTCTCTGCAGAAAGATTTGGATAAAAACAGTAAATGGGCAGAAACATTGAAGATGAGGTTTAATATATACAAATGTTAGATTTTGCTTTTGGATCTCAGAAACAAGCATGACACACATATGGTAAATGGGAAAGTATTTGGGGATTTCGTCTTACGTAAGGCTTCAGGAGAACAGGTAGACAATAGTGTCCACAATAGTGTGCAATGTGAATAGGTGATGAGAGTGTCAGCTGAGTTCTACTCATATAAAAAGCGAAATGGATACACGCAATGGGAATATAATTCTACCTCTTAATGAATCCTTGATAAGAGCCCCTTTAGAATTTGGAGTTCAGGTTTGGGCATCAGTTCTTATTAAAAGACATTACTGAACTGGAAAAAATACAGAGACATGGAAGAAAATCAGTTGTAAAGAGGAAACTAAACAGGGTTCGGTTACACCGGAAAAAAGGCACCAAAGGGAGGACATGATGATTAATTTGTAAATAGCAAAGTCCTATCCAGATAACTCTCTTGGGAAATGAACGAAAAGACAAATGCTCATCCATTAAGCCTGGAGGAAAGGCTCTTTTGACATACACAAAGACGGTGACATTTGTTCCCAGTGTAGGCAGCAAGGATATGAAAATCGTGATCTGAGAGAAAGAAGTCTAGATTTGATTATTAGTAACTAACTACCCTGAGATGATGTCACATTGCCACTGTATTTAAGTTAAATCTGATGTGATTTCCATAAGGTTGATTTTTAGGAGAAAAAATGTACGAGTGTTTGGTTACTTTCATTTGTTTGTGTGTGGAAGACTTTCTTTGCCAGAATATTGGCGTAAGTGGTAGTGATTTTTTTGACAAGCATAAAATTGTAAATTTGTAGTGCACATTGAATTGTGAAGAAGTAAGAAGAGTAAGAAAAATTGATGTGTTGAGTATGTTTTTGATGTTCTTGTAGTGAGAATAGCATTGTGATGTGATTGAAGCGATTTTTTTTAGTAAGATTGTAAAATTCCATGTATGCGAAAAAGAATATTTTTCTTCCATGTGAAGAATTAAAAGTGTGTTACTACATGCTGAAGCAGGAAAAGTCCCCTATGTGTACCTTTACATCAAACAACGTGCCACCTATTTCCTCGTTAGTATAGTGGTGAGTATCCTTGCCTGTCACGCGGGAGACCGGGGTTCGATTCCCCGACGGGGAGTCTTTGCTTTTTCACCTGAGACAACTACTTCTAACTTTTCAGGTTTTTCAATTACATCACACTATATCATAGTAAATCACACCTAATGTACCCCATATTGATTAACTCAATCATACACAACTTTTTTTTAAATACGGACGTTTGCGCCCATTCCTCTGGCCCTTAATCTAGTAAAAGTCCAACCACCCTCTGCAACATCACCCTCTTCAAAGCAGAAAACATGATCCAGGACAGAAGCAGGTTCAAATTAATATGGCACAAGAAGAGTTCTTACATCTTAAACAGTTGCTCAACCTATTCACTTATGCGATTATACGTGGAACCTAGGAAAGTTGGTCTAAAGTTGCAAGTGGAGGGACTCACACTTCAGTCTTGGGCTAAAGTCATTTATTTAGTTTATCAATAATCTTCAAGTGGGTATTGAAAGCTGTGTCTCATTATTTGCCGGTGAGTCTTATTTCTCTGCAGAAAGATTTGGATAAAAACAGTAAATGGGCAGAAACATTGAAGATGAGGTTTAATATATACAAATGTTAGATTTTGCTTTTGGATCTCAGAAACAAGCATGACACACATATGGTAAATGGGAAAGTATTTGGGGATTTCGTCTTACGTAAGGCTTCAGGAGAACAGGTAGACAATGGTGTCCACAATAGTGTGCAATGTGAACAGGTGATGAGAGTGTCAGCTGAGTTCTACTCATATAAAAAGCGAAATGGATACACGCAATGGGAATATAATTCTACCTCTTAATGAATCCTTGATAAGAGCCCCTTTAGAATTTGGAGTTCAGGTTTGGGCATCAGTTCTTATTAAAAGACATTACTGAACTGGAAAAAATACAGAGACATGGAAGAAAATCAGTTGTAAAGAGGAAACTAAACAGGGTTCGGTTACACCGAAAAAAAGGCACCAAAGGGTGGACATGATGATTAATTTGTAAATAGCAAAGTCCTATCCAGATAACTCTCTTGGGAAATGAACGAAAAGACAAATGCTCATCCATTAAGCCTGGAGGAAAGGCTCTTTTGACATACACAAAGACGGTGACATTTGTTCCCAGTGTAGGCAGCAAGGATATGAAAATCGTGGTCTGAGAGAAAGAAGTCTAGATTTGATTATTAGTAACTAACTACCCTGAGATGATGTCACATTGCCACTGTATTTAAGTTAAATGTGATGTGATTTCCATAAGGTTGATTTTTAGGAGAAAAAATGTACGAGTGTTTGGTTATTTTCATTTGTTTGTGTGTGGAATACTTTCTTTGCCAGAATATTGGAGTAAGTGCTAGTGATTTTTTTGACAAGCATAAAATTGTAAATTTGTAGTGCACATTGAATTGTGAAGAAGTAAGAAGAGTAAGAAAAATTGATGTGTTGAGTATGTTTTTGATGTTCTTGTAGTGAGAATAGCATTGTGATGTGATTGAAGCAATTTTTTTTAGTAAGATTGTAAAATTCCATGTATGCGAAAAAGAATATTTTTCTTCCATGTGAAGAATTAAAAGTGTGTTACTACATGCTGAAGCAAGAAAAGTCCCCTATGTGTACCTTTACATCAAACAACGTGCCAGCTGTTTCCTCGTTAGTATAGTGGTGAGTATCCCCGCCTGTCACGCGGGAGACCGGGGTTTGATTCCCCGACGGGGAGTCTTTGCTTTTTCACCTGGGACAACTACTTCTAACTTTTCAGGTTTTTCAATTACATCACACTATATCATAGTAAATCACACCTAATGTACCCCATATTGATTAACTCAATCATACGCAACTTTTTTTTAAATACGGACGTTTGCGCCCATTCCTCTGGCCCTTAATCTAGTAAAAGTCCAACCACCCTCTGCAACATCACCCTCTTCAAAGCAGAAAACATGATCCAGGACAGAAGCAGGTTCAAATTAATATGGCACAAGAAGAGTTCTTACATCTTAAACAGTTGCTCAACCTATTCACTTATGCGATTATACGTGGAACCTAGGAAAGTTGGTCTAAAGTTGCAAGTGGAGGGACTCACACTTCAGTCTTGGGCTAAAGTCTTTTATTTAGTTTATCAATAATCTTCAAGTGGGTATTGAAAGCTGTGTCTCATTATTTGCCGGTGAGTCTTATTTCTCTGCAGAAAGATTTGGATAAAAACAGTAAATGGGCAGAAACATTGAAGATGAGGTTTAATATTTACAAATGTTAGATTTTGCTTTTGGATCACAGAAACAAGCATGACACACATATGGTAAATGGGAAAGTATTTGGGGATTTCGTCTTACGTAAGGCTTCAGGAGAACAGGTAGACAATAGTGTCCACAATAGTGTGCAATGTGAATAGGTGATGAGAGTGTCAGCTGAGTTCTACTCATATAAAAAGCGAGATGGATACACGCAATGGGAATATAATTCTACCTCTTAATGAATCCTTGATAAGAGCCCCTTTAGAATTTGGAGTTCAGGTTTGGGCATCAGTTCTTATTAAAAGACATTACTGAACTGGAAAAAATACAGAGACATGGAAGAAAATCAGTTGTAAAGAGGAAACTAAACAGGGTTCGGTTACACCGGAAAAAAGGCACCAAAGGGAGGACATGATGATTAATTTGTAAATAGCAAAGTCCTATCCAGATAACTCTCTTGGGAAATGAACGAAAAGACAAATGCTCATCCATTAATCCTGGAGGAAAGGCTCTTTTGACATACACAAAGACGGTGACATTTGCTCCCAGTGTAGGCAGCAAGGATATGAAAATCGTGATCTGAGAGAAAGAAGTCTATATTTGATTATTAGTAACTAACTACCCTGAGATGATGTCACATTGCCACTGTATTTAAGTTAAATGTGATGTGATTTCCATAAGGTTGATTTTTAGGAGAAAAAATGTACGAGTGTTTGGTTATTTTCATTTGTTTGTGTGTGGAAGACTTTCTTTGCCAGAATATTGGCGTAAGTGCTAGTGATTTTTTTGACAAGCATAAAATTGTAAATTTGTAGTGCACATTGAATTGTGAAGAAGTAAGAAGAGTAAGAAAAATTGATGTGTTGAGTATGTTTTTGATGTTCTTGTAGTGAGAATAGCATTGTGATGTGATTGAAGCGATTTTTTTTAGTAAGTTTGTAAAATTCCATGTATGCGAAAAAGAATATTTTTCTTCCATGTGAAGAATTAAAAGTGTGTTACTACATGCTGAAGCAGGAAAAGTCCCCTATGTGTACCTTTACATCAAACAACGTGCCAGCTATTTCCTCGTTAGTATAGTGGTGAGTATCCCCGCCTGTCACGCGGGAGACCGGGGTTCGATTCCCCGGCGGGTAGTCTTTGCTTTTTCACCTGGGTCAACTACTTCTAACTTTTCAGGTTTTTCAATTACATCACACTATATCATAGTAAATCACACATAATGTACCCCATACTGATTAACTCAATCATACACAACTTTTTTTTAAATACGGACGTTTGCGCCCATTCCTCTGGCCCTTAATCTAGTAAAAGTCCAACCACCCTCTGCAACATCACCCTCTTCAAAGCAGAAAACATGATCCAGGACAGAAGCAGGTTCAAATTAATATGGCACAAGAAGAGTTCTTACATCTTAAACAGTTGCTCAACCTATTCACTTATGCGATTATACGTGGAACCTAGGAAAGTTGGTCTAAAGTTGCAAGTGGAGGGACTCACACTTCAGTCTTGGGCTAAAGTCTTTTATTTAGTTAATCAATAATCTTCAAGTGGGTATTGAAAGCTGTGTCTCATTATTTGCCGGTGAGTCTTATTTCTCTGCAGAAAGATTTCGATAAAAACAGTAAATGGGCAGAAACATTGAAGATGAGGTTTAATATATACAAATGTTAGATTTTGCTTTTGGATCACAGAAACAAGCATGACACACATATGGTAAATGGGAAAGTATTTGGGGATTTCGTCTTACGTAAGGCTTCAGGAGAACAGGTAGACAATAGTGTCCACAATAGTGTGCAATGTGAATAGGTGATGAGAGTGTCAGCTGAGTTCTACTCATATAAAAAGCGAGATGGATACACGCAATGGGAATATAATTCTACCTCTTAATGAATCCTTGATAAGAGCCCCTTTAGAATTTGGAGTTCAGGTTTGGGCATCAGTTCTTATTAAAAGACATTACTGAACTGGAAAAAATACAGAGACATGGAAGAAAATCAGTTGTAAAGAGGAAACTAAACAGGGTTCGGTTACACCGGAAAAAAGGCACCAAAGGGAGGACATGATGATTAATTTGTAAATAACAAAGTCCTATCCAGATAACTCTCTTGGGAAATGAACGAAAAGACAAATGCTCATCCATTAATCCTGGAGGAAAGGCTCTTTTGACATACACAAAGACGGTGACATTTGTTCCCAGTGTAGGCAGCAAGGATATGAAAAACGTGATGTGAGAGAAAGAAGTCTAGATTTGATTATTAGTAACTAACTACCCTGAGATGATGTCACATTGCCACTGTATTTAAGTTAAATGTGATGTGATTTCCATAAGGTTGATTTTTAGGAGAAAAAATGTACGAGTGTTTGGTTATTTTCATTTGTTTGTGTGTGGAAGACTTTCTTTACCAGAATATTGGCGTAAGTGCTAGTGATTTTTTTGACAAGCAAAAATTGTAAATTTGTAGTGCACATTGAATTGTGAAGAAGTAAGAAGAGTAAGAAAAATTGATGTGTTGAGTATGTTTTTGATGTTCTTGTAGTGAGAATAGCATTGTGATGTGATTGAAGCGATTTTTTTTAGAAGATTGTAAAATTCCATGTATGCTAAAAAGAATATTTTTCTTCCATGTGAAGAATTAAGAGTGTGTTACTACATGCTGAAGCAGGAAAAGTCCCCTATGTGTACCTTTACATCAAACAACGTGCCACCTATTTCCTCGTTAGTATAGTGGTGAGTATCCTTGCCTGTCACGCGGGAGACCGGGGTTCGATTCCCCGACGGGGAGTCTTTGCTTTTTCACCTGGGACAACTACTTGTAACTTTTCAGGTTTTTCAATTACATCACACTATATCATAGTAAATCACACCTAATGTACCCCATATTGATTAACTCAATCATACACAACTTTTTTTTAAATACGGACGTTTGCGCCCATTCCTCTGGCCCTTAATCTAGTAAAAGTCCAACCACCCTCTGCAACATCACCCTCTTCAAAGCAGAAAACATGATCCAGAACAGAAGCAGGTTCAAATTAATATGGCACAAGAAGAGTTCTTACATCTTAAACAGTTGCTCAACCTATTCACTTATGCGATTATACGTGGAACCTACGAAAGTTGGTCTAAAGTTGCAAGTGGAGGGACTCACACTTCAGTCTTGGGCTAAAGTCTTTTATTTAGTTTATCAATAATCTTCAAGTGGGTATTGAAAGCTGTGTCTCATTATTTGCCGGTGAGTCTTATTTCTCTGCAGAAAGATTTGGATAAAAACAGTAAATGGGCAGAAACATTGAAGATGAGGTTTAATATATACAAATGTTAGATTTTGCTTTTGGATCTCAGAAACAAGCATGACACACATATGGTAAGTGGGAAAGTATTTGGGGATTTCGTCTTACGTAAGGCTTCAGGAGAACAGGTAGACAATAGTGTCCACAATAGTGTGCAATGTGAATAGGTGATGAGAGTGTCAGCTGAGTTCTACTCATATAAAAAGCGAAATGGATACACGCAATGGGAATATAATTCTACCTCTTAATGAATCCTTGATAAGAGCCCCTTTAGAATTTGGAGTTCAGGTTTGGGCATCAGTTCTTAATAAAAGACATTACTAAACTGGAAAAAATACAGAGACATGGAAGAAAATCAGTTGTAAAGAGGAAACTAAACAGGGTTCGGTTACACCAAAAAAAAGGCACCAAAGGGAGGACATGATGATTAATTTGTAAATAGCAAAGTCCTATCCAGATAACTCTCTTGGGAAATGAACGAAAAGACAAATGCTCATCCATTAAGCCTGGAGGAAAGGCACTTTTGACATACACAAAGACGGTGACATTTGTTCCCAGTGTAGGCAGCAAGGATATGAAAATCGTGATCTGAGAGAAAGAAGTCTATATTTGATTATTAGTAACTAACTACCCTGAGATGATGTCACATTGCCACTGTATTTAAGTTAAATGTGATGTGATTTCCATAAGGTTGATTTTTAGGAGAAAAAATGTACGAGTGTTTGGTTATTTTCATTTGTTTGTGTGTGGAAGACTTTCTTTGCCAGAATATTGGCGTAAGTGCTAGTGATTTTTTTGACAAGCATAAAATTGTAAATTTGTAGTGCACATTGAATTGTGAAGAAGTAAGAAGAGTAAGAAAAATTGATGTGTTGAGTATGTTTTTGATGTTCTTGTAGTGAGAATAGCATTGTGATGTGATTGAAGCGATTTTTTTTAGTAAGATTGTAAAATTCCATGTATGCGAAAAAGAATATTTTTCTTCCATGTGAAGAATTAAAAGTGTGTTACTACATGCTGAAGCAGGAAAAGTCCCCTATGTGTACCTTTACATCAAACAACGTGCCAGCTGTTTCCTCGTTAGTGTAGTGGTGAGTATCTCCGCCTGTCACACGGGAGACCGGGGTTCGATTCCCCAAAGGGAAGTCTTTGCTTTTTCACCTGGGACAACTACTTCTAACTTTTCAGGTTTTTCAATTACATCACACTATATCATAGTAAATCACACATAATGTACCCCATACTGATTAACTCAATCATACACAACTTTTTTTTAAATACGGACGTTTGCGCCCATTCCTCTGGCCCTTAATCTAGTAAAAGTCCAACCACCCTCTGCAACATCACCCTCTTCAAAGCAGAAAACATGATCCAGGACAGAAGCAGGTTCAAATTAATATGGCACAAGAAGAGTTCTTACATCTTAAACAGTTGCTCAACCTATTCACTTATGCGATTATACGTGGAACCTAGGAAAGTTGGTCTAAAGTTGCAAGTGGAGGGACTCACACTTCAGTCTTGGGCTAAAGTCTTTTACTTAGTTTATCAATAATCTTCAAGTGGGTATTGAAAGCTGTGTCTCATTATTTGCCGGTGAGTCTTCTTTCTCTGCAGAAAGATTTGGATAAAAACAGTAAATGGGCAGAAACATTGAAGATGAGGTTTAATATATACAAATGTTAGATTTTGCTTTTGGATCACAGAAACAAGCATGACACACATATGGTAAATGGGAAAGTATTTGGGGATTTCGTCCTACGTAAGGCTTCAGGAGAATAGGTAGACAATAGTGTCCACAATAGTGTGCAATGTGAATAGGTGATGAGAGTGTCAGCTGAGTTCTACTCATATAAAAAGCGAGTTGGATACACGCAATGGGAATATAATTCTACCTCTTAATGAATCCTTGATAAGAGCCCCTTTAGAATTTGGAGTTCAGGTTTGGGCATCAGTTCTTATTAAAAGACATTACTGAACTGGAAAAAATACAGAGACATGGAAGAAAATCAGTTGTAAAGAGGAAACTAAACAGGGTTCGGTTACACCGGAAAAAAGGAACCAAAGGGAGGACATGATGATTAATTTGTAAATAGCAAAGTCCTATCCAGATAACTCTCTTGGGAAATGAACGAAAAGACAAGTGCTCATCCATTAATCCTGGAGGAAAGGCTCTTTTGACATACACAAAGACGGTGACATTTGTTCCCAGTGTAGGCAGCAAGGATATGAAAATCGTGATCTGAGAGAAAGAAGTCTAGATTTGATTATTAGTAACTAACTACCCTGAGATGATGTCACATTGCCACTGTATTTAAGTTAAATATGATGTGATTTCCATAAGGTTGATTTTTAGGAGAAAAAATGTACGAGTGTTTGGTTGTTTTCATTTGTTTGTGTGTGGAAGACTTTCTTTACCAGAATATTGGCGTAAGTGCTAGTGATTTTTTTGACAAGCATAAAATTGTAAATTTGTAGTGCACATTGAATTGTGAAGAAGTAAGAAGAGTAAGAAAAATTGATGTGTTGAGTATGTTTTTGATGTTCTTGTAGTGAGAATAGCATTGTGATGTGATTGAAGCGATTTTTTTTAGTAAGATTGTAAAATTCCATGTATGCTAAAAAGAATATTTTTCTTCCATGTGAAGAATTAAGAGTGTGTTACTACATGCTGAAGCAGGAAAAGTCCCCTATGTGTACCTTTACATCAAACAATGGGCCAGCTATTTCCTCGTTAGTATAGTGGTGAGTATCCCCGCCTGTCATGCGGGAGACCGGGGTTCGATTCCCCGACGGGGAGTCTTTGCTTTTTCACCTGAGACAACTACTTCTAACTTTTCAGGTTTTTCAATTACATCACACTATATCATAGTAAATCACACCTAATGTACCCCATATTGATTAACTCAATCATACACAACTTTTTTTTAAATACGGACGTTTGCGCCCATTCCTCTGGCCCTTAATCTAGTAAAAGTCCAACCACCCTCTGCAACATCACCCTCTTCAAAGCAGAAAACATGATCCAGGACAGAAGCAGGTTCAAATTAATATGGCACAAGAAGAGTTCTTACATCTTAAACAGTTGCTCAACCTATTCACTTATGCGATTATACGTGGAACCTAGGAAAGTTGGTCTAAAGTTGCAAGTGGAGGGACTCACACTTCAGTCTTGGGCTAAAGTCTTTTATTTAGTTTATCAATAATCTTCAAGTGGGTATTGAAAGCTGTGTCTCATTATTTGCCGGTGAGTCTTATTTCTCTGCAGAAAGATTTGGATAAAAACAGTAAATGGGCAGAAACATTGAAGATGAGGTTTAATATATACAAATGTTAGATTTTGCTTTTGGATCTCAGAAACAAGCATGACACACATATGGTAAATGGGAGAGTATTTGGGGATTTCGTCTTACGTAAGGCTTCAGGAGAACAGGTAGACAATAGTGTCCACAATAGTGTGCAATGTGAATAGGTGATGAGAGTGTCAGCTGAGTTCTACTCATATAAAAAGCGAAATGGATACATGCAATGGGAATATAATTCTACCTCTTAATGAATCCTTGATAAGAGCCCCTTTAGAATTTGGAGTTCAGGTTTGGGCATCAGTTCTTATTAAAAGACATTACTGAACTGGAAAAAATACAGAGACATGGAAGAAAATCAGTTGTAAAGAGGAAACTAAACAGGGTTCGGTTACACCGGAAAAAAGGCACCAAAGGGAGGACATGATGATTAATTTGTAAATAGCAAAGTCCTATCCAGATAACTCTCTTGGGAAATGAACGAAAAGACAAATGCTCATCCATTAAGCCTGGAGGAAAGGCTCTTTTGACATACACAAAGACGGTGACATTTGTTCCCAGTGTAGGCAGCAAGGATATGAAAATCGTGATCTGAGAGAAAGAAGTCTATATTTGATTATTAGTAACTAATTACCCTGAGATGATGTCACATTGCCACTGTATTTAAGTTAAATGTGATGTGATTCCCATAAGGTTGATTTTTAGGAGAAAAAATGTACGAGTGTTTGGTTGTTTTCATTTGTTTGTGTGTGGAAGACTTTCTTTGCCAGAATATTGGCGTAAGTGCTAGTGATTTTTTTGACAAGCATAAAATTGTAAATTTGTAGTGCACATTGAATTGTGAAGAAGTAAGAAGAGTAAGAAAAATTAATGTGTCGAGTATGTTTTTGATGTTCTTGTAGTGAGAATAGCATTGTGATGTGATTGAAGCGATTTCTTTTAGTAAGATTGTAAAATTCCATGTATGCGAAAAAGAATATTTTTCTTCCATGTGAAGAATTAAAAGTGTGTTACTACATGCTGAAGCAGGAAAAGTCCCCTATGTGTACCTTTACATCAAACAACGTGCCACCTATTTCCTCGTTAGTATAGTGGTGAGTATCCTTGCCTGTCACGCGGGAGACCGGGGTTCGATTCCCCGACGGGGAGTCTTTGCTTTTTCACCTGGGACAACTACTTGTAACTTTTCAGGTTTTTCAATTACATCACACTATATCATAGTAAATCACACCTAATGTACCCCATATTGATTAACTCAATCATACACAACTTTTTTTTAAATACGGACGTTTGCGCCCATTCCTCTGGCCCTTAATCTAGTAAAAGTCCAACCACCCTCTGCAACATCACCCTCTTCAAAGCAGAAAACATGATCCAGGACAGAAGCAGGTTCAAATTAATATGGCACAAGAAGAGTTCTTACATCTTAAACAGTTGCTCAACCTATTCACTTATGCGATTATACGTGGAACCTAGGAAAGTTGGTCTAAAGTTGCAAGTGGAGGGACTCACACTTCAGTCTTGGGCTAAAGTCTTTTATTTAGTTTATCAATAATCTTCAAGTGGGTATTGAAAGCTGTGTCTCATTATTTGCCGGTGAGTCTTATTTCTCTGCAGAAAGATTTGGATAAAAACAGTAAATGGGCAGAAACATTGAAGATGAGGTTTAATATATACAAATGTTAGATTTTGCTTTTGGATCTCAGAAACAAGCATGACACACATATGGTAAATGGGAAAGTATTTGGGGATTTCGTCTTACGTAAGGCTTCAGGAGAACAGGTAGACAATAGTGTCCACAATAGTGTGCAATGTGAATAGGTGATGAGAGTGTCAGCTGAGTTCTACTCATATAAAAAGCGAAATGGATACACGCAATGGGAATATAATTCTACCTCTTAATGAATCCTTGATAAGAGCCCCTTTAGAATTTGGAGTTCAGGTTTGGGCATCAGTTCTTATTAAAAGACATTACTAAACTGGAAAAAATACAGAGACATGGAAGAAAATCAGTTGTAAAGAGGAAACTAAACAGGGTTCGGTTACACCAAAAAAAAGGCACCAAAGGGAGGACATGATGATTAATTTGTAAATAGCAAAGTCCTATCCAGATAACTCTCTTGGGAAATGAACGAAAAGACAAATGCTCATCCATTAAGCCTGGAGGAAAGGCACTTTTGACATACACAAAGACGGTGACATTTGTTCCCAGTGTAGGCAGCAAGGATATGAAAATCGTGATCTGAGAGAAAGAAGTCTATATTTGATTATTAGTAACTAACTACCCTGAGATGATGTCACATTGCCACTGTATTTAAGTTAAATGTGATGTGATTTCCATAAGGTTGATTTTTAGGAGAAAAAATGTACGAGTGTTTGGTTATTTTCATTTGTTTGTGTGTGGAAGACTTTCTTTGCCAGAATATTGGCGTAAGTGCTAGTGATTTTTTTGACAAGCATAAAATTGTAAATTTGTAGTGCACATTGAATTGTGAAGAAGTAAGAAGAGTAAGAAAAATTGATGTGTTGAGTATGTTTTTGATGTTCTTGTAGTGAGAATAGCATTGTGATGTGATTGAAGCGATTTTTTTTAGTAAGATTGTAAAATTCCATGTATGCGAAAAAGAATATTTTTCTTCCATGTGAAGAATTAAAAGTGTGTTACTACATGCTGAAGCAGGAAAAGTCCCCTATGTGTACCTTTACATCAAACAACGTGCCAGCTGTTTCCTCGTTAGTGTAGTGGTGAGTATCTCCGCCTGTCACACGGGAGACCGGGGTTCGATTCCCCAAAGGGAAGTCTTTGCTTTTTCACCTGGGACAACTACTTCTAACTTTTCAGGTTTTTCAATTACATCACACTATATCATAGTAAATCACACATAATGTACCCCATACTGATTAACTCAATCATACACAACTTTTTTTTAAATACGGACGTTTGCGCCCATTCCTCTGGCCCTTAATCTAGTAAAAGTCCAACCACCCTCTGCAACATCACCCTCTTCAAAGCAGAAAACATGATCCAGGACAGAAGCAGGTTCAAATTAATATGGCACAAGAAGAGTTCTTACATCTTAAACAGTTGCTCAACCTATTCACTTATGCGATTATACGTGGAACCTAGGAAAGTTGGTCTAAAGTTGCAAGTGGAGGGACTCACACTTCAGTCTTGGGCTAAAGTCTTTTATTTAGTTTATCAATAATCTTCAAGTGGGTATTGAAAGCTGTGTCTCATTATTTGCCGGTGAGTCTTATTTCTCTGCAGAAAGATTTGGATAAAAACAGTAAATGGGCAGAAACATTGAAGATGAGGTTTAATATATACAAATGTTAGATTTTGCTTTTGGATCTCAGAAACAAGCATGACACACATATGGTAAATGGGAGAGTATTTGGGGATTTCGTCTTACGTAAGGCTTCAGGAGAACAGGTAGACAATAGTGTCCACAATAGTGTGCAATGTGAATAGGTGATGAGAGTGTCAGCTGAGTTCTACTCATATAAAAAGCGAAATGGATACATGCAATGGGAATATAATTCTACCTCTTAATGAATCCTTGATAAGAGCCCCTTTAGAATTTGGAGTTCAGGTTTGGGCATCAGTTCTTATTAAAAGACATTACTGAACTGGAAAAAATACAGAGACATGGAAGAAAATCAGTTGTAAAGAGGAAACTAAACAGGGTTCGGTTACACCGGAAAAAAGGCACCAAAGGGAGGACATGATGATTAATTTGTAAATAGCAAAGTCCTATCCAGATAACTCTCTTGGGAAATGAACGAAAAGACAAATGCTCATCCATTAAGCCTGGAGGAAAGGCTCTTTTGACATACACAAAGACGGTGACATTTGTTCCCAGTGTAGGCAGCAAGGATATGAAAATCGTGATCTGAGAGAAAGAAGTCTATATTTGATTATTAGTAACTAATTACCCTGAGATGATGTCACATTGCCACTGTATTTAAGTTAAATGTGATGTGATTCCCATAAGGTTGATTTTTAGGAGAAAAAATGTACGAGTGTTTGGTTGTTTTCATTTGTTTGTGTGTGGAAGACTTTCTTTGCCAGAATATTGGCGTAAGTGCTAGTGATTTTTTTGACAAGCATAAAATTGTAAATTTGTAGTGCACATTGAATTGTGAAGAAGTAAGAAGAGTAAGAAAAATTAATGTGTCGAGTATGTTTTTGATGTTCTTGTAGTGAGAATAGCATTGTGATGTGATTGAAGCGATTTCTTTTAGTAAGATTGTAAAATTCCATGTATGCGAAAAAGAATATTTTTCTTCCATGTGAAGAATTAAAAGTGTGTTACTACATGCTGAAGCAGGAAAAGTCCCCTATGTGTACCTTTACATCAAACAACGTGCCACCTATTTCCTCGTTAGTATAGTGGTGAGTATCCTTGCCTGTCACGCGGGAGACCGGGGTTCGATTCCCCGACGGGGAGTCTTTGCTTTTTCACCTGGGACAACTACTTGTAACTTTTCAGGTTTTTCAATTACATCACACTATATCATAGTAAATCACACCTAATGTACCCCATATTGATTAACTCAATCATACACAACTTTTTTTTAAATACGGACGTTTGCGCCCATTCCTCTGGCCCTTAATCTAGTAAAAGTCCAACCACCCTCTGCAACATCACCCTCTTCAAAGCAGAAAACATGATCCAGGACAGAAGCAGGTTCAAATTAATATGGCACAAGAAGAGTTCTTACATCTTAAACAGTTGCTCAACCTATTCACTTATGCGATTATACGTGGAACCTAGGAAAGTTGGTCTAAAGTTGCAAGTGGAGGGACTCACACTTCAGTCTTGGGCTAAAGTCTTTTATTTAGTTTATCAATAATCTTCAAGTGGGTATTGAAAGCTGTGTCTCATTATTTGCCGGTGAGTCTTATTTCTCTGCAGAAAGATTTGGATAAAAACAGTAAATGGGCAGAAACATTGAAGATGAGGTTTAATATATACAAATGTTAGATTTTGCTTTTGGATCTCAGAAACAAGCATGACACACATATGGTAAATGGGAAAGTATTTGGGGATTTCGTCTTACGTAAGGCTTCAGGAGAACAGGTAGACAATAGTGTCCACAATAGTGTGCAATGTGAATAGGTGATGAGAGTGTCAGCTGAGTTCTACTCATATAAAAAGCGAAATGGATACACGCAATGGGAATATAATTCTACCTCTTAATGAATCCTTGATAAGAGCCCCTTTAGAATTTGGAGTTCAGGTTTGGGCATCAGTTCTTATTAAAAGACATTACTGAACTGGAAAAAATACAGAGACATGGAAGAAAATCAGTTGTAAAGAGGAAACTAAACAGGGTTCGGTTACACCGGAAAAAAGGAACCAAAGGGAGGACATGATGATTAATTTGTAAATAGCAAAGTCCTATCCAGATAACTCTCTTGGGAAATGAACGAAAAGACAAGTGCTCATCCATTAATCCTGGAGGAAAGGCTCTTTTGACATACACAAAGACGGTGACATTTGTTCCCAGTGTAGGCAGCAAGGATATGAAAATCGTGATCTGAGAGAAAGAAGTCTAGATTTGATTATTAGTAACTAACTACCCTGAGATGATGTCACATTGCCACTGTATTTAAGTTAAATATGATGTGATTTCCATAAGGTTGATTTTTAGGAGAAAAAATGTACGAGTGTTTGGTTGTTTTCATTTGTTTGTGTGTGGAAGACTTTCTTTACCAGAATATTGGCGTAAGTGCTAGTGATTTTTTTGACAAGCATAAAATTGTAAATTTGTAGTGCACATTGAATTGTGAAGAAGTAAGAAGAGTAAGAAAAATTGATGTGTTGAGTATGTTTTTGATGTTCTTGTAGTGAGAATAGCATTGTGATGTGATTGAAGCGATTTTTTTTAGTAAGATTGTAAAATTCCATGTATGCTAAAAAGAATATTTTTCTTCCATGTGAAGAATTAAGAGTGTGTTACTACATGCTGAAGCAGGAAAAGTCCCCTATGTGTACCTTTACATCAAACAATGGGCCAGCTATTTCCTCGTTAGTATAGTGGTGAGTATCCCCGCCTGTCATGCGGGAGACCGGGGTTCAATTCCCCGACGGGGAGTCTTTGCTTTTTCACCTGGGACAACTACTTCTAACTTTTCAGGTTTTTCAATTACATCACACTATATCATAGTAAATCACACCTAATGTACCCCATATTGATTAACTCAATCATACACAACTTTTTTTTAAATACGGACGTTTGCGCCCATTCCTCTGGCCCTTAATCTAGTAAAAGTCCAACCACCCTTTGCAACATCACCCTCTTCAAAGCAGAAAACATGATCCAGGACAGAAGCAGGTTCAAATTAATATGGCACAAGAAGAGTTCTTACATCTTAAACAGTTGCTCAACCTATTCACTTATGCGATTATACGTGGAACCTAGGAAAGTTGGTCTAAAGTTGCAAGTGGAGGGACTCACACTTCAGTCTTGGGCTAAAGTCTTTTATTTAGTTTATCAATAATCTTCAAGTGGGTATTGAAAGCTGTGTCTCATTATTTGCCGGTGAGTCTTATTTCTCTGCAGAAAGATTTGGATAAAAACAGTAAATGGGCAGAAACATTGAAGATGAGGTTTAATATATACAAATGTTAGATTTTGCTTTTGGATCTCAGAAACAAGCATGACACACATATGGTAAATGGGAAAGTATTTGGGGATTTCGTCTTACGTAAGGCTTCAGGAGAACAGGTAGACAATAGTGTCCACAATAGTGTGCAATGTGAATAGGTGATGAGAGTGTCAGCTGAGTTCTACTCATATAAAAAGCGAAATGGATACATGCAATGGGAATATAATTCTACCTCTTAATGAATCCTTGATAAGAGCCCCTTTAGAATTTGGAGTTCAGGTTTGGGCATCAGTTCTTATTAAAAGACATTACTGAACTGGAAAAAATACAGAGACATGGAAGAAAATCAGTTGTAAAGAGGAAACTAAACAGGGTTCGGTTACACCGGAAAAAAGGCACCAAAGGGAGGACATGATGATTAATTTGTAAATAGCAAAGTCCTATCCAGATAACTCTCTTGGGAAATGAACGAAAAGACAAATGCTCATCCATTAAGCCTGGAGGAAAGGCTCTTTTGACATACACAAAGACGGTGACATTTGTTCCCAGTGTAGGCAGCAAGGATATGAAAATCGTGATCTGAGAGAAAGAAGTCTATATTTGATTATTAGTAACTAATTACCCTGAGATGATGTCACATTGCCACTGTATTTAAGTTAAATGTGATGTGATTCCCATAAGGTTGATTTTTAGGAGAAAAAATGTACGAGTGTTTGGTTGTTTTCATTTGTTTGTGTGTGGAAGACTTTCTTTGCCAGAATATTGGCGTAAGTGCTAGTGATTTTTTTGACAAGCATAAAATTGTAAATTTGTAGTGCACATTGAATTGTGAAGAAGTAAGAAGAGTAAGAAAAATTAATGTGTCGAGTATGTTTTTGATGTTCTTGTAGTGAGAATAGCATTGTGATGTGATTGAAGCGATTTCTTTTAGTAAGATTGTAAAATTCCATGTATGCGAAAAAGAATATTTTTCTTCCATGTGAAGAATTAAAAGTGTGTTACTACATGCTGAAGCAGGAAAAGTCCCCTATGTGTACCTTTACATCAAACAACGTGCCACCTATTTCCTCGTTAGTATAGTGGTGAGTATCCTTGCCTGTCACGCGGGAGACCGGGGTTCGATTCCCCGACGGGGAGTCTTTGCTTTTTCACCTGGGACAACTACTTGTAACTTTTCAGGTTTTTCAATTACATCACACTATATCATAGTAAATCACACCTAATGTACCCCATATTGATTAACTCAATCATACACAACTTTTTTTTAAATACGGACGTTTGCGCCCATTCCTCTGGCCCTTAATCTAGTAAAAGTCCAACCACCCTCTGCAACATCACCCTCTTCAAAGCAGAAAACATGATCCAGGACAGAAGCAGGTTCAAATTAATATGGCACAAGAAGAGTTCTTACATCTTAAACAGTTGCTCAACCTATTCACTTATGCGATTATACGTGGAACCTAGGAAAGTTGGTCTAAAGTTGCAAGTGGAGGGACTCACACTTCAGTCTTGGGCTAAAGTCTTTTATTTAGTTTATCAATAATCTTCAAGTGGGTATTGAAAGCTGTGTCTCATTATTTGCCGGTGAGTCTTATTTCTCTGCAGAAAGATTTGGATAAAAACAGTAAATGGGCAGAAACATTGAAGATGAGGTTTAATATATACAAATGTTAGATTTTGCTTTTGGATCTCAGAAACAAGCATGACACACATATGGTAAATGGGAAAGTATTTGGGGATTTCGTCTTACGTAAGGCTTCAGGAGAACAGGTAGACAATAGTGTCCACAATAGTGTGCAATGTGAATAGGTGATGAGAGTGTCAGCTGAGTTCTACTCATATAAAAAGCGAAATGGATACACGCAATGGGAATATAATTCTACCTCTTAATGAATCCTTGATAAGAGCCCCTTTAGAATTTGGAGTTCAGGTTTGGGCATCAGTTCTTATTAAAAGACATTACTAAACTGGAAAAAATACAGAGACATGGAAGAAAATCAGTTGTAAAGAGGAAACTAAACAGGGTTCGGTTACACCAAAAAAAAGGCACCAAAGGGAGGACATGATGATTAATTTGTAAATAGCAAAGTCCTATCCAGATAACTCTCTTGGGAAATGAACGAAAAGACAAATGCTCATCCATTAAGCCTGGAGGAAAGGCACTTTTGACATACACAAAGACGGTGACATTTGTTCCCAGTGTAGGCAGCAAGGATATGAAAATCGTGATCTGAGAGAAAGAAGTCTATATTTGATTATTAGTAACTAACTACCCTGAGATGATGTCACATTGCCACTGTATTTAAGTTAAATGTGATGTGATTTCCATAAGGTTGATTTTTAGGAGAAAAAATGTACGAGTGTTTGGTTATTTTCATTTGTTTGTGTGTGGAAGACTTTCTTTGCCAGAATATTGGCGTAAGTGCTAGTGATTTTTTTGACAAGCATAAAATTGTAAATTTGTAGTGCACATTGAATTGTGAAGAAGTAAGAAGAGTAAGAAAAATTGATGTGTTGAGTATGTTTTTGATGTTCTTGTAGTGAGAATAGCATTGTGATGTGATTGAAGCGATTTTTTTTAGTAAGATTGTAAAATTCCATGTATGCGAAAAAGAATATTTTTCTTCCATGTGAAGAATTAAAAGTGTGTTACTACATGCTGAAGCAGGAAAAGTCCCCTATGTGTACCTTTACATCAAACAACGTGCCAGCTGTTTCCTCGTTAGTGTAGTGGTGAGTATCTCCGCCTGTCACACGGGAGACCGGGGTTCGATTCCCCAAAGGGAAGTCTTTGCTTTTTCACCTGGGACAACTACTTCTAACTTTTCAGGTTTTTCAATTACATCACACTATATCATAGTAAATCACACATAATGTACCCCATACTGATTAACTCAATCATACACAACTTTTTTTTAAATACGGACGTTTGCGCCCATTCCTCTGGCCCTTAATCTAGTAAAAGTCCAACCACCCTCTGCAACATCACCCTCTTCAAAGCAGAAAACATGATCCAGGACAGAAGCAGGTTTAAATTAATATGGCACAAGAAGAGTTCTTACATCTTAAACAGTTGCTCAACCTATTCACTTATGCGATTATACGTGGAACCTAGGAAAGTTGGTCTAAAGTTGCAAGTGGAGGGACTCACACTTCAGTCTTGGGCTAAAGTCTTTTATTTAGTTTATCAATAATCTTCAAGTGGGTATTGAAAGCTGTGTCTCATTATTTGCCGGTGAGTCTTATTTCTCTGCAGAAAGATTTGGATAAAAACAGTAAATGGGCAGAAACATTGAAGATGAGGTTTAATATATACAAATGTTAGATTTTGCTTTTGGATCTCAGAAACAAGCATGACACACATATGGTAAATGGGAGAGTATTTGGGGATTTCGTCTTACGTAAGGCTTCAGGAGAACAGGTAGACAATAGTGTCCACAATAGTGTGCAATGTGAATAGGTGATGAGAGTGTCAGCTGAGTTCTACTCATATAAAAAGCGAAATGGATACATGCAATGGGAATATAATTCTACCTCTTAATGAATCCTTGATAAGAGCCCCTTTAGAATTTGGAGTTCAGGTTTGGGCATCAGTTCTTATTAAAAGACATTACTGAACTGGAAAAAATACAGAGACATGGAAGAAAATCAGTTGTAAAGAGGAAACTAAACAGGGTTCGGTTACACCGGAAAAAAGGCACCAAAGGGAGGACATGATGATTAATTTGTAAATAGCAAAGTCCTATCCAGATAACTCTCTTGGGAAATGAACGAAAAGACAAATGCTCATCCATTAAGCCTGGAGGAAAGGCTCTTTTGACATACACAAAGACGGTGACATTTGTTCCCAGTGTAGGCAGCAAGGATATGAAAATCGTGATCTGAGAGAAAGAAGTCTATATTTGATTATTAGTAACTAATTACCCTGAGATGATGTCACATTGCCACTGTATTTAAGTTAAATGTGATGTGATTCCCATAAGGTTGATTTTTAGGAGAAAAAATGTACGAGTGTTTGGTTGTTTTCATTTGTTTGTGTGTGGAAGACTTTCTTTGCCAGAATATTGGCGTAAGTGCTAGTGATTTTTTTGACAAGCATAAAATTGTAAATTTGTAGTGCACATTGAATTGTGAAGAAGTAAGAAGAGTAAGAAAAATTAATGTGTCGAGTATGTTTTTGATGTTCTTGTAGTGAGAATAGCATTGTGATGTGATTGAAGCGATTTCTTTTAGTAAGATTGTAAAATTCCATGTATGCGAAAAAGAATATTTTTCTTCCATGTGAAGAATTAAAAGTGTGTTACTACATGCTGAAGCAGGAAAAGTCCCCTATGTGTACCTTTACATCAAACAACGTGCCACCTATTTCCTCGTTAGTATAGTGGTGAGTATCCTTGCCTGTCACGCGGGAGACCGGGGTTCGATTCCCCGACGGGGAGTCTTTGCTTTTTCACCTGGGACAACTACTTGTAACTTTTCAGGTTTTTCAATTACATCACACTATATCATAGTAAATCACACCTAATGTACCCCATATTGATTAACTCAATCATACACAACTTTTTTTTAAATACGGACGTTTGCGCCCATTCCTCTGGCCCTTAATCTAGTAAAAGTCCAACCACCCTCTGCAACATCACCCTCTTCAAAGCAGAAAACATGATCCAGGACAGAAGCAGGTTCAAATTAATATGGCACAAGAAGAGTTCTTACATCTTAAACAGTTGCTCAACCTATTCACTTATGCGATTATACGTGGAACCTAGGAAAGTTGGTCTAAAGTTGCAAGTGGAGGGACTCACACTTCAGTCTTGGGCTAAAGTCTTTTATTTAGTTTATCAATAATCTTCAAGTGGGTATTGAAAGCTGTGTCTCATTATTTGCCGGTGAGTCTTATTTCTCTGCAGAAAGATTTGGATAAAAACAGTAAATGGGCAGAAACATTGAAGATGAGGTTTAATATATACAAATGTTAGATTTTGCTTTTGGATCTCAGAAACAAGCATGACACACATATGGTAAATGGGAAAGTATTTGGGGATTTCGTCTTACGTAAGGCTTCAGGAGAACAGGTAGACAATAGTGTCCACAATAGTGTGCAATGTGAATAGGTGATGAGAGTGTCAGCTGAGTTCTACTCATATAAAAAGCGAAATGGATACACGCAATGGGAATATAATTCTACCTCTTAATGAATCCTTGATAAGAGCCCCTTTAGAATTTGGAGTTCAGGTTTGGGCATCAGTTCTTATTAAAAGACATTACTGAACTGGAAAAAATACAGAGACATGGAAGAAAATCAGTTGTAAAGAGGAAACTAAACAGGGTTCAGTTACACCGGAAAAAAGGCACCAAAGGGAGGACATGATGATTAATTTGTAAATAGCAAAGTCCTATCCAGATAACTCTCTTGGGAAATGAACGAAAAGACAAATGCTCATCCATTAAGCCTGGAGGAAAGGCTCTTTTGACATACACAAAGACGGTGACATTTGTTCCCAGTGTAGGCAGCAAGGATATGAAAATCGTGATCTGAGAGAAAGAAGTCTATATTTGATTATTAGTAACTAATTACCCTGAGATGATGTCACATTGCCACTGTATTTAAGTTAAATGTGATGTGATTTCCATAAGGTTGATTTTTAGGAGAAAAAATGTACGAGTGTTTGGTTGTTTTCATTTGTTTGTGTGTGGAAGACTTTCTTTGCCAGAATATTGGCGTAAGTGCTAGTGATTTTTTTGACAAGCATAAAATTGTAAATTTGTAGTGCACATTGAATTGTGAAGAAGTAAGAAGAGTAAGAAAAATTGATGTGTTGAGTATGTTTTTGATGTTCTTGTAGTGAGAATAGCATTGTGATGTGATTGAAGCGATTTTTTTTAGTAAGATTGTAAAATTCCATGTATGCGAAAAAGAATATTTTTCTTCCATGTGAAGAATTAAAAGTGTGTTACTACATGCTGAAGCAGGAAAAGTCCCCTATGTGTACCTTTACATCAAACAACGTGCCAGCTGTTTCCTCGTTAGTGTAGTGGTGAGTATCTCCGCCTGTCACACGGGAGACCGGGGTTCGATTCCCCAAAGGGAAGTCTTTGCTTTTTCACCTGGGACAACTACTTCTAACTTTTCAGGTTTTTCAATTACATCACACTATATCATAGTAAATCACACATAATGTACCCCATACTGATTAACTCAATCATACACAACTTTTTTTTAAATACGGACGTTTGCGCCCTTTCCTCTGGCCCTTAATCTAGTAAAAGTCCAACCACCCTCTGCAACATCACCCTCTTCAAAGCAGAAAACATGATCCAGGACAGAAGCAGGTTCAAATTAATATGGCACAAGAAGAGTTCTTACATCTTAAACAGTTGCTCAACCTATTCACTTATGCGATTATACGTGGAACCTAGGAAAGTTGGTCTAAAGTTGCAAGTGGAGGGACTCACACTTCAGTCTTGGGCTAAAGTCTTTTACTTAGTTTATCAATAATCTTCAAGTGGGTATTGAAAGCTGTGTCTCATTATTTGCCGGTGAGTCTTCTTTCTCTGCAGAAAGATTTGGATAAAAACAGTAAATGGGCAGAAACATTGAAGATGAGGTTTAATATATACAAATGTTAGATTTTGCTTTTGGATCACAGAAACAAGCATGACACACATATGGTAAATGGGAAAGTATTTGGGGATTTCGTCCTACGTAAGGCTTCAGGAGAATAGGTAGACAATAGTGTCCACAATAGTGTGCAATGTGAATAGGTGATGAGAGTGTCAGCTGAGTTCTACTCATATAAAAAGCGAGTTGGATACACGCAATGGGAATATAATTCTACCTCTTAATGAATCCTTGATAAGAGCCCCTTTAGAATTTGGAGTTCAGGTTTGGGCATCAGTTCTTATTAAAAGACATTACTGAACTGGAAAATATACAGAGACATGGAAGAAAATCAGTTGTAAAGAGGAAACTAAACAGGGTTCGGTTACACCGGAAAAAAGGAACCAAAGGGAGGACATGATGATTAATTTGTAAATAGCAAAGTCCTATCCAGATAACTCTCTTGGGAAATGAACGAAAAGACAAGTGCTCATCCATTAATCCTGGAGGAAAGGCTCTTTTGACATACACAAAGACGGTGACATTTGTTCCCAGTGTAGGCAGCAAGGATATGAAAATCGTGATCTGAGAGAAAGAAGTCTAGATTTGATTATTAGTAACTAACTACCCTGAGATGATGTCACATTGCCACTGTATTTAAGTTAAATATGATGTGATTTCCATAAGGTTGATTTTTAGGAGAAAAAATGTACGAGTGTTTGGTTGTTTTCATTTGTTTGTGTGTGGAAGACTTTCTTTACCAGAATATTGGCGTAAGTGCTAGTGATTTTTTTGACAAGCATAAAATTGTAAATTTGTAGTGCACATTGAATTGTGAAGAAGTAAGAAGAGTAAGAAAAATTGATGTGTTGAGTATGTTTTTGATGTTCTTGTAGTGAGAATAGCATTGTGATGTGATTGAAGCGATTTTTTTTAGTAAGATTGTAAAATTCCATGTATGCTAAAAAGAATATTTTTCTTCCATGTGAAGAATTAAGAGTGTGTTACTACATGCTGAAGCAGGAAAAGTCCCCTATGTGTACCTTTACATCAAACAATGGGCCAGCTATTTCCTCGTTAGTATAGTGGTGAGTATCCCCGCCTGTCATGCGGGAGACCGGGGTTCAATTCCCCGACGGGGAGTCTTTGCTTTTTCACCTGGGACAACTACTTCTAACTTTTCAGGTTTTTCAATTACATCACACTATATCATAGTAAATCACACCTAATGTACCCCATATTGATTAACTCAATCATACACAACTTTTTTTTAAATACGGACGTTTGCGCCCATTCCTCTGGCCCTTAATCTAGTAAAAGTCCAACCACCCTTTGCAACATCACCCTCTTCAAAGCAGAAAACATGATCCAGGACAGAAGCAGGTTCAAATTAATATGGCACAAGAAGAGTTCTTACATCTTAAACAGTTGCTCAACCTATTCACTTATGCGATTATACGTGGAACCTAGGAAAGTTGGTCTAAAGTTGCAAGTGGAGGGACTCACACTTCAGTCTTGGGCTAAAGTCTTTTATTTAGTTTATCAATAATCTTCAAGTGGGTATTGAAAGCTGTGTCTCATTATTTGCCGGTGAGTCTTATTTCTCTGCAGAAAGATTTGGATAAAAACAGTAAATGGGCAGAAACATTGAAGATGAGGTTTAATATATACAAATGTTAGATTTTGCTTTTGGATCTCAGAAACAAGCATGACACACATATGGTAAATGGGAAAGTATTTGGGGATTTCGTCTTACGTAAGGCTTCAGGAGAACAGGTAGACAATAGTGTCCACAATAGTGTGCAATGTGAATAGGTGATGAGAGTGTCAGCTGAGTTCTACTCATATAAAAAGCGAAATGGATACATGCAATGGGAATATAATTCTACCTCTTAATGAATCCTTGATAAGAGCCCCTTTAGAATTTGGAGTTCAGGTTTGGGCATCAGTTCTTATTAAAAGACATTACTGAACTGGAAAAAATACAGAGACATGGAAGAAAATCAGTTGTAAAGAGGAAACTAAACAGGGTTCGGTTACACCGGAAAAAAGGCACCAAAGGGAGGACATGATGATTAATTTGTAAATAGCAAAGTCCTATCCAGATAACTCTCTTGGGAAATGAACGAAAAGACAAATGCTCATCCATTAAGCCTGGAGGAAAGGCTCTTTTGACATACACAAAGACGGTGACATTTGTTCCCAGTGTAGGCAGCAAGGATATGAAAATCGTGATCTGAGAGAAAGAAGTCTATATTTGATTATTAGTAACTAATTACCCTGAGATGATGTCACATTGCCACTGTATTTAAGTTAAATGTGATGTGATTCCCATAAGGTTGATTTTTAGGAGAAAAAATGTACGAGTGTTTGGTTGTTTTCATTTGTTTGTGTGTGGAAGACTTTCTTTGCCAGAATATTGGCGTAAGTGCTAGTGATTTTTTTGACAAGCATAAAATTGTAAATTTGTAGTGCACATTGAATTGTGAAGAAGTAAGAAGAGTAAGAAAAATTAATGTGTCGAGTATGTTTTTGATGTTCTTGTAGTGAGAATAGCATTGTGATGTGATTGAAGCGATTTTTTTTAGTAAGATTGTAAAATTCCATGTATGCGAAAAAGAATATTTTTCTTCCATGTGAAGAATTAAAAGTGTGTTACTACATGCTGAAGCAGGAAAAGTCCCCTATGTGTACCTTTACATCAAACAACGTGCCACCTATTTCCTCGTTAGTATAGTGGTGAGTATCCTTGCCTGTCACGCGGGAGACCGGGGTTCGATTCCCCGACGGGGAGTCTTTGCTTTTTCACCTGGGACAACTACTTGTAACTTTTCAGGTTTTTCAATTACATCACACTATATCATAGTAAATCACACCTAATGTACCCCATATTGATTAACTCAATCATACACAACTTTTTTTTAAATACGGACGTTTGCGCCCATTCCTCTGGCCCTTAATCTAGTAAAAGTCCAACCACCCTCTGCAACATCACCCTCTTCAAAGCAGAAAACATGATCCAGGACAGAAGCAGGTTCAAATTAATATGGCACAAGAAGAGTTCTTACATCTTAAACAGTTGCTCAACCTATTCACTTATGCGATTATACGTGGAACCTAGGAAAGTTGGTCTAAAGTTGCAAGTGGAGGGACTCACACTTCAGTCTTGGGCTAAAGTCTTTTATTTAGTTTATCAATAATCTTCAAGTGGGTATTGAAAGCTGTGTCTCATTATTTGCCGGTGAGTCTTATTTCTCTGCAGAAAGATTTGGATAAAAACAGTAAATGGGCAGAAACATTGAAGATGAGGTTTAATATATACAAATGTTAGATTTTGCTTTTGGATCTCAGAAACAAGCATGACACACATATGGTAAATGGGAAAGTATTTGGGGATTTCGTCTTACGTAAGGCTTCAGGAGAACAGGTAGACAATAGTGTCCACAATAGTGTGCAATGTGAATAGGTGATGAGAGTGTCAGCTGAGTTCTACTCATATAAAAAGCGAAATGGATACACGCAATGGGAATATAATTCTACCTCTTAATGAATCCTTGATAAGAGCCCCTTTAGAATTTGGAGTTCAGGTTTGGGCATCAGTTCTTATTAAAAGACATTACTAAACTGGAAAAAATACAGAGACATGGAAGAAAATCAGTTGTAAAGAGGAAACTAAACAGGGTTCGGTTACACCAAAAAAAAGGCACCAAAGGGAGGACATGATGATTAATTTGTAAATAGCAAAGTCCTATCCAGATAACTCTCTTGGGAAATGAACGAAAAGACAAATGCTCATCCATTAAGCCTGGAGGAAAGGCACTTTTGACATACACAAAGACGGTGACATTTGTTCCCAGTGTAGGCAGCAAGGATATGAAAATCGTGATCTGAGAGAAAGAAGTCTATATTTGATTATTAGTAACTAACTACCCTGAGATTATGTCACATTGCCACTGTATTTAAGTTAAATGTGATGTGATTTCCATAAGGTTGATTTTTAGGAGAAAAAATGTACGAGTGTTTGGTTATTTTCATTTGTTTGTGTGTGGAAGACTTTCTTTGCCAGAATATTGGCGTAAGTGCTAGTGATTTTTTTGACAAGCATAAAATTGTAAATTTGTAGTGCACATTGAATTGTGAAGAAGTAAGAAGAGTAAGAAAAATTGATGTGTTGAGTATGTTTTTGATGTTCTTGTAGTGAGAATAGCATTGTGATGTGATTGAAGCGATTTTTTTTAGTAAGATTGTAAAATTCCATGTATGCGAAAAAGAATATTTTTCTTCCATGTGAAGAATTAAAAGTGTGTTACTACATGCTGAAGCAGGAAAAGTCCCCTATGTGTACCTTTACATCAAACAACGTGCCAGCTGTTTCCTCGTTAGTGTAGTGGTGAGTATCTCCGCCTGTCACACGGGAGACCGGGGTTCGATTCCCCAAAGGGAAGTCTTTGCTTTTTCACCTGGGACAACTACTTCTAACTTTTCAGGTTTTTCAATTACATCACACTATATCATAGTAAATCACTCATAATGTACCCCATACTGATTAACTCAATCATACACAACTTTTTTTTAAATACGGACGTTTGCGCCCATTCCTCTGGCCCTTAATCTAGTAAAAGTCCAACCACCCTCTGCAACATCACCCTCTTCAAAGCAGAAAACATGATCCAGGACAGAAGCAGGTTCAAATTAATATGGCACAAGAAGAGTTCTTACATCTTAAACAGTTGCTCAACCTATTCACTTATGCGATTATACGTGGAACCTAGGAAAGTTGGTCTAAAGTTGCAAGTGGAGGGACTCACACTTCAGTCTTGGGCTAAAGTCTTTTACTTAGTTTATCAATAATCTTCAAGTGGGTATTGAAAGCTGTGTCTCATTATTTGCCGGTGAGTCTTCTTTCTCTGCAGAAAGATTTGGATAAAAACAGTAAATGGGCAGAAACATTGAAGATGAGGTTTAATATATACAAATGTTAGATTTTGCTTTTGGATCACAGAAACAAGCATGACACACATATGGTAAATGGGAAAGTATTTGGGGATTTCGTCCTACGTAAGGCTTCAGGAGAATAGGTAGACAATAGTGTCCACAATAGTGTGCAATGTGAATAGGTGATGAGAGTGTCAGCTGAGTTCTACTCATATAAAAAGCGAGTTGGATACACGCAATGGGAATATAATTCTACCTCTTAATGAATCCTTGATAAGATCCCCTTTAGAATTTGGAGTTCAGGTTTGGGCATCAGTTCTTATTAAAAGACATTACTGAACTGGAAAAAATACAGAGACATGGAAGAAAATCAGTTGTAAAGAGGAAACTAAACAGGGTTCGGTTACACCGGAAAAAAGGAACCAAAGGGAGGACATGATGATTAATTTGTAAATAGCAAAGTCCTATCCAGATAACTCTCTTGGGAAATGAACGAAAAGACAAGTGCTCATCCATTAATCCTGGAGGAAAGGCTCTTTTGACATACACAAAGACGGTGACATTTGTTCCCAGTGTAGGCAGCAAGGATATGAAAATCGTGATCTGAGAGAAAGAAGTCTAGATTTGATTATTAGTAACTAACTACCCTGAGATGATGTCACATTGCCACTGTATTTAAGTTAAATAAGATGTGATTTTCATAAGGTTGATTTTTAGGAGAAAAAATGTACGAGTGTTTGGTTGTTTTCATTTGTTTGTGTGTGGAAGACTTTCTTTACCAGAATATTGGCGTAAGTGCTAGTGATTTTTTTGACAAGCATAAAATTGTAAATTTGTAGTGCACATTGAATTGTGAAGAAGTAAGAAGAGTAAGAAAAATTGATGTGTTGAGTATGTTTTTGATGTTCTTGTAGTGAGAATAGCATTGTGATGTGATTGAAGCGATTTTTTTTAGTAAGATTGTAAAATTCCATGTATGCTAAAAAGAATATTTTTCTTCCATGTGAAGAATTAAGAGTGTGTTACTACATGCTGAAGCAGGAAAAGTCCCCTATGTGTACCTTTACATCAAACAATGGGCCAGCTATTTCCTCGTTAGTATAGTGGTGAGTATCCCCGCCTGTCATGCGGGAGACCGGGGTTCGATTCCCCGACGGGGAGTCTTTGCTTTTTCACCTGGGACAACTACTTCTAACTTTTCAGGTTTTTCAATTACATCACACTATATCATAGTAAATCACACCTAATGTACCCCATATTGATTAACTCAATCATACACAACTTTTTTTTAAATACGGACGTTTGCGCCCATTCCTCTGGCCCTTAATCTAGTAAAAGTCCAACCACCCTCTGCAACATCACCCTCTTCAAAGCAGAAAACATGATCCAGGACAGAAGCAGGTTCAAATTAATATGGCACAAGAAGAGTTCTTACATCTTAAACAGTTGCTCAACCTATTCACTTATGCGATTATACGTGGAACCTAGGAAAGTTGGTCTAAAGTTGCAAGTGGAGGGACTCACACTTCAGTCTTGGGCTAAAGTCTTTTATTTAGTTTATCAATAATCTTCAAGTGGGTATTGAAAGCTGTGTCTCATTATTTGCCGGTGAGTCTTATTTCTCTGCAGAAAGATTTGGATAAAAACAGTAAATGGGCAGAAACATTGAAGATGAGGTTTAATATATACAAATGTTAGATTTTGCTTTTGGATCTCAGAAACAAGCATGACACACATATGGTAAATGGGAAAGTATTTGGGGATTTCGTCTTACGTAAGGCTTCAGGAGAACAGGTAGACAATAGTGTCCACAATAGTGTGCAATGTGAATAGGTGATGAGAGTGTCAGCTGAGTTCTACTCATATAAAAAGCGAAATGGATACATGCAATGGGAATATAATTCTACCTCTTAATGAATCCTTGATAAGAGCCCCTTTAGAATTTGGAGTTCAGGTTTGGGCATCAGTTCTTATTAAAAGACATTACTGAACTGGAAAAAATACAGAGACATGGAAGAAAATCAGTTGTAAAGAGGAAACTAAACAGGGTTCAGTTACACCGGAAAAAAGGCACCAAAGGGAGGACATGATGATTAATTTGTAAATAGCAAAGTCCTATCCAGATAACTCTCTTGGGAAATGAACGAAAAGACAAATGCTCATCCATTAAGCCTGGAGGAAAGGCTCTTTTGACATACACAAAGACGGTGACATTTGTTCCCAGTGTAGGCAGCAAGGATATGAAAATCGTGATCTGAGAGAAAGAAGTCTATATTTGATTATTAGTAACTAATTACCCTGAGATGATGTCACATTGCCACTGTATTTAAGTTAAATGTGATGTGATTTCCATAAGGTTGATTTATAGGAGAAAAAATGTACGAGTGTTTGGTTGTTTTCATTTGTTTGTGTGTGGAAGACTTTCTTTGCCAGAATATTGGCGTAAGTGCTAGTGATTTTTTTGACAAGCATAAAATTGTAAATTTGTAGTGCACATTGAATTGTGAAGAAGTAAGAAGAGTAAGAAAAATTGATGTGTTGAGTATGTTTTTGATGTTCTTGTAGTGAGAATAGCATTGTGATGTGATTGAAGCGATTTTTTTTACTAAGATTGTAAAATTCCATGTATGCGAAAAAGAATATTTTTCTTCCATGTGAAGAATTAAAAGTGTGTTACTACATGCTGAAGCAGGAAAAGTCCCCTATGTGTACCTTTACATCAAACGACGTGCCAACTATTTGCTCGTTAGTATAGTGGTGAGTATCCTTGCCTGTCACGCGGGAGACCAGGGTTCGATTCCCCGACGGGGAGTTTTTGCTTTTTCACCTGGGACAACTACTTCTAACTTTCAGGTTTTTCAATTACATCACACTATATCATAGTAAATCACACCTAGTGTACCCCATACTGATTAACTCAATCATACACAACTTTTTTTTAAATACGGACGTTTGCGCCCATTCCTCTGGCCCTTAATCTAGTAAAAGTCCAACCACCCTCTGCAACATCACCCTCTTCAAAGCAGAAAACATGATCCAGCACAGAAGCAGGTTCAAATTAATATGGCACAAGTAGAGTTCTTACATCTCGTTAGTATAGTGGTGAGTATCCCCGCCTGTCACGCGGGAGACCGGGGTTCGATTCCCTGACGGAGAGTCTTTGCTTTTTCACCTGGGACAACTACTTCTAACTTTTCAGGTTTTTCAATTACATCACACTATATCACAGTAAATCACACCTAGTGTACCCCATACTGATTAACTCAATCATACACAACTTTTTTTTAAATACGGACGTTTGCACCCATTCCTCTGGCCCTTAATCTAGTAAAAGTCCAACCACCCTCTGCAACATCACCCTCTTCAAAGCAGAAAACATGATCCAGGACAGAAGCAGGTTCAAATTAATATGGCACAAGAAGAGTTCTTACATCTTAAACAGTTGCTCAACCTATTCACTTATGCGATTATACGTGGAACCTTGGAAAGTTGGTCTAAAGTTGCAAGTGGAGGGACTCACACTTCAGTCTTGGGCTAAAGTCTTTTATTTAGTTTATCAATAATCTTCAAGTGGGTATTGAAAGCTGTGTCTCATTATTTGCCGGTGAGTCTTATTTCTCTGCAGAAAGATTTGGATAAAAACAGTAAATGGGCAGAAACATTGAAGATGAGGTTTAATATATACAAATGTTAGATTTTGCTTTTGGATCACAGAAACAAGCATGACACACATATGGTAAATGTTAAAGTATTTGGGGATTTCGTCTTACGTAAGGCTTCAGGAGAACAGGTAGACAATAGTGTCCACAATAGTGTGCAATGTGAATAGGTGATGAGAGTGTCAGCTGAGTTCTACTCATATAAAAAGCGAGATGGATACACGCAATGGGAATATAATTCTACCTCTTAATGAATCCTTGATAAGAGCCCCTTTAGAATTTGGAGTTCAGGTTTGGGCATCAGTTCTTATTAAAAGACATTACTGAACTGGAAAAAATACAGAGACATGGAAGAAAATCAGTTGTAAAGAGGAAACTAAACAGGGTTCGGTTACACCGGAAAAAAGGCACCAAAGGGAGGACATGATGATTAATTTGTAAATAGCAAAGTCCTATCCAGATAACTCTCTTGGGAAATGAACGAAAAGACAAATGCTCATCCATTAATCCTGGAGGAAAGGCTCTTTTGACATACACAAAGACGGTGACATTTGTTCCCAGTGTAGGCAGCAAGGATATGAAAATCGTGATCTGAGAGAAAGAAGTCTAGATTTGATTATTAGTAACTAACTACCCTGAGATGATGTCACATTGCCACTGTATTTAAGTTAAATGTGATGTGATTTCCATAAGGTTGATTTTTAGGAGAAAAAATGTACGAGTGTTTGGTTGTTTTCATTTGTTTGTGTGTGGAAGACTTTCTTTACCAGAATATTGGCGTAAGTGCTAGTGATTTTTTTGACAAGCATAAAATTGTAAATTTGTAGTGCACATTGAATTGTGAAGAAGTAAGAAGAGTAAGAAAAATTGATGTGTTGAGTATGTTTTTGATGTTCTTGTAGTGAGAATAGCATTGTGATGTGATTGAAGCGATGTTTTTTAGTAAGATTGTAAAATTCCATTTATGCTAAAAAGAATATTTTTCTTCCATGTGAAGAATTAAGAGTGTGTTACTACATGCTGAAGCAGGAAAAGTCCCCTATGTGTACCTTTACATCAAACAGTGTGCCAGCTATTTCCTCGTTAGTATAGTGGTGAGTATCCCCGCCTGTCATGCGGGAGACCGGGGTTCGATTCCCCGACGGGGAGTCTTTGCTTTTTCACCTGGGACAACTACTTCTAACTTTTCAGGTTTTTCAATTACATCACACTATATCATAGTAAATCACACCTAGTGTACCCCATACTGATTAACTCAATCATACACAACTCTTTTTTAAATACGGACGTTTGCGCCCATTCCTCTGGCCCTTAATCTAGTAAAAGTCCAACCACCCTCTGCAACATCACCCTCTTCAAAGCAGAAAACATGATCCAGCACAGAAGCAGGTTCAAATTAATATGGCACAAATAGAGCTCTTACATCTCGTTAGTATAGTGGTGAGTATCCCCGCCTGTCACGCGGGAGACCGGGGTTCGATTCCCTGACGGGGAGTCTTTGATTTTTCACCTGGGACAACTACTTCTAACTTTTCAGGTTTTTCAATTACATCACACTATATCATAGTAAATCACACCTAGTGTACCCCATACTGATTAACTCAATCATACACAACTTTTTTTTAAATACGGACGTTTGCACCCATTCCTCTGGCCCTTAATCTAGTAAAAGTCCAACCACCCTCTGCAACATCACCCTCTTCAAAGCAGAAAACATGATCCAGGACAGAAGCAGGTTCAAATTAATATGGCACAAGAAGAGTTCTTACATCTTAAACAGTTGCTCAACCTATTCACTTATGCGATTATACGTGGAACCTAGGAAAGTTGGTCTAAAGTTGCAAGTGGAGGGACTCACACTTCAGTCTTGGGCTAAAGTCTTTTATTTAGTTTATCAATAATCTTCAAGTGGGTATTGAAAACTGTGTCTCATTATTTGCCGGTGAGTCTTATTTCTCTGCAGAAAGATTTGGATAAAAACAGTAAATGGGCAGAAACATTGAAGATGAGGTTTAATATATACAAATGTTAGATTTTGCTTTTGGATCACAGAAACAAGCATGACACACATATGGTAAATGGGAAAGTATTTGGGGATTTCGTCTTACGTAAGGCTTCAGGAGAACAGGTAGACAATAGTGTCCACAATAATGTGCAATGTGAATAGGTGATGAGAATGTCAGCTGAGTTCTACTCATATAAAAAGCGAAATGGATACACGCAATGGGAATATAATTCTAGCTCTTAATGAATCCTTGATAAGAGCCCCTTTAGAATTTGGAGTTCAGGTTTGGGCATCAGTTCTTATTAAAAGACATTACTGAACTGGAAAAAATACAGAGACATGGAAGAAAATCAGTTGTAAAGAGGAAACTAAACAGGGTTTGGTTACACCGGAAAAAAGGCACCAAAGGGAGGACATGATGATTAATTTGTAAATAGCAAAGTCCTATCCAGATAACTCTCTTGGGAAATGAACGAAAAGACAAATGCTCATCCATTAAGCCTGGAGGAAAGGCTCTTTTGACATACACAAAGACGGTGACATTTGTTCCCAGTGTAGGCAGCAAGGATATGAAAATCGTGATCTGAGAGAAAGAAGTCTATATTTGATTATTAGTAACTAATTACCCTGAGATGATGTCACATTGCCACTGTATTTAAGTTAAATGTGATGTGATTTCCATAAGGTTGATTTTTAGGAGAAAAAATGTACTAGTGTTTGGTTGTTTTCATTTGTTTGTGTGTGGAAGACTTTCTTTGCCAGAATATTGGCGTAAGTGCTAGTGATTTTTTTGACAAGCATAAAATTGTAAATTTGTAGTGCACATTGAATTGTGAAGAAGTAAGAAGAGTAAGAAAAATTGATGTGTTGAGTATGTTTTTGATGTTCTTGTAGTGAGAATAGCATTGTGATGTGATTGAAGCGATTTTTTTTAGTAAGATTGTAAAATTCCATGTATGCGAAAAAGAATATTTTTCTTCCATGTGAAGAATTAAAAGTGTGTTACTACATGCTGAAGCAGGAAAAGTCCCCTATGTGTACCTTTACATCAAACGACATGCTACCTATTTCCTCGTTAGTATAGTGGTGAGTATCCTTGCCTATTACGCGGGAGACCGGGGTTCGATTCCCCGACGGGGAGTCTTTGCTTTTTCACCTGGGACAACTACTTCTAACTTTCAGGTTTTTCAATTACATCACACTATATCATAGTAAATCACACCTAGTGTACCCCATACTGATTAACTCAATCATACACAACTTTTTTTTAAATACGGACGTTTGCGCCCATTCCTCTGGCCCTTAATCTAGTAAAAGTCCAACCACCCTCTGCAACATCACCCTCTTCAAAGCAGAAAACATGATCTAGCACAGAAGCAGGTTCAAATTAATATGGCACAAGAAGAGTTCTTACATCTTAAACAGTTGCTCAACCTATTCACTTATGCGATTATACGTGGAACCTAGGAAAGTTGGTCTAAAGTTGCAAGTGGAGGGACTCACACTTCAGTCTTGGGCTAAAGTCTTTTATTTAGTTTATCAATAATCTTCAAGTGGGTATTGAAAGCTGTGTCTCATTATTTGCCGGTGAGTCTTATTTCTCTGCAGAAAGATTTGGAAAAAAACAGTAAATGGGCAGAAACATTGAAGATGAGGTTTAATATATACAAATGTTAGATTTTGCTTTTGGATCACAGAAACAAGCATGACACACATATGGTAAATGGGAAAGTATTTGGGGATTTCATCTTACGTAAGGCTTCAGGAGAACAGGTAGACAATAGTGTCCACAATAGTGTGCAATGTGAATAGGTGATGAGAGTGTCAGCTGAGTTCTACTCATATAAAAAGCGAAATGGATACACGCAATGGGAATATAATTCTACCTCTTAATGAATCCTTGATAAGAGCCCCTTTAGAATTTGGAGTTCAGGTTTGGGCATCAGTTCTTATTAAAAGACATTACTGAACTGGAAAAAATACAGAGACATGGAAGAAAATCAGTTGTAAAGAGGAAACTAAACAGGGTTCGGTTACACCGAAAAAAAGGCACCAAAGGGAGGACATGATGATTAATTTGTAAATAGCAAAGTCCTATCCAGATAACTCTCTTGGGAAATGAACGAAAAGACAAATGCTCATCCATTAAGCCTGGAGGAAAGGCTCTTTTGACATACACAAAGACGGTGACATTTGTTCCCAGTGTAGGCAGCAAGGATATGAAAATCGTGATCTGAGAGAAAGAAGTCTAGATTTGATTATTAGTAACTAACTACCCTGAGATGATGTCACATTGCCACTGTATTTAAGTTAAATGTGATGTGATTTCCATAAGGTTGATTTTTAGGAGAAAAAATGTATGAGTGTTTGGTTATTTTCATTTGTTTGTGTGTGGAAGACTTTCTTTGCCAGAATATTGGCGTAAGTGCTAGTGATTTTTTTGACAAGCATAAAATTGTAAATTTGTAGTGCACATTGAATTGTGAAGAAGTAAGAAGAGTAAGAAAAATTGATGTGTTGAGTATGTTTTTGATGTTCTTGTAGTGAGAATAGCATTGTGATGTGATTGAAGCGATTTTTTTTAGTAAGATTGTAAAATTCCATGTATGCGAAAAAGAATATTTTTCTTCCATGTGAAGAATTAAAAGTGTGTTACTACATGCTGAAGCAGGAAAAGTCCCCTATGTGTACCTTTACATCAAACAGCGTGCCACCTATTTCCTCGTTAGTATAGTGGTGAGTATCCTTGCCTGTCACACGGGAGATCGGGGTGCGGTTCCCCGACGGGGAGTCTTTGCTTTTTCACCTGGGACAACTACTTCTAACTTTTCAGGTTTTTCAATTACATCACACTATATCATAGTAAATCACACCTAGTGTACCCCATACTGATTAACTCAATCATACACAACTCTTTTTTAAATACGGACGTTTGCGCCCATTCCTCTGGCCCTTAATCTAGTAAAAGTCCAACCACCCTCTGCAACATCACCCTCTTCAAAGCAGAAAACATGATCCAGGACAGAAGCAGGTTCAAATTAATATGGCACAAGAAGAGTTCTTACATCTTAAACAGTTGCTCAACCTATTCACTTATGCGATTATTCGTGGAACCTAGGAAAGTTGGTCTAAAGTTGCAAGTGGAGGGACTCACACTTCAGTCTTGGGCTAAAGTCTTTTATTTAGTTTATCAATAATCTTCAAGTGGGTATTGAAAGCTGTGTCTCATTATTTGCCGGTGAGTCTTATTTCTCTGCAGAAAGATTTGGATAAAAACAGTAAATGGGCAGAAACATTGAAGATGAGGTTTAATATATACAAATGTTAGATTTTGCTTTTGGATCACAGAAACAAGCATGACACACATATGGTAAATGGGAAAGTATTTGGGGATTTCGTCTTACGTAAGGCTTCAGGAGAACAGGTAGACAATAGTGTCCACAATAGTGTGCAATGTGAATAGGTGATGAGAGTGTCAGCTGAGTTCTACTCATATAAAAAGCAAAATGGATACACACAATGGGAATATAATTCTAGCTCTTAATGAATCCTTGATAAGAGCCCCTTTAGAATTTGGAGTTCAGGTTTGGGCATCAGTTCTTATTAAAAGACATTACTGAACTGGAAAAAATACAGAGACATGGAAGAAAATCAGTTGTAAAGAGGAAACTAAACAGGGTTCGGTTACACCGGAAAAAAGGCACCAAAGGGAGGACATGATGATTAATTTGTAAATATCAAAGTCCTATCCAGATAACTCTCTTGGGAAATGAACGAAAAGACAAATGCTCATCCATTAAGCCTGGAGTAAAGGCTCTTTTGACATACACAAAGACGGTGACATTTGTTCCCAGTGTAGGCAGCAAGGATATGAAAATCGTGATCTGAGAGAAAGAAGTCTATATTTGATTATTAGTAACTAATTACCCTGAGATGATGTCACATTGCCACTGTATTTAAGTTAAATGTGATGTGATTTCCATAAGGTTGATTTTTAGGAGAAAAAATGTACGAGTGTTTGGTTGTTTTCATTTGTTTGTGTGTGGAAGACTTTCTTTGCCAGAATATTGGCGTAAGTGCTAGTGATTTTTTTGACAAGCATAAAATTGTAAATTTGTAGTGCACATTGAATTGTGAAGAAGTAAGAAGAGTAAGAAAAATTGATGTGTTGAGTATGTTTTTGATGTTCTTGTAGTGAGAATAGCATTGTGATGTGATTGAAGCAATTTTTTTTAGTAAGATTGTAAAATTCCATGTATGCGAAAAAGAATATTTTTCTTCCATGTGAAGAATTAAAAGTGTGTTACTACATGCTGAAGCAGGAAAAGTCCCCTATGTGTACCTTTACATCAAACAACGTGCCACCTATTTCCTCGTTAGTATAGTGGTGAGTATCCTTGCCTGTCACGCGGGAGACCGGGGTTCGATTCCCTGATGGGGAGTCTTTGCTTTTTCACCTGGGACAACTACTTCTAACTTTTCAGGTTTTTCAATTACATCACACTATATCATAGTAAATTACACCTAATGTACCCCATACTGATTAACTCAATCATACACAACTTTTTTTTAAATACGGACGTTTGCGCCCATTCCTCTGGCCCTTAATCTAGTAAAAGTCCAACCACCCTCTGCAACATCACCCTCTTCAAAGCAGAAAACATGATCCAGGACAGAAGCAGGTTCAAATTAATATGGCACAAGACGAGTTCTTACATCTTAAACAGTTGCTCAACCTATTCACTTATGCGATTATACGTGGAACCTAGGAAAGTTGGTCTAAAGTTGCAAGTGGAGGGACTCACACTTCAGTCTTGGGCTAAAGTCTTTTATTTAGTTTATCAATAATCTTCAAGTGGGTATTGAAAGCTGTGTCTCATTATTTGCCGGTGAGTCTTATTTCTCTGCAGAAAGATTTGGATAAAAACAGTAAATGGGCAGAAACATTGAAGATGAGGTTTAATATATACAAATGTTAGATTTTGCTTTTGGATCACAGAAACAAGCATGACACACATATGGTAAATGGGAAAGTATTTGGGGATTTCGTCTTACGTAAGGCTTCAGGAGAACAGGTAGACAATAGTGTCCACAATAGTGTGCAATGTGAATAGGTGATGAGAGTGTCAGCTGAGTTCTACTCATATAAAAAGCGAAATGGATACACGCAATGGGAATATAATTCTAGCTCTTAATGAATCCTTGATAAGAGCCCCTTTAGAATTTGGAGTTCAGGTTTGGGCATCAGTTCTTATTAAAAGACATTACTGAAGTGGAAAAAATACAGAGACATGGAAGAAAATCAGTTGTAAAGAGGAAACTAAACAGGGTTCGGTTACACCGGAAAAAAGGCACCAAAGGGAGGACATGATGATTAATTTGTAAATAGCAAAGTCCTATCCAGATAACTCTCTTGGGAAATGAACGAAAAGACAAATGCTCATCCATTAAGCCTGGAGGAAAGGCTCTTTTGACATACACAAAGACGGTGACATTTGTTCCCAGTGTAGGCAGCAAGGATATGAAAATCGTGATCTGAGAGAAAGAAGTCTATATTTGATTATTAGTACTAATTACCCTGAGATGATGTCACATTGCCACTGTATTTAAGTTAAATGTGATGTGATTTCCATAAGGTTGATTTTAAGGAGAAAAAATGTACGAGTGTTTGGTTGTTTTCATTTGTTTGTGTGTGGAAGACTTTCTTTGCCAGAATATTGGCGTAAGTGCTAGTGATTTTTTTGACAAGCATAAAATTGTAAATTTGTAGTGCACATTGAATTGTGAAGAAGTAAGAAGAGTAAGAAAAATTGATGTGTTGAGTATGTTTTTGATGTTCTTGTAGTGAGAATAGCATTGTGATGTGATTGAAGCGATTTTTTTTACTAAGATTGTAAAATTCCATGTATGCGAAAAAGAATATTTTTCTTCCATGTGAAGAATTAAAAGTGTGTTACTACATGCTGAAGCAGGAAAAGTCCCCTATGTGTACCTTTACATCAAATAACGTGCCAACTATTTCCTCGTTAGTATAGTGGTGAGTATCCTTGCCTGTCACGCGGGAGACCGGGGTTCGATTCCCCGACGGGGAGTCTTTGCTTTTTCACCTGGGACAACTACTTCTAACTTTCAGGTTTTTCAATTACATCACACTATATCATAGTAAATCACACTTAGTGTACCCCATACTGATTAACTCAATCATACACAACTTTTTTTTAAATACGGACGTTTGCGCCCATTCCTCTGGCCCTTAATCTAGTAAAAGTCCAACCACCCTCTGCAACATCACCCTCTTCAAAGCAGAAAACATGATCCAGCACAGAAGCAGGTTCAAATTAATATGGCACAAGTAGAGTTCTTACATTTCGTTAGTATAGTGGTGAGTATCCCCGCGGAGACCGGGGTTCGATTCCCTGACGGGGAGTCTTTGCTTTTTCACCTGGGACAACTACTTCTAACTTTTCAGGTTTTTCAATTACATCACACTATATCATAGTAAATCACACCTAGTGTACCCCATACTGATTAACTCAATCATACACAACTTTTTTTTAAATACGGACGTTTGCACCCATTCCTCTGGCCCTTAATCTAGTAAAAGTCCAACCACCCTCTGCAACATCACCCTCTTCAAAGCAGAAAACATGATCCAGGACAAGAAGAGTTCTTACATCTTAAACAGTTGCTCAACCTATTCACTTATGCGATTATACGTGGAACCTTGGAAAGTTGGTCTAAAGTTGCAAGTGGAGGGACTCACACTTCAGTCTTGGGCTAAAGTCTTTTATTTAGTTTATCAATAATCTTCAAGTGGGTATTGAAAGCTGTGTCTCATTATTTGCCGGTGAGTCTTATTTCTCTGCAGAAAGATTTGGATAAAAACAGTAAATGGGCAGAAACATTGAAGATGAGGTTTAATATATACAAATGTTAGATTTTGCTTTTGGATCACAGAAACAAGCATGACACACATATGGTAAATGGGAAAGTATTTGGGGATTTCGTCTTACGTAAGGCTTCAGGAGAACAGGTAGACAATAGTGTCCACAATAGTGTGCAATGTGAATAGGTGATGAGAGTGTCAGCTGAGTTCTACTCATATAAAAAGCGAGATGGATACACGCAATGGGAATATAATTCTACCTCTTAATGAATCCTTGATAAGAGCCCCTTTAGAATTTGGAGTTCAGGTTTGGGCATCAGTTCTTATTAAAAGACATTACTGAACTGGAAAAAATACAGAGACATGGAAGAAAATCAGTTGTAAAGAGGAAACTAAACAGGGTTCGGTTACACCGGAAAAAAGGCACCAAAGGGAGGACATGATGATTAATTTGTAAATAGCAAAGTCCTATCCAGATAACTCTCTTGGGAAATGAACGAAAAGACAAATGCTCATCCATTAATCCTGGAGGAAAGGCTCTTTTGACATACACAAAGACGGTGACATTTGTTCCCAGTGTAGGCAGCAAGGATATGAAAATCGTGATCTGAGAGAAAGAAGTCTAGATTTGATTATTAGTAACTAACTACCCTGAGATGATGTCACATTGCCACTGTATTTAAGTTAAATGTGATGTGATTTCCATAAGGTTGATTTTTAGGAGAAAAAATGTACGAGTGTTTGGTTGTTTTCATTTGTTTGTGTGTGGAAGACTTTCTTTACCAGAATATTGGCGTAAGTGCTAGTGATTTTTTTGACAAGCATAAAATTGTAAATTTGTAGTGCACATTGAATTGTGAAGAAGTAAGAAGAGTAAGAAAAATTGATGTGTTGAGTATGTTTTTGATGTTCTTGTAGTGAGAATAGCATTGTGATGTGATTGAAGCGATTTTTTTTAGTAAGATTGTAAAATTCCATGTATGCGAAAAAGAATATTTTTCTTCCATGTGAAGAATTAAAAGTGTGTTACTACATGCTGAAGCAGGAAAAGTCCCCTATGTGTACCTTTACATCAAACAACATGCCAGCTATTTCCTCGTTAGTGTAGTGGTGAGTATCCCCGCCTGTCACGCGGGAGACCGGGGTTCGATTCCCTAACGGGGAGTCTTTGCTTTTTCACCTGGGACAACTACTTCTAACTTTTCAGGTTTTTCAATTACATCACACTATATCATAGTAAATCACACCTAGTGTACCCCATACTGATTAACTCAATCATACACAACTTTTTTTTAAATACGGACGTTTGCACCCATTCCTCTGGCCCTTAATCTAGTAAAAGTCCAACCACCCTCTGCAACATCACCCTCTTCAAAGCAGAAAACATGATCCAGGACAGAAGCAGGTTCAAATTAATATGGCACAAGAAGAGTTCTTACATCTTAAACAGTTGCTCAACCTATTCACTTATGCGATTATACGTGGAACCTAGGAAAGTTGGTCTAAAGTTGCAAGTGGAGGGACTCACACTTCAGTCTTGGGCTAAAGTCTTTTATTTAGTTTATCAATAATCTTCAAGTGGGTATTGAAAGCTGTGTCTCATTATTTGCCGGTGAGTCTTATTTCTCTGCAGAAAGATTTGGATAAAAACAGTAAATGGGCAGAAACATTGAAGATGAGGTTTAATATATACAAATGTTAGATTTTGCTTTTGGATCACAGAAACAAGCATGACACACATATGGTAAATGGGAAAGTATTTGGGGATTTCATCTTACGTAAGGCTTCAGGAGAACAGGTAGACAATAGTGTCCACAATAGTGTGCAATGTGAATAGGTGATGAGAGTGTCAGCTGAGTTCTACTCATATAAAAAGCGAAATGGATACACGCAATGGGAATATAATTCTACCTCTTAATGAATCCTTGATAAGAGCCCCTTTAGAATTTGGAGTTCAGGTTTGGGCATCAGTTCTTATTAAAAGACATTACTGAACTGGAAAAAATACAGAGACATGGAAGAAAATCAGTTGTAAAGAGGAAACTAAACAGGGTTCGGTTACACCGAAAAAAAGGCACCAAAGGGAGGACATGATGATTAATTTGTAAATAGCAAAGTCCTATCCAGATAACTCTCTTGGGAAATGAACGAAAAGACAAATGCTCATCCATTAAGCCTGGAGGAAAGGCTCTTTTGACATACACAAAGACGGTGACATTTGTTCCCAGTGTAGGCAGCAAGGATATGAAAATCGTGATCTGAGAGAAAGAAGTCTAGATTTGATTATTAGTAACTAACTACCCTGAGATGATGTCACATTGCCACTGTATTTAAGTTAAATGTGATGTGATTTCCATAAGGTTGATTTTTAGGAGAAAAAATGTATGAGTGTTTGGTTATTTTCATTTGTTTGTGTGTGGAAGACTTTCTTTGCCAGAATATTGGCGTAAGTGCTAGTGATTTTTTTGACAAGCATAAAATTGTAAATTTGTAGTGCACATTGAATTGTGAAGAAGTAAGAAGAGTAAGAAAAATTGATGTGTTGAGTATGTTTTTGATGTTCTTGTAGTGAGAATAGCATTGTGATGTGATTGAAGCGATTTTTTTTAGTAAGATTGTAAAATTCCATGTATGCGAAAAAGAATATTTTTCTTCCATGTGAAGAATTAAAAGTGTGTTACTACATGCTGAAGCAGGAAAAGTCCCCTATGTGTACCTTTACATCAAACAACGTGCCAGCTATTTCCTCGTTAGTATAGTGGTGAGTATCCCCGCCTGTCACGCGGGAGACCGGGGTTCGATTCCCCGACGGGGAGTCTTTGCTTTTTCACCTGGGACAACTACTTCTAACTTTTCAGGTTTTTCAATTACATCACACTATATCATAGTAAATCACACCTAGTGTACCCCATACTGATTAACTCAATCATACACAACTCTTTTTTAAATACGGACGTTTGCGCCCATTCCTCTGGCCCTTAATCTAGTAAAAGTCCAACCACCCTCTGCAACATCACCCTCTTCAAAGCAGAAAACATGATCCAGGACAGAAGCAGGTTCAAATTAATATGGCACAAGAAGAGTTCTTACATCTTAAACAGTTGCTCAACCTATTCACTTATGCGATTATACGTGGAACCTAGGAAAGTTGGTCTAAAGTTGCAAGTGGAGGGACTCACACTTCAGTCTTGGGCTAAAGTCTTTTATTTAGTTTATGAATAATCTTCAAGTGGGTATTGAAAGCTGTGTCTCATTATTTGCCGGTGAGTCTTATTTCTCTGCAGAAAGATTTGGATAAAAACAGTAAATGGGCAGAAACATTGAAGATGAGGTTTAATATATACAAATGTTAGATTTTGCTTTTGGATCACAGAAACAAGCATGACACACATATGGTAAATGGGAAAGTATTTGGGGATTTCGTCTTACGTAAGGCTTCAGGAGAACAGGTAGACAATAGTGTCCACAATAGTGTGCAATGTGAATAGGTGATGAGAGTGTCAGCTGAGTTCTACTCATATAAAAAGCGAAATGGATACACGCAATGGGAATATAATTCTACCTCTTAATGAATCCTTGATAAGAGCCCCTTTAGAATTTGGAGTTCAGGTTTGGGCATCAGTTCTTATTAAAAGACATTACTGAACTGGAAAAAATACAGAGACATGGAAGAAAATCAGTTGTAAAGAGGAAACTAAACAGGGTTCGGTTACACCGAAAAAAAGGCACCAAAGGGTGGACATGATGATTAATTTGTAAATAGCAAAGTCCTATCCAGATAACTCTCTTGGGAAATGAACGAAAAGACAAATGCTCATCCATTAAGCCTGGAGGAAAGGCTCTTTTGACATACACAAAGACGGTGACATTTGTTCCCAGTGTAGGCAGCAAGGATATGAAAATCGTGATCTGAGAGAAAGAAGTCTAGATTTGATTATTAGTAACTAACTACCCTGAGATGATGTCACATTGCCACTGTATTTAAGTTAAATGTGATGTGATTTCCATAAAGTTGATTTTTAGGAGAAAAAATGTACGAGTGTTTGGTTATTTTCATTTGTTTGTGTGTGGAAGACTTTCTTTGCCAGAATATTGGCGTAAGTGCTAGTGATTTTTTTGACAAGCATAAAATTGTAAATTTGTAGTGCACATTGAATTGTGAAGAAGTAAGAAGAGTAAGAAAAATTGATGTGTTGAGTATGTTTTTGATGTTCTTGTAGTGAGAATAGCATTGTGATGTGATTGAAGCGATTTTTTTTAGTAAGATTGTAAAATTCCATGTATGCGAAAAAGAATATTTTTCTTCCATGTGAAGAATTAAAAGTGTGTTACTACATGCTGAAGCAGGAAAAGTCCCCTATGTGTACCTTTACATCAAACACCATGCCAGCTGTTTCCTCGTTAGTATAGTGGTGAGTATCCCCGCCTGTCACGCGGGAGACCGGGGTTTGATTCCCCGACGGGGAGTCTTTGCTTTTTTCACCTGGGACAACTACTTCTAACTTTTAAGGTTTTTCAATTACATCACACTATATCATAGTAAATCACACATAATGTACCCCATACTGATTAACTCAATCATACACAACTTTTTTTTAAATACGGACGTTTGCGCCCATTCCTCTGGCCCTTAATCTAGTAAAAGTCCAACCACCCTCTGCAACATCACCCTCTTCAAAGCAGAAAACATGATCCAGGACAGAAGCAGGTTCAAATTAATGTGGCACAAGAAGAGTTCTTACATCTTAAACAGTTGCTCAACCTATTCACTTATGCGATTATACGTGGAACCTAGGAAAGTTGGTCTAAAGTTGCAAGTGGAGGGACTCACACTTCAGTCTTGGGCTAAAGTTTTTATTTAGTTTATCAATAATCTTCAAGTGGGTATTGAAAGCTGTGTCTCATTATTTGCCAGTGAGTCTTATTTCTCTGCAGAAAGATTTGGATAAAAACAGTAAATGGGCAGAAACATTGAAGATGAGGTTTAATATATACAAATGTTAGATTTTGCTTTTGGATCACAGAAACAAGCATGACACACATATGGTAAATGGGAAAGTATTTGGGGATTTCGTCTTACGTAAGGCTTCAGGAGAACAGGTAGACAATAGTGTCCACAATAGTGTGCAATGTGAATAGGTGATGAGAGTGTCAGCTGAGTTCTACTCATATAAAAAGCGAAATGGATACACGCAATGGGAATATAATTCTAGCTCTTAATGAATCCTTGATAAGAGCCCCTTTAGAATTTGGAGTTCAGGTTTGGGCATCAGTTCTTATTAAAAGACATTACTGAACTGGAAAAAATACAGAGACATGGAAGAAAATCAGTTGTAAAGAGGAAACTAAACAGGGTTCGGTTACACCGGAAAAATGGCACCAAAGGGAGGACATGATGATTAATTTGTAAATAGCAAAGTCCTATCCAGATAACTCTCTTGGGAAATGAACGAAAAGACAAATGCTCATCCATTAAGCCTGGAGGAAAGGCTCTTTTGACATACACAAAGACGGTGACATTTGTTCCCAGTGTAGGCAGCAAGGATATGAAAATCGTGATCTGAGAGAAAGAAGTCTATATTTGATTATTAGTAACTAATTACCCTGAGATGATGTCACATTGCCACTGTATTTAAGTTAAATGTGATGTGATTTCCATAAGGTTGATTTTTAGGAGAAAAAATGTACGAGAGTTTGGTTGTTTTCATTTGTTTGTGTGTGGAAGACTTTCTTTGCCAGAATATTGGCGTAAGTGCTAGTGATTTTTTTGACAAGCATAAAATTGTAAATTTGTAGTGCACATTGAATTGTGAAGAAGTAAGAAGAGTAAGAAAAATTGATGTGTTGAGTATGTTTTTGATGTTCTTGTAGTGAGAATAGCATTGTGATGTGATTGAAGCGATTTTTTTTAGTAAGATTGTAAAATTCCATGTATGCGAAAAAGAATATTTTTTTTCCATGTGAAGAATTAAAAGTGTGTTACTACATGCTGAAGCAGGAAAAGTCCCCTATGTGTACCTTTACATCAAACAACGTGCCACCTATTTCCTCGTTAGTATAGTGGTGAGTATCCTTTCCTATCATGCGGGAGACCGGGGTTCGATTCCCCGACGGGGAGTCTTTGCTTTTTCACCTGGGACAACTACTTCTAACTTTTCAGGTTTTTCAATTACATCACACTATATCATAGTAAATCACACCTAATGTACCCCATATTGATTAACTCAATCATACACAACTTTTTTTTAAATACGGACGTTTGCGCCCATTCCTCTGGCCCTTAATCTAGTAAAAGTCCAACCACCCTCTGCAACATCACCCTCTTCAAAGCAGAAAACATGATCCAGGACAGAAGCAGGTTCAAATTAATATGGCACAAGAAGAGTTCTTACATCTTAAACAGTTGCTCAACCTATTCACTTATGCGATTATACGTGGAACCTAGGAAAGTTGGTCTAAAGTTGCAAGTGGAGGGACTCACACTTCAGTCTTGGGCTAAAGTCTTTTATTTAGTTTATGAATAATCTTCAAGTGGGTATTGAAAGCTGTGTCTCATTATTTGCCGGTGAGTCTTATTTCTCTGCAGAAAGATTTGGATAAAAACAGTAAATGGGCAGAAACATTGAAGATGAGGTTTAATATATACAAATGTTAGATTTTGCTTTTGGATCACAGAAACAAGCATGACACACATATGGTAAATGGGAAAGTATTTGGGGATTTCGTCTTACGTAAGGCTTCAGGAGAACAGGTAGACAATAGTGTCCACAATAGTGTGCAATGTGAATAGGTGATGAGAGTGTCAGCTGAGTTCTACTCATATAAAAAGCGAGATGGATACACGCAATGGGAATATAATTCTACCTCTTAATGAATCCTTGATAAGAGCCCCTTTAGAATTTGGAGTTCAGGTTTGGGCATCAGTTCTTATTAAAAGACATTACTGAACTGGAAAAAATACAGAGACATGGAAGAAAATCAGTTGTAAAGAGGAAACTAAACAGGGTTCGGTTACACCGAAAAAAAGGCACCAAAGGGAGGACATGATGATTAATTTGTAAATAGCAAAGTCCTATCCAGATAACTCTCTTGGGAAATGAACGAAAAGACAAATGCTCATCCATTAAGCCTGGAGGAAAGGCTCTTTTGACATACACAAAGACGGTGACATTTGTTCCCAGTGTAGGCAGCAAGGATATGAAAATCGTGATCTGAGAGAAAGAAGTCTAGATTTGATTATTAGTAACTAACTACCCTGAGATGATGTCACATTGCCACTGTATTTAAGTTAAATGTGATGTGATTTCCATAAGGTTGATTTTTAGGAGAAAAAATGTACGAGTGTTTGGTTGTTTTCATTTGTTTGTGTGTGGAAGACTTTCTTTACCAGAATATTGGCGTAAGTGCTAGTGATTTTTTTGACAAGCATAAAATTGTAAATTTGTAGTGCACATTAAATTGTGAAGAAGTAAGAAGAGTAAGAAAAATTGATGTGTTGAGTATGTTTTTGATGTTCTTGTAGTGAGAATAGCATTGTGATGTGATTGAAGCGATTTTTTTTAGTAAGATTGTAAAATTCCATGTATGCTAAAAAGAATATTTTTCTTCCATGTGAAGAATTAAAAGTGTGTTACTACATGCTGAAGCAGAAAAAGTCCCCTATGTGTACCTTTACATCAAGCAATGTACCAGCTGTTTCCTCGTTAGTATAGTAGTGAGTGTTCCCGCCTGTCACGCGGGAGACCGGGGTTCGATTCCCCGACGGGGAGTCTTTCCTTTTTCACCTGGGACAACTACTTCTAACTTTTCAGGTTTTTCAATTACATCACACTATATCATAGTAAATCACACCTAATGTACCCCATATTGATTAACTCAATCATACACAACTTTTTTTTAAATACGGACGTTTGTGCCCATTCCTCTGGCCCTTAATCTAGTAAAAGTCCAACCACCCTCTGCAACATCACCCTCTTCAAAGCAGAAAACATGATCCAGGACAGAAGCAGGTTCAAATTAATATGGCACAAGAAGAGTTCTTACATCTTAAACAGTTGCTCAACCTATTCACTTATGCGATTATACGTGGAACCTAGGAAAGTTGGTCTAAAGTTGCAAGTGGAGGGACTCACACTTCAGTCTTGGGCTAAAGTCTTTTATTTAGTTTATCAATAATCTTCAAGTGGGTATTGAAAGCTGTGTCTCATTATTTGCCGGTGAGTCTTATTTCTCTGCAGAAAGATTTGGATAAAAACAGTAAATGGGCAGAAACATTGAAGATGAGGTTTAATATATACAAATGTTAGATTTTGCTTTTGGATCACAGAAACAAGCATGACACACATATGGTAAATGGGAAAGTATTTGGGGATTTCGTCTTACGTAAGGCTTCAGGAGAACAGGTAGACAATAGTGTCCACAATAGTGTGCAATGTGAATAGGTGATGAGAGTGTCAGCTGAGTTCTACTCATATAAAAAGCGAAATGGATACACGCAATGGGAATATAATTCTACCTCTTAATGAATCCTTGATAAGAGCCCCTTTAGAATTAAGAGTTCAGGTTTGGGCATCAGTTCTTATTAAAAGACATTACTGAACTGGAAAAAATACAGAGACATGGAAGAAAATCAGTTGTAAACAGGAAACTAAACAGGGTTCGGTTACACCGAAAAAAAGGCACCAAAGGGAGGACATGATGATTAATTTGTAAATAGCAAAGTCCTATCCAGATAACTCTCTTGGGAAATGAACGAAAAGACAAATGCTCATCCATTAAGCCTGGAGGAAAGGCTCTTTTGACATACACAAAGACGGTGACATTTGTTCCCAGTGTAGGCAGCAAGGATATGAAAATCGTGATCTGAGAGAAAGAAGTCTATATTTGATTATTAGTAACTAACTACCCTGAGATGATGTCACATTGCCACTGTATTTAAGTTAAATGTGATGTGATTTCCATAAGGTTGATTTTTAGGAGAAAAAATGTACGAGTGTTTGGTTATTTTCATTTGTTTGTGTGTGGAAGACTTTGTTTGCCAGAATATTGGCGTAAGTGCTAGTGATTTTTTTGACAAGCATAAAATTGTAAATTTGTCGTGCACATTGAATTGTGAAGAAGTAAGAAGAGTAAGAAAAATTGATGTGTTGAGTATGTTTTTGATGTTCTTGTAGTGAGAATAGCATTGTGATGTGATTGAAGTGATTTTTTTTAGTAAGATTGTAAAATTCCATGTATGCGAAAAAGAATATTTTTCTTCCATGTGAAGAATTAAAAGTGTGTTACTACATGCTGAAGCAGGAAAAGTCCCCTATGTGTACCTTTACATCAAACAACGTGCCAGCTATTTCCTCGTTAGTATAGTGGTGAGTATCCTTGCCTGTCACGCGGGAGACCTGGGTTCAATTCCCCGATGGGGAGTCTTTGCTTTTTCACCTGGGACAACTACTTCTAACTTTTCAGGTTTTTCAATTACATCACACTATATCATAGTAAATCACACATAATGTACCCCATACTGATTAACTCAATCATACACAACTTTTTTTTAAATACGGACGTTTGCGCCCATTCCTCTGGCCCTTAATCTAGTAAAAGTCCAACCACCCTCTGCAACATCACCCTCTTCAAAGCAGAAAACATGATCCAGGACAGAAGCAGGTTCAAATTAATATGGCACAAGAAGAGTTCTTACATCTTAAACAGTTGCTCAACCTATTCACTTATGCGATTATACGTGGAACCTAGGAAAGTTGGTCTAAAGTTGCAAGTGGAGGGACTCACACTTCAGTCTTGGGCTAAAGTCTTTTATTTAGTTTATCAATAATCTTCAAGTGGGTATTGAAAGCTGTGTCTCATTATTTGCCGGTGAGTCTTATTTCTCTGCAGAAAGATTTGGATAAAAACAGTAAATGGGCAGAAACATTGAAGATGAGGTTTAATATATACAAATGTTAGATTTTGCTTTTGGATCTCAGAAACAAGAATGACACACATATGGTAAATGGGAAAATATTTGGGGATTTCGTCTTACGTAAGGCTTCAGGAGAACAGGTAGACAATAGTGTCCACAATAGTGTGCAATGTGAACAGGTGATGAGAGTGTCAGCTGAGTTCTACTCATATAAAAAGCGAAATGGATACACTCAATGGGAATATAATTCTACCTCTTAATGAATCCTTGATAAGAGCCCCTTTTGAATTTGGAGTTCAGGTTTGGGCATCAGTTCTTATTAAAAGACATTACTGAACTGGAAAAAATACAGAGACATGGAAGAAAATCAGTTGTAAAGAGGAAACTAAACAGGGTTCGGTTACACCGAAAAAAAGGCACCAAAGGGTGGACATGATGATTAATTTGTAAATAGCAAAGTCCTATCCAGATAACTCTCTTGGGAAATGAACGAAAAGACAAATGCTCATCCATTAAGCCTGGAGGAAAGGCTCTTTTGACATACACAAAGACGGTGACATTTGTTCCCAGTGTAGGCAGCAAGGATATGAAAATCGTGATCTGAGAGAAAGAAGCCTAGATTTGATTATTAGTAACTAACTACCCTGATATGATGTCACATTGCCACTGTATTTAAGTTAAATGTGATGTGATTTCCATAAGGTTGATTTTTAGGAGAAAAAATGTACGAGTGTTTGGTTATTTTCATTTGTTTGTGTGTGGAAGACTTTCTTTGCCAGAATATTGGCGTAAGTGCTAGTGATTTTTTTGACAAGCATAAAATTGTAAATTTGTAGTGCACATTGAATTGTGAAGAAGTAAGAAAAGTAAGAAAAATTGATTTGTTGAGTATGTTTTTGATGTTCTTGTAGTGAGAATAGCATTGTGATGTGATTGAAGCGATTTTTTTTAGTAAGATTGTAAAATTCCATGTATGCGAAAAAGAATATTTTTCTTCCATGTGAAGAATTAAAAGTGTGTTACTACATGCTGAAGCAGGAAAAGTCCCCTATGTGTACCTTTACATCAAACAACGTGCCAGCTGTTTCCTCGTTAGTATAGTGGTGAGTATCCCCGCCTGTCACGCGGGAGACCGGGGTTTGATTCCCCGACGGGGAGTCTTTGCTTTTTCACCTGGGACAACTACTTCTAACTTTTCAGGTTTTTCAATTACATCACACTATATCATAGTAAATCACACCTAATGTACCCCATATTGATTCACTCAATCATACACAACTTTTTTTTAAATACGGACGTTTGTGCCCATTCCTCTGGCCCTTAATCTAGTAAAAGTCCAACCACCCTCTGCAACATCACCCTCTTCAAAGCAGAAAACATGATCCAGGACAGAAGCAGGTTCAAATTAATGTGGCACAAGAAGAGTTCTTACATCTTAAACAGTTGCTCAACCTATTCACTTATGCGATTATACGTGGAACCTAGGAAAGTTGGTCTAAAGTTGCAAGTGGAGGGACTCACACTTCAGTCTTGGGCTAAAGTCTTTTATTTAGTTTATCAATAATCTTCAAGTGGGTATTGAAAGCTGTGTCTCATTATTTGCCGGTGAGTCTTATTTCTCTGCAGAAAGATTTGGATAAAAACAGTAAATGGGCAGAAACATTGAAGATGAGGTTTAATATATACAAATGTTAGATTTTGCTTTTGGATCACAGAAACAAGCATGACACACATATGGTAAATGGGAAAGTATTTGGGGATTTCGTCTTACGTAAGGCTTCAGGAGAACAGGTAGACAATAGTGTCCACAATAGTGTGCAATGTGAATAGGTGATGAGAGTGTCAGCTGAGTTCTACTCATATAAAAAGCGAAATGGATACACGCAATGGGAATATAATTCTACCTCTTAATGAATCCTTGATAAGAGCCCCTTTAGAATTTGGAGTTCAGGTTTGGGCATCAGTTCTTATTAAAAGACATTACTGAACTGGAAAAAATACAGAGACATGGAAGAAAATCAGTTGTAAAGAGGAAACTAAACAGGGTTCGGTTACACCGGAAAAAAGGCACCAAAGGGAGGACATGATGATTAATTTGTAAATAGCAAAGTCCTATCCAGATAACTCTCTTGGGAAATGAACGAAAAGACAAATGCTCATCCATTAAGCCTGGAGGAAAGGCTCTTTTGACATACACAAAGACGGTGACATTTGTTCCCAGTGTAGGCAGCAAGGATATGAAAATCGTGATCTGAAAGAAAGAAGTCTATATTTGATTATTAGTAACTAATTACCCTGAGATGATGTCACATTGCCACTGTATTTAAGTTAAATGTGATGTGATTTCCATAAGGTTGATTTTTAGGAGAAAAAATGTACGAGTGTTTGGTTGTTTTCATTTGTTTGTGTGTGGAAGACTTTCTTTGCCAGAATATTGGCGTAAGTGCTAGTGATTTTTTTGACAAGCATAAAATTGTAAATTTGTAGTGCACATTGAATTGTGAAGAAGTAAGAAGAGTAAGAAAAATTGATGTGTTGAGTATGTTTTTGATGTTCTTGTAGTGAGAATAGCATTGTGATGTGATTGAAGCGATTTTTTTTAGTAAGATTGTAAAATTCCATGTATGCGAAAAAGAATATTTTTCTTCCATGTGAAGAATTAAAAGTGTGTTACTACATGCTGAAGCAGGAAAAGTCCCCTATGTGTACCTTTACATCAAACAACGTGCCAGCTATTTCCTCGTTAGTATAGTGGTGAGTATCCCCGCCTGTCACGCGGGAGACCGGGGTTCGATTCCCCGACGGGGAGTCTTTGCTTTTTCACCTGGGACAACTACTTCTAACTTTTCAGGTTTTTCAATTACATCACACTATATCATAGTAAATCACACATAATGTACCCCATACTGATTAACTCAATCATACACAACTTTTTTTTAAATACGGACGTTTGCGCCCATTCCTCTGGCCCTTAATCTAGTAAAAGTCCAACCACCCTCTGCAACATCACCCTCTTCAAAGCAGAAAACATGATCCAGGACAGAAGCAGGTTCAAATTAATATGGCACAAGAAGAGTTCTTACATCTTAAACAGTTGCTCAACCTATTCACTTATGCGATTATACGTGGAACCTAGGAAAGTTGGTCTAAAGTTGCAAGTGGAGGGACTCACACTTCAGTCTTGGGCTAAAGTCTTTTATTTAGTTTATCAATAATCTTCAAGTGGGTATTGAAAGCTGTGTCTCATTATTTGCCGGTGAGTCTTATTTCTCTGCAGAAAGATTTGGATAAAAACAGTAAATGGGCAGAAACATTGAAGATGAGGTTTAATATATACAAATGTTAGATTTTGCTTTTGGATCACAGAAACAAGCATGACACACATATGGTAAATGGGAAAGTATTTGGGGATTTCGTCTTACGTAAGGCTTCATGAGAACAGGTAGACAATAGTGTCCACAATAGTGTGCAATGTGAATAGGTGATGAGAGTGTCAGCTGAGTTCTACTCATATAAAAAGCGAGATGGATACACGCAATGGGAATATAATTCTACCTCTTAATGAATCCTTGATAAGAGCCCCTTTAGAATTTGGAGTTCAGGTTTGGGCATCAGTTCTTATTAAAAGACATTACTGAACTGGAAAAAATACAGAGACATGGAAGAAAATCAGTTGTAAAGAGGAAACTAAACAGGGTTCGGTTACACCGGAAAAAAGTCACCAAAGGGAGGACATGATGATTAATTTGTAAATAGCAAAGTCCTATCCAGATAACTCTCTAGGGAAATGAACGAAAAGACAAATGCTCATCCATTAATCCTGGAGGAAAGGCTCTTTTGACATACACAAAGACGGTGACATTTGTCCCAGTGTAGGCAGCAAGGATATGAAAATCGTGATCTGAGAGAAAGAAGTCTAGATTTGATTATTAGTAACTAACTACCCTGAGATGATGTCACATTGCCACTGTATTTAAGTTAAATGTGATGTGATTTCCATAAGGTTGATTTTTAGGAGAAAAAAATGTACGAGTGTTTGGTTGTTTTCATTTGTTTGTGTGTGGAAGACTTTCTTTGCCAGAATATTGGCGTAAGTGCTAGTGATTTTTTTGACAAGCATAAAATTGTAAATTTGTAGTGCACATTGAATTGTGAAGAAGTAAGAAGAGTAAGAAAAATTGATGTGTTGAGTATGTTTTTGATGTTCTTGTAGTGAGAATAGCATTGTGATGTGATTGAAGCGATTTTTTTTAGTAAGATTGTAAAATTCCATGTATGCGAAAAAGAATATTTTTCTTCCATGTGAAGAATTAAAAGTGTGTTACTACATGCTGAAGCAGGAAAAGTCCCCTATGTGTACCTTTACATCAAACAACGTGCCAGCTATTTCCTCATTAGTATAGTGGTGAGTATCCTTGCCTGTCACGCGGGAGACCGTGGTTCGATTCCCTGACGGGGAGTCTTTGCTTTTTCACCTGGGACAACTACTTCTAACTTTTCAGGTTTTTCAATTACATCACACTATATCATAGTAAATCACACATAATGTACCTCATACTGATTAACTCAATCATACACAACTTTTTTTTAAATACGGACGTTTGCGCCCATTCCTCTGGCCCTTAATCTAGTAAAAGTCCAACCACCCTCTGCAACATCACCCTCTTCAAAGCAGAAAACATGATCCAGGACAGAAGCAGGTTCAAATTAATATGGCACAAGAAGAGTTCTTACATCTTAAACAGTTGCTCAACCTATTCACTTATGCGATTATACGTGGAACCTAGGAAAGTTGGTCTAAAGTTGCAAGTGGAGGGACTCACACTTCAGTCTTGGGCTAAAGTCTTTTATTTAGTTTATCAATAATCTTCAAGTGGGTATTGAAAGCTGTGTCTCATTATTTGCCGGTGAGTCTTATTTCTCTGCAGAAAGATTTGGATAAAAACAGTAAATGAGCAGAAACATTGAAGATGAGGTTTAATATATACAAATGTTAGATTTTGCTTTTGGATCACAGAAACAAGCATGACACACATATGGTAAATGGGAAAGTATTTGGGGATTTCGTCTTACGTAAGGCTTCAGGAGAACAGGTAGACAATAGTGTCCACAATAGTGTGCAATGTGAATAGGTGATGAGAGTGTCAGCTGAGATCTACTCATATAAAAAGCGAAATGGATACACGCAATGGGAATATAATTCTAGCTCTTAATGAATCCTTGATAAGAGCCCCTTTAGAATTTGGAGTTCAGGTTTGGGCATCAGTTCTTATTAAAAGACATTACTGAACTGGAAAAAATACAGAGACATGGAAGAAAATCAGTTGTAAAGAGGAAACTAAACAGGGTTCGGTTACACCGGAAAAAAGGCACCAAAGGGAGGACATGATGATTAATTTGTAAATAGCAAAGTCCTATCCAGATAACTCTCTTGGGAAATGAACGAAAAGACAAATGCTCATCCATTAAGCCTGGAGGAAAGGCTCTTTTGACATACACAAAGACGGTGACATTTGTTCCCAGTGTAGGCAGCAAGGATATGAAAATCGTGATCTGAGAGAAAGAAGTCTATATTTGATTATTAGTAACTAATTACCCTGAGATGATGTCACATTGCCACTGTATTTAAGTTAAATGTGATGTGATTTCCATAAGGTTGATTTTTAGGAGAAAAAATGTACGAGTGTTTGGTTGTTTTCATTTGTTTGTGTGTGGAAGACTTTCCTTACCAGAATATTGGCGTAAGTGCTAGTGATTTTTTTGACAAGCATAAAATTGTAAATTTGTAGTGCACTTTGAATTGTGAAGAAGTAAGAAGAGTAGGAAAAATTGATGTGTTGAGTATGTTTTTGATGTTCTTGTAGTGAGAATAGCATTGTGATGTGATTGAAGCGATTTTTTTTAGAAGATTGTAAAATTCCATGTATGCTAAAAAGAATATTTTTCTTCCATGTGAAGAATTAAGAGTGTGTTACTACATGCTGAAGCAGGAAAAGTTCCCTATGTGTACCTTTACATCAAACAATGCGCCAGCTATTTCCTCGTTAGTATAGTGGTGAGTATCCCCGCCTGTAACGCGGGAGTCCGGGGTTCGATTTCCCGCCGGGGAGTCTTTGCTTTTTCACCTGGGACAACTACTTCTAACTTTTCAGGTTTTTCAATTACATCACACTATATCATAGTAAATCACACCTAATGTACCCCATACTGATTAACTCAATCATACACAACTTTTTTTTAAATACGGACGTTTGTGCCCATTCCTCTGGCCCTTAATCTAGTAAAAGTCCAACCACCCTCTGCAACATCACCCTCTTCAAAGCAGAAAACATGATCCAGGACAGAAGCAGGTTCAAATTAATATGGCACAAGAAGAGTTCTTACATCTTAAACAGTTGCTCAACCTATTCACTTATGCGATTATACGTGGAACCTAGGAAAGTTGGTCTAAAGTTGCAAGTGGAGGGACTCACACTTCAGTCTTGGGCTAAAGTCTTTTATTTAGTTTATCAATAATCTTCAAGTGGGTATTGAAAGCTGTGTCTCATTATTTGCCGGTGAGTCTTATTTCTCTGCAGAAAGATTTGGATAAAAACAGTAAATGGGCAGAAACATTGAAGATGAGGTTTAATATATACAAATGTTAGATTTTGCTTTTGGATCACAGAAACAAGCATGACACACATATGGTAAATGGGAAAGTATTTGGGGATTTCATCTTACGTAAGGCTTCAGGAGAACAGGTAGACAATAGTGTCCACAATAGTGTGCAATGTGAATAGGTGATGAGAGTGTCAGCTGAGTTCTACTCATATAAAAAGCGAAATGGATACACGCAATGGGAATATAATTCTACCTCTTAATGAATCCTTGATAAGAGCCCCTTTAGAATTTGGAGTTCAGGTTTGGGCATCAGTTCTTATTAAAAGACATTACTGAACTGGAAAAAATACAGAGACATGGAAGAAAATCAGTTGTAAAGAGGAAACTAAACAGGGTTCGGTTACACCGGAAAAAAGGCACCAAAGGGAGGACATGATGATTAATTTGTAAATAGCAAAGTCCTATCCAGATAACTCTCTTGGGAAATGAACGAAAAGACAAATGCTCATCCATTAAGCCTGGAGGAAAGGCTCTTTTGACATACACAAAGACGGTGACATTTGTTCCCAGTGTAGGCAACAAGGATATGAAAATCGTGATCTGAGAGAAAGAAGTCTATATTTGATTATTAGTAACTAACTACCCTGAGATGATGTCACATTGCCACTGTATTTATGATGTGATTTCCATAAGGTTGATTTTTAGGAGAAAAAATGTACGAGTGTTTGGTTGTTTTCATTTGTTTGTGTGTGGAAGACTTTCTTTGCCAGAATATTGGCGTAAGTGCTAGTGATTTTTTTGACAAGCATAAAATTGTAAATTTGTAGTGCACATTGAATTGTGAAGAAGAAGAGTAAGAAAAATTGATGTGTTGAGTATGTTTTTGATGTACTTGTAGTGAGAATAGCATTGTGATGTGATTGAAGCGATTTTTTTTAGTAAGATTGTAAAATTCCATGTATGCGAAAAAGAATATTTTTCTTCCATGTGACGAATTAAGAGTGTGTTACTACATGCTGAAGCAGGAAAAGTCCCCTATGTGTACCTTTACATCAAACAACGTGCCAGCTATTTCCTCGTTAGTATAGTGGTGAGTATCCCCGCCTGTCACGCGGGAGACCGGGGTTCGATTCCCCGATGGGGAGTCTTTGCTTTTTCACCTGGGACAACTACTTCTAACTTTTCAGGTTTTACAATTACATCACACTATATCATAGTAAATCACACCTAATGTACCCCATACTGATTAACTCAATCATACACAACTTTTTTTTAAATACGGACGTTTGCGCCCATTCCTCTGGCCCTTAATCTAGTAAAAGTCCAACCACCCTCTGCAACATCACCCTCTTCAAAGCAGAAAACATGATCCAGGACAGAAGCAGGTTCAAATTAATATGGCACAAGAAGAGTTCTTACATCTTAAATAGTTGCTCAACCTATTCACTTATGCGATTATACGTGGAACCTAGGAAAGTTGGTCTAAAGTTGCAAGTGGAGGGACTCACACTTCAGTCTTGGGCTAAAGTCTTTTATTTAGTTTATCAATAATCTTCAAGTGGGTATTGAAAGCTGTGTCTCATTATTTGCCGGTGAGTCTTATTTCTCTGCAGAAAGATTTGGATAAAAACAGTAACTGGGCAGAAACATTGAAGATGAGGTTTAATATATACAAATGTTAGATTTTGCTTTTGGATCACAGAAACAAGCATGACACACATATGGTAAATGGGAAAGTATTTGGGGATTTCGTCTTACGTAAGGCTTCAGGAGAACAGGTAGACAATAGTGTCCACAATAGTGTGCAATGTGAATAGGTGATGAGAGTGTCAGCTGAGTTCTACTCATATAAAAAGCGAAATGGATACACGCAATGGGAATATAATTCTACCTCTTAATGAATCCTTGATAAGAGCCCCTTTAGAATTTGGAGTTCAGGTTTGGGCATCAGTTCTTATTAAAAGACATTACTGAACTGCAAAAAATACAGAGACATGGAAGAAAATCAGTTGTAAAGAGGAAACTAAACAGGGTTCGGTTACACCGGAGAAAAGGCACCAAAGGGAGGACATGATGATTAATTTGTAAATAAAGTCCTATCCTGATAACTCTCTTGGGAAATGAACGAAAAGACAAATGCTCATCCATTAAGCGTGGAGGAAAGGCTCTTTTGACATACACAAAGACGGTGACATTTGTTCCCAGTGTAGGCAGCAAGGATATGAAAATCGTGATCTGAGAGAAAGAAGTCTATATTTGATTATTAGTAACTAACTACCCTGAGATGATGTCACATTGCCACTGTATTTAAGTTAAATGTGATGTGATTTCCATAAGGTTGATTTTTAGGAGAAAAAATGTATGAGAGTTTGGTTGTTTTCATTTGTTTGTGTGTGGAAGACTTTCTTTGCCAGAATATTGGCGTAAGTGCTAGTGATTTTTTTGACAAGCATAAAATTGTAAATTTGTAGTGCACATTGAATTGTGAAGAAGTAAGAAGAGTAAGAAAAATTGATGTGTTGAGTATGTTTTTGATGTTCTTGTAGTGAGAATAGCATTGTGATGTGATTGAAGCGATTTTTTTTAGTAAGATTGTAAAATTCCATGTATGCGAAAAAGAATATTTTTCTTCCATGTGAAGAATTAAGAGTGTGTTACTACATGCTGAAGCAGGAAAAGTCCCCTATGTGTACCTTTACATAAAACAAAGTGCCAGCTATTTCCTCGTTAGTATAGTGGTGAGTATCCCCGCCTGTCACGCGGGAGACCGGGGTTCGATTCCCCGACAGGGAGTCTTTGCTTTTTCACCTGGGACAACTACTTCTAACTTTTCAGGTTTTTCAATTACATCACACTATATCATAGTAAATCACACCTAATGTACCCCATACTGATTAACTCAATCATACACAACTTTTTTTTAAATACGGACGTTTGCGCCCATTCCTCTGGCCCTTAATCTAGTAAAAGTCCAACCACCCTCTGCAACATCACCCTCTTCAAAGAAGAAAACATGATCCAGGACAGAAGCAGGTTCAAATTAATATGGCACAAGAAGAGTTCTTACATCTTAAACAGTTGCTCAACCTATTCACTTATGCGATTATACGTGGAACCTAGGAAAGTTGGTCTAAAGTTGCAAGTGGAGGGACTCACACTTCAGTCTTGGGCTAAAGTCTTTTATTTAGTTTATCAATAATCTTCAAGTGGGTATTGAAAGCTGTGTCTCAATTATTTGCCGGTGAGTCTTATTTCTCTGCAGAAAGATTTGGATAAAAACAGTAAATGGGCAGAAACATTGAAGATGAGGTTTAATATATACAAATGTTAGATTTTGCTTTTGGATCACAGAAACAAGCATGACACACTTATGGTAAATGGGAAAGTATTTGGGGATTTCGTCTTACGTAAGGCTTCAGGAGAACAGGTAGACAATAGTGTCCACAATAGTGTGCAATGTGAATAGGTGATGAGAGTGTCAGCTGAGTTCTACTCATATAAAAAGCGAAATGGATACACGCAATGGGAATATAATTCTAGCTCTTAATGAATCCTTGATAAGAGCCCCTTTAGAATTTGGAGTTCAGGTTTGGGCATCAGTTCTTATTAAAAGACATTACTGAACTGGAAAAAATACAGAGACATGGAAGAAAATCAGTTGTAAAGAGGAAACTAAACATGGTTCGGTTACACCGGAGAAAAGGCACCAAAGGGAGGACATGATGATTAATTTGTAAATAAAGTCCTATCCTGATAACTCTCTTGGGAAATGAACGAAAAGACAAATGCTCATCCATTAAGCCTGGAGGAAAGGCTCTTTTGACATACACAAAGACTGTGACATTTGTTCCCAGTGTAGGCAGCAAGGATATGAAAATCGTGATCTGAGAGAAAGAAGTCTATATTTGATTATTAGTAACTAACTACCCTGAGATGATGTCACATTGCCACTGTATTTAAGTTAAATGTGATGTGATTTCCATAAGGTTGATTTTTAGGAGAAAAAATGTACGAGAGTTTGGTTGTTTTCATTTGTTTGTGTGTGGAAGACTTTCTTTGCCAGAATATTGGCGTAAGTGCTAGTGATTTTTTTGACAAGCATAAAATTGTAAACTTGTAGTGCACATTGAATTGTGAAGAAGTAAGAAGAGTAAGAAAAATTGATGTGTTGAGTATGTTTTTGATGTTCTTGTAGTGAGAATAGCATTGTGATGTGATTGAAGCGATTTTTTTTAGTAAGATTGTAAAATTCCATGTATGCGAAAAAGAATATTTTTCTTCCATGTGAAGAATTAAGAGTGTGTTACTACATGCTGAAGCAGGAAAAGTCCCCTATGTGTACCTTTACATCAAACACTGCGCCAGCTATTTCCTCGTTAGTATAGTGGTGAGTATCCCCGCCTGTCACGCGGGAGACCGGGGTTCGATTCCCCGACGGGGAGTCTTTGCTTTTTCACCTGGGACAACTACTTCTAACTTTTCAGGTTTTTCAATTACATCACACTATATCATAGTAAATCACACCTAATGTACCCCATACTGATTAACTCAATCATACACAACTTTTTTTTAAATACGGACGTTTGCGCCCATTCCTCTGGCCCTTAATCTAGTAAAAGTCCAACCACCCTCTGCAACATCACCCTCTTCAAAGCAGAAAACATGATCCAGGACAGAAGCAGGTTCAAATTAATATGGCACAAGAAGAGTTCTTACATCTTAAACAGTTGCTCAACCTATTCACTTATGCGATTATACGTGGAACCTAGGAAAGTTGGTCTAAAGTTGCAAGTGGAGGGACTCACACTTCAGTCTTGGGCTAAAGTCTTTTATTTAGTTTATCAATAATCTTCAAGTGGGTATTGAAAGCTGTGTCTCATTATTTGCCGTTGAGTCTTATTTCTCTGCAGAAAGATTTGGATAAAAACAGTAAATGGGCAGAAACATTGAAGATGAGGTTTAATATATACAAATGTTAGATTTTGCTTTTGGATCACAGAAACAAGCATGACACACATATGGTAAATGGGAAAGTATTTGGGGATTTCGTCTTACGTAAGGCTTCAGGAGAACAGGTAGACAATAGTGTCCACAATAGTGTGCAATGTGAATATGTGATGAGAGTGTCAGCTGAGTTCTACTCATATAAAAAGCGAAATGGATACACGCAATGGGAATATAATTCTACCTCTTAATGAATCCTTGATAAGAGCCCCTTTAGAATTTGGAGTTCAGGTTTGGGCATCAGTTCTTATTAAAAGACATTACTGAACTGGAAAAAATACAGAGACATGGAAGAAAATCAGTTGTAAAGAGGAAACTAAACAGGGTTCGGTTACACCGGAAAAAAGGCACCAAAGGGAGGACATGATGATTAATTTGTAAATAGCAAAGTCCTATCCAGATAACTCTCTTGGGAAATGAACGAAAAGACAAATGCTCATCCATTAAGCCTGGAGGAAAGGCTCTTTTGACATACACAAAGACGGTGACATTTGTTCCCAGTGTAGGCAGCAAGGATATGAAAATCGTGATCTGAGAGAAAGAAGTCTATATTTGATTATTAGTAACTAACTACCCTGAGATGATGTCACATTGCCACTGTATTTAAGTTAAATGTGATGTGATTTCCATAAGGTTGATTTTTAGGAGAAAAAATGTACGAGAGTTTGGTTGTTTTCATTTGTTTGTGTGTGGAAGACTTTCTTTGCCAGAATATTGGCGTAAGTGCTAGTGATTATTTTGACAAGCATAAAATTGTAAACTTGTAGTGCACATTGAATTGTGAAGAAGTAAGAAGAGTAAGAAAAATTGATGTGTTGAGTATGTTTTTGATGTTCTTGTAGTGAGAATAGCATTGTGATGTGATTGAAGCGATTTTTTTTACTAAGATTGTAAAATTCCATGTATGCGAAAAAGAATATTTTTCTTCCATGTGAAGAATTAAGAGTGTGTTACTACATGCTGAAGCAGGAAAAGTCCCCTATGTGTACCTTTACATCAAACACCGCGCCAGCTATTTCCTCGTTAGTATAGTGGTGCGTATCCCCGCCTGTCACGCGGGAGACCGGGGTTCGATTCCCCGACGGGGAGTCTTTGCTTTTTCACCTGGGACAACTACTTCTAACTTTTCAGGTTTTTCAATTACATCACACTATATCATAGTAAATCACACCTAATGTACCCCATACTGATTAACTCAATCATACACAACTTTTTTTTAAATACGGACGTTTGCGCCCATTCCTCTGGCCCTTAATCTAGTAAAAGTCCAACCACCCTCTGCAACATCACCCTCTTCAAAGCAGAAAACATGATCCAGGACAGAAGCAGGTTCAAATTAATATGGCACAAGAAGAGTTCTTACATCTTAAACAGTTGCTCAACCTATTCACTTATGCGATTATACGTGGAACCTAGGAAAGTTGGTCTAAAGTTGCACGTGGAGGGACTCACACTTCAGTCTTGGGCTAAAGTCTTTTATTTAGTTTATCAATAATCTTCAAGTGGGTATTGAAAGCTGTGTCTCATTATTTGCCGGTGAGTCTTATTTCTCTGCAGAAAGATTTGGATAAAAACAGTAAATGGGCAGAAACATTGAAGATGAGGTTTAATATATACAAATGTTAGATTTTGCTTTTGGATCACAGAAACAAGCATGACACACATATGGTAAATGGGAAAGTATTTGGGGATTTCGTCTTACGTAAGGCTTCAGGAGAACAGGTAGACAATAGTGTCCACAATAGTGTGCAATGTGAATAGGTGATGAGAGTGTCAGCTGAGTTCTACTCATATAAAAAGCGAAATGGATACACGCAATGGGAATATAATTCTACCTCTTAATGAATCCTTGATAAGAGCCCCTTTAGAATTTGGAGTTCAGGTTTGGGCATCAGTTCTTATTAAAAGACATTACTGAACTGGAAAAAATACAGAGACATGGAAGAAAATCATTTGTAAAGAGGAAACTAAACAGGGTTCGGTTACACCGGAAAAAAGGCACCAAAGGGAGGACATGATGATTAATTTGTAAATAGCAAAGTCCTATCCAGATAACTCTCTTGGGAAATGAACGAAAAGACAAATGCTCATCCATTAAGCCTGGAGGAAAGGCTCTTTTGACATACACAAAGACGGTGACATTTGTTCCCAGTGTAGGCAGCAAGGATATGAAAATCGTGATCTGAGAGAAAGAAGTCTATATTTGATTATTAGTAACTAACTACCCTGAGATGATGTCACATTGCCACTGTATTTAAGTTAAATGTGATGTGATTTCCATAAGGTTGATTTTTAGGAGAAAAAAAAATGTACGAGTGTTTGGTTGTTTTCATTTGTTTGTGTGTGGAAGACTTTCTTTGCCAGAATATTGGCGTAAGTGCTAGTGATTTTTTTGACAAGCATAAAATTGTAAATTTGTAGTGCAGATTGAATTGTGAAGAAGTAAGAAGAGTAAGAAAAATTGATGTGTTGAGTATGTTTTTGATGTTCTTGTAGTGAGAATAGCATTGTGATGTGATTGAAGCGATTTTTTTTAGTAAGATTGTAAAATTCCATGTATGCGAAAAAGAATATTTTTCTTCCATGTGAAGAATTAAGAGTGTGTTACTACATGCTGAAGCAGGAAAAGTACCCTATGTGTACCTTTACATCAAACAACGTGCCAGCTATTTCCTCGTTAGTATAGTGGTGAGTATCCCCGCCTGTTACGCGGGAGACCGGGGTTCGATCCCCCGACGGGGAGTCTCTGCTTTTTCACCTGGGACAACTACTTCTAACTTTTCAGGTTTTTCAATTACATCACACTATATCATAGTAAATCACACCTAATGTACCCCATACTGATTAACTCAATCATACACAACTTTTTTTTAAATACGGACGTTTACGCCCATTCCTCTGGCCCTTAATCTAGTAAAAGTCCAACCACCCTCTGCAACATCACCCTCTTCAAAGCAGAAAACATGATCCAGGATAGAAGCAGGTTCAAATTAATATGGCACAAGAAGAGTTCTTACATCTTAAACAGTTGGTCAACCTATTCACTTATGCGATTATACGTGGAACCTAGGAAAGTTGGTCTAAAGTTGCAAGTGGAGGGACTCACACTTCAGTCTTGGGCTAAAGTCTTTTATTTAGTTTATCAATAATCTTCAAGTGGGTATTGAAAGCTGTGTCTCATTATTTGCCGGTGAGTCTTATTTCTCTGCAGAAAGATTTGGATAAAAACAGTAAATGGGCAGAAACATTGAAGATGAGGTTTAATATATACAAATGTTAGATTTTGCTTTTGGATCACAGAAACAAGCATGACACACATATGGTAAATGGGAAAGTATTTGGGGATTTTGTCTTACGTAAGGCTTCAGGAGAACAGGTAGACAATAGTGTCCACAATAGTGTGCAATGTGAATAGGTGATGAGAGTGTCAGCTGAGTTCTACTCATATAAAAAGCGAAATGGATACACGCAAAGGGAATATAATTCTACCTCTTAATGAATCCTTGATAAGAGCCCCTTTAGAATTTGGAGTTCAGGTTTGGGCATCAGTTCTTATTAAAAGACATTACTGAACTGGAAAAAATACAGAGACATGGAAGAAAATCAGTTGTAAAGAGGAAACTAAACAGGGTTCGGTTACACCGGAAAAAAGGCACCAAAGGGAGGACATGATGATTAATTTGTAAATAGCAAAGTCCTATCCAGATAACTCTCTTGGGAAATGAACGAAAAGACAAATGCTCATCCATTAAGCCTGGAGGAAAGGCTCTTTTGACATACACAAACACGGTGACATTTGTTCCCAGTGTAGGCAGCAAGGATATGAAAATCGTGATCTGAGAGAAAGAAGTCTATATTTGATTATTAGTAACTAACTACCCTGAGATGATGTCACATTGCCACTGTATTTAAGTTAAATGTGATGTGATTTCCATAAGGTTGATTTTTAGGAGAAAAAATGTACGAGAGTTTGGTTGTTTTCATTTGTTTGTGTGTGGAAGACTTTCTTTGCCAGAATATTGGCGTAAGTGCTAGTGATTTTTTTGACAAGCATAAAATTGTAAATTTGTAGTGCACATTGAATTGTGAAGAAGTAAGAAGAGTAAGAAAAATTGATGTGTTGAGTATGTTTTTGATGTTCTTGTAGTGAGAATAGCATTGTGATGTGATTGAAGCGATTTTTTTTAGTAAGATTGTAAAATTCCATGTATGCGAAAAAGAATATTTTTCTTCCATGTGAAGAATTAAGAGTGTGTTACTACATGCTGAAGCAGGAAAAGTCCCCTATGTGTACCTTTACATCAAACACCGCGCCAGCTATTTCCTCGTTAGTATAGTGGTGAGTATCCCCGCCTGTCACGCGGGAGACCGGGGTTCGATTTCCCGACGGGGAGTCTTTGCTTTTTCACCTGGGACAACTACTTCTAACTTTTCAGGTTTTTCAATTACATCACACTATATCATAGTAAATCACACCTAATGTACCCCATACTGATTAACTCAATCATACACAACTTTTTTTTAAATACGGACGTTTGCGCCCATTCCTCTGGCCCTTAATCTAGTAAAAGTCCAACCACCCTCTGCAACATCACCCTCTTCAAAGCAGAAAACATGATCCAGGACAGAAGCAGGTTCAAATTAATATGGCACAAGAAGAGTTCTTACATCTTAAACAGTTGCTCAACCTATTCACTTATGCGATTATACGTGGAACCTAGGAAAGTTGGTCTAAAGTTGCAAGTGGAGGGACTCACACTTCAGTCTTGGGCTAAAGTCTTTTATTTAGTTTATCAATAATCTTCAAGTGGGTATTGAAAGCTGTGTCTCATTATTTGCCGGTGAGTCTTATTTCTCTGCAGAAAGATTTGGATAAAAACAGTAAATGGGCAGAAACATTGAAGATGAGGTTTAATATATACAAATGTTAGATTTTGCTTTTGGATCACAGAAACAAGCATGACACACATATGGTAAATGGGAAAGTATTTGGGGATTTCGTCTTACGTAAGGCTTCAGGAGAACAGGTAGACAATAGTGTCCACAATAGTGTGCAATGTGAATAGGTGATGAGAGTGTCAGCTGAGTTCTACTCATATAAAAAGCGAAATGGATACACGCAATGGGAATATAGTTCTACCTCTTAATGAATCCTTGATAAGAGCCCCTTTAGAATTTGGAGTTCAGGTTTGGGCATCAGTTCTTATTAAAAGACATTACTGAACTGGAAAAAATACAGAGACATGGAAGAAAATCATTTGTAAAGAGGAAACTAAACAGGGTTCGGTTACACCGGAAAAAAGGCACCAAAGGGAGGACATGATGATTAATTTGTAAATAGCAAAGTCCTATCCAGATAACTCTCTTGGGAAATGAACGAAAAGACAAATGCTCATCCATTAAGCCTGGAGGAAAGGCTCTTTTGACATACACAAAGACGGTGACATTTGTTCCCAGTGTAGGCAGCAAGGATATGAAAATCGTGATCTGAGAGAAAGAAGTCTATATTTGATTATTAGTAACTAACTACCCTGAGATGATGTCACATTGCCACTGTATTTAAGTTAAATGTGATGTGATTTCCATAAGGTTGATTTTTAGGAGAAAAAAAAATGTACGAGTGTTTGGTTGTTTTCATTTGTTTGTGTGTGGAAGACTTTCTTTGCCAGAATATTGGCGTAAGTGCTAGTGATTTTTTTGACAAGCATAAAATTGTAAATTTGTAGTGCACATTGAATTGTGAAGAAGTAAGAAGAGTAAGAAAAATTGATGTGTTGAGTATGTTTTTGATGTTCTTGTAGTGAGAATAGCATTGTGATGTGATTGAAGCGATTTTTTTTAGTAAGATTGTAAAATTCCATGTATGCGAAAAAGAATATTTTTCTTCCATGTGAAGAATTAAGAGTGTGTTACTACATGCTGAAGCAGGAAAAGTGCCCTATGTGTACCTTTACATCAAACACCGCGCCAGCTATTTCCTCGTTAGTATAGTGGTGAGTATCCCCGCCTGTCACGCGGGAGACCGGGGTTCGATTCCCCGACGGGGAGTCTTTGCTTTTTCACCTGGGACAACTACTTCTAACTTTTCAGGTTTTTCAATTACATCACACTATATCATAGTAAATCACACCTAATGTACCCCATACTGATTAACTCAATCATACACAACTTTTTTTTAAATACGGACGTTTGCGCCCATTCCTCTGGCCCTTAATCTAGTAAAAGTCCAACCACCCTCTGCAACATCACCCTCTTCAAAGCAGAAAACATGATCCAGGACAGAAGCAGGTTCAAATTAATATGGCACAAGAAGAGTTCTTACATCTTAAACAGTTGCTCAACCTATTCACTTATGCGATTATACGTGGAACCTAGGAAAGTTGGTCTAAAGTTGCAATTGGAGGGACTCACACTTCAGTCTTGGGCTAAAGTCTTTTATTTAGTTTATCAATAATCTTCAAGTGGGTATTGAAAGCTGTGTCTCATTATTTGCCGGTGAGTCTTATTTCTCTGCAGAAAGATTTGGATAAAAACAGTAAATGGGCAGAAACATTGAAGATGAGGTTTAATATATACAAATGTTAGATTTTGCTTTTGGATCACAGAAACAAGCATGACACACATATGGTAAATGGGAAAGTATTTGGGGATTTCGTCTTACGTAAGGCTTCAGGAGAACAGGTAGACAATAGTGTCCACAATAGTGTGCAATGTGAATAGGTGATGAGAGTGTCAGCTGAGTTCTACTCATATAAAAAGCGAAATGGATACACGCAAAGGGAATATAATTCTACCTCTTAATGAATCCTTGATAAGAGCCCCTTTAGAATTTGGAGTTCAGGTTTGGGCATCAGTTCTTATTAAAAGACATTACAGAACTGGAAAAAATATAGAGACATGGAAGAAAATCAGTTGTAAAGAGGAAACTAAACAGGGTTCGGTTACACCGGAAAAAAGGCACCAAAGGGAGGACATGATGATTAATTTGTAAATAGCAAAGTCCTATCCAGATAACTCTCTTGGGAAATGAACGAAAAGACAAATGCTCATCCATTAAGCCTGGAGGAAAGGCTCTTTTGACATACACAAAGACGGTGACATTTGTTCCCAGTGTAGGCAGCAAGGATATGAAAATCGTGATCTGAGAGAAAGAAGTCTATATTTGATTATTAGTAACTAACTACCCTGAGATGATCTCACATTGCCACTGTATTTAAGTTAAATGTGATGTGATTTCCATAAGGTTGATTTTGAGGAGAAAAAATGTACGAGAGTTTGGTTGTTTTCATTTGTTTGTGTGTGGAAGACTTTCTTTGCCAGAATATTGGCGTAAGTGCTAGTGATTTTTTTGACAAGCATAAAATTGTAAACTTGTAGTGCACATTGAATTGTGAAGAAGTAAGAAGAGTAAGAAAAATTGATGTGTTGAGTATGTTTTTGATGTTCTTGTAGTGAGAATAGCATTGTGATGTGATTGAAGCGATTTTTTTTAGTAAGATTGTAAAATTCCATGTATGCGAAAAAGAATATTTTTCTTCCATGTGAAGAATTAAGAGTGTGTTACTACATGCTGAAGAAGGAAAAGTCCCCTATGTGTACCTTTACATCAAACACCGCGCCAGCTATTTCCTTGTTAGTATAGTGGTGAGTATCCCCGCCTGTCACGCGGGAGACCGGGGTTCGATTCCCCGACGGGGAGTCTTTGCTTTTTCACCTGGGACAACTACTTCTAACTTTTCAGGTTTTTCAATTACATCACACTATATCATAGTAAATCACACCTAATGTACCCCATACTGATTAACTCAATCATACACAACTTTTTTTTAAATACGGACATTTGCGCCCATTCCTCTGGCCCTTCATCTAGTAAAAGTCCAACCACCCTCTGCAACATCACCCTCTTCAAAGCAGAAAACATGATCCAGGACAGAAGCAGGTTCAAATTAATATGGCACAAGAAGAGTTCTTACATCTTAAACAGTTGCTCAACCTATTCACTTATGCGATTATACGTGGAACCTAGGAAAGTTGGTCTAAAGTTGCAAGTGGAGGGACTCACACTTCAGTCTTGGGCTAAAGTCTTTTATTTAGTTTATCAATAATCTTCAAGTGGGTATTGAAAGCTGTGTCTCATTATTTGCCGGTGAGTCTTATTTCTCTGCAGAAAGATTTGGATAAAAACAGTAAATGGGCAGAAACATTGAAGATGAGGTTTAATATATACAAATGTTAGATTTTGCTTTTGGATCACAGAAACAAGCATGACACACATATGGTAAATGGGAAAGTATTTGGGGATTTCGTCTTACGTAAGGCTTCAGGAGAACAGGTAGACAATAGTGTCCACAATAGTGTGCAATGTGAATAGGTGATGAGAGTGTCAGCTGAGTTCTACTCATATAAAAAGCGAAATGGATACACGCAAAGGGAATATAATTCTACCTCTTAATGAATCCTTGATAAGAGCCCCTTTAGAATTTGGAGTTCAGGTTTGGGCATCAGTTCTTATTAAAAGACATTACAGAACTGGAAAAAATATAGAGACATGGAAGAAAATCAGTTGTAAAGAGGAAACTAAACAGGGTTCGGTTACACCGGAAAAAAGGCACCAAAGGGAGGACATGATGATTAATTTGTAAATAGCAAAGTCCTATCCAGATAACTCTCTTGGGAAATGAACGAAAAGACAAATGCTCATCCATTAAGCCTGGAGGAAAGGCTCTTTTGACATACACAAAGACGGTGACATTTGTTCCCAGTGTAGGCAGCAAGGATATGAAAATCGTGATCTGAGAGAAAGAAGTCTATATTTGATTATTAGTAACTAACTACCCTGAGATGATCTCACATTGCCACTGTATTTAAGTTAAATGTGATGTGATTTCCATAAGGTTGATTTTGAGGAGAAAAAATGTACGAGAGTTTGGTTGTTTTCATTTGTTTGTGTGTGGAAGACTTTCTTTGCCAGAATATTGGCGTAAGTGCTAGTGATTTTTTTGACAAGCATAAAATTGTAAACTTGTAGTGCACATTGAATTGTGAAGAAGTAAGAAGAGTAAGAAAAATTGATGTGTTGAGTATGTTTTTGATGTTCTTGTAGTGAGAATAGCATTGTGATGTGATTGAAGCGATTTTTTTTAGTAAGATTGTAAAATTCCATGTATGCGAAAAAGAATATTTTTCTTCCATGTGAAGAATTAAGAGTGTGTTACTACATGCTGAAGAAGGAAAAGTCCCCTATGTGTACCTTTACATCAAAAACCGTGCCAGCTATTTCCTTGTTAGTATAGTGGTGAGTATCCCCGCCTGTCACGCGGGAGACCGGGGTTCGATTCCCCGACGGGGAGTCTTTGCTTTTTCACCTGGGACAACTACTTCTAACTTTTCAGGTTTTTCAATTACATCACACTATATCATAGTAAATCACACCTAATGTACCCCATACTGATTAACTCAATCATACACAACTTTTTTTTAAATACGGACATTTGCGCCCATTCCTCTGGCCCTTCATCTAGTAAAAGTCCAACCACCCTCTGCAACATCACCCTCTTCAAAGCAGAAAACATGATCCAGGACAGAAGCAGGTTCAAATTAATATGGCACAAGAAGAGTTCTTACATCTTAAACAGTTGCTCAACCTATTCACTTATGCGATTATACGTGGAACCTAGGAAAGTTGGTCTAAAGTTGCAAGTGGAGGGACTCACACTTCAGTCTTGGGCTAAAGTCTTTTATTTAGTTTATCAATAATCTTCAAGTGGGTATTGAAAGCTGTGTCTCATTATTTGCCGGTGAGTCTTATTTCTCTGCAGAAAGATTTGGATAAAAACAGTAAATGGGCAGAAACATTGAAGATGAGGTTTAATATATACAAATGTTAGATTTTGCTTTTGGATCACAGAAACAAGCATGACACACATATGGTAAATGGGAAAGTATTTGGGGATTTCGTCTTACGTAAGGCTTCAGGAGAACAGGTAGACAATAGTGTCCACAATAGTGTGCAATGTGAATAGGTGATGAGAGTGTCAGCTGAGTTCTACTCATATAAAAAGCGAAATGGATACACGCAAAGGGAATATAATTCTACCTCTTAATGAATCCTTGATAAGAGCCCCTTTAGAATTTGGAGTTCAGGTTTGGGCATCAGTTCTTATTAAAAGACATTACTGAACTGGAAAAAATACAGAGACATGGAAGAAAATCAGTTGTAAAGAGGAAACTAAACAGGGTTCGGTTACACCGGAAAAAAGGCACCAAAGGGAGGACATGATGATTAATTTGTAAATAGCAAAGTCCTATCCAGATAACTCTCTTGGGAAATGAACGAAAAGACAAATGCTCATCCATTAAGCCTGGAGGAAAGGGTCTTTTGACATACACAAAGACGGTGACATTTGTTCCCAGTGTAGGCAGCAAGGATATGAAAATCGTGATCTGAGAGAAAGAAGTCTATATTTGATTATTAGTAACTAACTACACTGAGATGATGTCACATTGCCACTGTATTTAAGTTAAATGTGATGTGATTTCCATAAGGTTGATTTTTAGGAGAAAAAATGTACGAGTGTTTGGTTGTTTTCATTTGTTTGTGTGTGGAAGACTTTCTTTGCCAGAATATTGGCGTAAGTGCTAGTGATTTTTTTGACAAGCATAAAATTGTAAATTTGTAGTGCACATTGAATTGTGAAGAAGTAGAGTAAGAAAAATTGATGTGTTGAGTATGTTTTTGATGTTCTTGTAGTGAGAATAGCATTGTGACGTGATTGAAGCGATTTTTTTTAGTAAGATTGTAAAATTCCATGTATGCGAAAAAGAATATTTTTCTTCCATGTGAAGAATTAAGAGTGTGTTACTACATGCTGAAGCAGGAAAAGTCCCCTATGTGTACCTTTACATCAAACAACGTGCCAGTTATTTCCTTGTTAGTATAGTGGTGAGTATCCCCGCCTGTCACGCGGGAGACCGGGGTTCGATTCCCCGATGGGGAGTCTTTAGTTTTTCACCTGGGACAACTACTTCTAACTTTTCAGGTTTTTCAATTACATCACACTATATCATAGTAAATCACACCTAATGTACCCCATACTGATTAACTCAATCATACACAACTTTTTTTTGAAATACGGACGTTTGCGCACATTCCTCTGGCCCTTAATCTAGTAAAAGTCCAACCACCCTCTACAACATCACCCTCTTCAAAGCAGAAAACATGATCCAGGACAGAAGCAGGTTCAAATTAATATGGCACAAGAAGAGTTCTTACATCTTAAACAGTTGCTCAACCTATTCACTTATGCGATTATACGTGGAACCTAGGAAAGTTGGTCTAAAGTTGCAAGTGGAGGGACTCACACTTCAGTCTTGGGCTAAAGTCTTTTATTTAGTTTATGAATAATCTTCAAGTGGGTATTGAAAGCTGTGTCTCATTATTTGCCGGTGAGTCTTATTTCTCTGCAGAAAGATTTGGATAAAAACAGTAAATGGGCAGAAACATTGAAGATGAGGTTTAATATATACAAATGTTAGATTTTGCTTTTGGATCACAGAAACAAGCATGACACACATATGGTAAATGGGAAAGTATTTGGGGATTTCGTCTTACGTAAGGCTTCAGGAGAACAGGTAGACAATAGTGTCCACAATAGTGTGCAATGTGAATAGGTGATGAGAGTGTCAGCTGAGTTCTACTCATATAAAAAGCGAAATGGATACACGCAATGGGAATATAATTCTACCTCTTAATGAATCCTTGATAAGAGCCCCTTTAGAATTTGGAGTTCAGGTTTGGGCATCAGTTCTTATTAAAAGACATTACTGAACTGGAAAAAAATACAGAGACATGGAAGAAAATCAGTTGTAAAGAGGAAACTAAACAGGGTTCGGTTACACCGGAAAAAAGGCACCAAAGGGAGGACATGATGATTAATTTGTAAATAGCAAAGTCCTATTCAGATAACTCTCTTGGGAAATGAACGAAAAGACAAATGCTCATCCATTAAGCCTGGAGGAAAGGCTCTTTTGACATACACAAAGACGGTGACATTTGTTCCCAGTGTAGGCAGCAAGGATATGAAAATCGTGATCTGAGAGAAAGAAGTCTATATTTGATTATTAGTAACTAACTACCCTGAGATGATGTCACATTGCCACTGTATTTAAGTTAAATGTGATGTGATTTCCATAAGGTTGATTTTTAGGAGAAAAAATGTACGAGAGTTTGGTTGTTTTCATTTGTTTGTGTGTGGAAGACTTTCTTTGCCAGAATATTGGCGTAAGTGCTAGTGATTATTTTGACAAGCATAAAATTGTAAATTTGTAGTGCACATTGAATTGTGAAGAAGTAAGAAGAGTAAGAAAAATTGATGTGTTGAGTATGTTTTTGATGTTCTTGTAGTGAGAATAGCATTGTGATGTGATTGAAGCGATTTTTTTTAGTAAGATTGTAAAATTCCATGTATGCGAAAAAGAATATTTTTCTTCCATGTGAAGAATTAAGAGTGTGTTACTACATGCTGAAGCAGGAAAAGTCCCCTATGTGTACCTTTACACAAAACAAATTGCCAGCTATTTCCTCGTTAGTATAGTGGTGAGTATCCCCGCCTATCACGCGGGAGACCGGGGTTCGATTCCCCGACAGGGAGTCTTTGCTTTTTCACCTGGGACAACTACTTCTAACTTTTCAGGGTTTTCAATTACATCACACTATATCATAGTAAATCACACCTAATGTACCCCATACTGATTAACTCAATCATACACAACTTTTTTTTAAATACGGACGTTTGCGCCCATTCCTCTGGCCCTTAATCTAGTAAAAGTCCAACCACCCTCTGCAACATCACCCTCTTCAAAGCAGAAAACATGATCCAGGACAGAAGCAGGTTCAAATTAATATGGCACAAGAAGAGTTCTTACATCTTAAACAGTTGCTCAACCTATTCACTTATGCGATTATACGTGGAACCTAGGAAAGTTGGTCTAAAGTTGCAAGTGGAGGGACTCACACTTCAGTCTTGGGCTAAAGTCTTTTATTTAGTTTATCAATAATCTTCAAGTGGGTATTGAAAGCTGTGTCTCAATTATTTGCCGGTGAGTCTTATTTCTCTGCAGAAAGATTTGGATAAAAACAGTAAATGGGCAGAAACATTGAAGATGAGGTTTAATATATACAAATGTTAGATTTTGCTTTTGGATCACAGAAACAAGTATGACACACATATGGTAAATGGAAAAGTATTTGGGGATTTCGTCTTACGTAAGGCTTCAGGAGAACAGGTAGACAATAGTGTCCACAATAGTGTGCAATGTGAATAGGTGATGAGAGTGTCAGCTGAGTTCTACTCATATAAAAAGCGAAATGGATACACGCAATGGGAATATAATTCTACCTCTTAATGAATCCTTGATAAGAGCCCCTTTAGAATTTGGAGTTCAGGTTTGGGCATCAGTTCTTATTAAAAGACATTACTGAACTGGAAAAAATACAAAGACATGGAAGAAAATCAGTTGTAAAGAGGAAACTAAACAGGGTTCGGTTACACCGGAGAAAAGTCACCAAAGGGAGGACATGATGATTAATTTGTAAATAAAGTCCTATCCTGATAACTCTCTTGGGAAATGAACGAAAAGACAAATGCTCATCCATTAAGCCTGGAGGAAAGGCTCTTTTGACATACACAAAGACTGTGACATTTGTTCCCAGTGTAGGCAGCAAGGATATGAAAATCGTGATCTGAGAGAAAGAAGTCTATATTTGATTATTAGTAACTAACTACCCTGAGATGATGTCACATTGCCACTGTATTTAAGTTAAATGTGATGTGATTTCCATAAGGTTGATTTTTAGGAGAAAAAATGTACGAGAGTTTGGTTGTTTTCATTTGTTTGTGTGTGGAAGACTTTCTTTGCCAGAATATTGGCGTAAGTGCTAGTGATTTTTTTGACAAGCATAAAATTGTAAACTTGTAGTGCACATTGAATTGTGAAGAAGTAAGAAGAGTAAGAAAAATTGATGTGTTGAGTATGTTTTTGATGTTCTTGTAGTGAGAATAGCATTGTGATGTGATTGAAGCGATTTTTTTTAGTAAGATTGTAAAATTCCATGTATGCGAAAAAGAATATTTTTCTTCCATGTGAAGAATTAAGAGTGTGTTACTACATGCTGAAGCAGGAAAAGTCCCCTATGTGTACCTTTACATCAAACACCGCGCCAGCTATTTCCTCGTTAGTATAGTGGTGAGTATCCCCGCCTGTCACGCGGGAGACCGGGGTTCGATTCCCCGACGGGGAGTCTTTGCTTTTTCACCTGGGACAACTACTTCTAACTTTTCAGGTTTTTCAATTACATCACACTATATCATAGTAAATCACACCTAATGTACCCCATACTGATTAACTCAATCATACACAACTTTTTTTTAAATACGGACGTTTGCGCCCATTCCTCTGGCCCTTAATCTAGTAAAAGTCCAACCACCCTCTGCAACATCACCCTCTTCAAAGCAGAAAACATGATCCAGGACAGAAGCAGGTTCAAATTAATATGGCACAAGAAGAGTTCTTACATCTTAAACAGTTGCTCAACCTATTCACTTATGCGATTATACGTGGAACCTAGGAAAGTTGGTCTAAAGTTGCAAGTGGAGGGACTCACACTTCAGTCTTGGGCTAAAGTCTTTTATTTAGTTTATGAATAATCTTCAAGTGGGTATTGAAAGCTGTGTCTCATTATTTGCCGGTGAGTCTTATTTCTCTGCAGAAAGATTTGGATAAAAACAGTAAATGGGCAGAAACATTGAAGATGAGGTTTAATATATACAAATGTTAGATTTTGCTTTTGGATCACAGAAACAAGCATGACACACATATGGTAAATGGGAAAGTATTTGGGGATTTCGTCTTACGTAAGGCTTCAGGAGAACAGGTAGACAATAGTGTCCACAATAGTGTGCAATGTGAATAGGTGATGAGAGTGTCAGCTGAGTTCTACTCATATAAAAAGCGAAATGGATACACGCAATGGGAATATAATTCTACCTCTTAATGAATCCTTGATAAGAGCCCCTTTAGAATTTGGAGTTCAGGTTTGGGCATCAGTTCTTATTAAAAGACATTACTGAACTGGAAAAAATACAGAGACATGGAAGAAAATCAGTTGTAAAGAGGAAACTAAACAGGGTTCGGTTACACCGGAAAAAAGGCACCAAAGGGAGGACATGATGATTAATTTGTAAATAGCAAAGTCCTATTCAGATAACTCTCTTGGGAAATGAACGAAAAGACAAATGCTCATCCATTAAGCCTGGAGGAAAGGCTCTTTTGACATACACAAAGACGGTGACATTTGTTCCCAGTGTAGGCAGCAAGGATATGAAAATCGTGATCTGAGAGAAAGAAGTCTATATTTGATTATTAGTAACTAACTACCCTGAGATGATGTCACATTGCCACTGTATTTAAGTTAAATGTGATGTGATTTCCATAAGGTTGATTTTTAGGAGAAAAAATGTACGAGAGTTTGGTTGTTTTCATTTGTTTGTGTGTGGAAGACTTTCTTTGCCAGAATATTGGCGTAAGTGCTAGTGATTATTTTGACAAGCATAAAATTGTAAATTTGTAGTGCACATTGAATTGTGAAGAAGTAAGAAGAGTAAGAAAAATTGATGTGTTGAGTATGTTTTTGATGTTCTTGTAGTGAGAATAGCATTGTGATGTGATTGAAGCGATTTTTTTTAGTAAGATTGTAAAATTCCATGTATGCGAAAAAGAATATTTTTCTTCCATGTGAAGAATTAAGAGTGTGTTACTACATGCTGAAGCAGGAAAAGTCCCCTATGTGTACCTTTACACAAAACAAATTGCCAGCTATTTCCTCGTTAGTATAGTGGTGAGTATCCCCGCCTATCACGCGGGAGACCGGGGTTCGATTCCCCGACAGGGAGTCTTTGCTTTTTCACCTGGGACAACTACTTCTAACTTTTCAGGGTTTTCAATTACATCACACTATATCATAGTAAATCACACCTAATGTACCCCATACTGATTAACTCAATCATACACAACTTTTTTTTAAATACGGACGTTTGCGCCCATTCCTCTGGCCCTTAATCTAGTAAAAGTCCAACCACC